>CAIGQV010014432.1:8083917-8152787 GCA_903798115.1 Danio jaintianensis
GTTGTTTTTCATTTGTACCGTTGAAGGACATAAACCTTTTTTTCCCCCTCTCTCCCTCTATCTTTGGGCCCACAGAGAGGGCGACTGGTGGGAGGCTCGCTCCATCAACACGGGCCAGAAGGGCTACATTCCCAGCAATTACGTGGCCCCTGCAGACTCCATCCAGGCGGAAGAGTAAGTAACTCCTCTCCTCCTGTGCTCATCCAGTCATCTCATCCCTTCACGCCGTAATTAAGAGAGCGTGATGGCCGGTCACACGAACGCCCAGAGCCCTGGTGCTGACAAACACGCCAAGAAACGCATGACTGACTGTCAGACAAAAGACTCTCTTTCAGTTACAAACTTTACGTCTGACTCTCCGCTGTACTTCTTCTTTCATACTGGTCTATTCTCTAGCTTCATTCCTCCATTTTCTGTTATATCTCTTTGTACAAACTTTATTATTTTCTTTTTTCTGTGTAGAATTATTTTTAACCCATTTACCTCACTGGTAGCTATGGTGACCAAAATTAAAATACAGCTTTTTACATGTTTATCAGTATGTTAGTTATAAGGATATCTATAAGCTAGTGTGCTCCAAAACAGTGACAAAATACACATTTAGTAGATATAAACTTCAGCCTAAATGATTTTTTTTTACATCACATCATTCTTCAGTTTCTCATCAAATCTTCTAACTAATCAAATGCTCTGTAGTATGTGACCCCTTCAAGACACTTTTCATTTGCTTCTCATTTGATGTGCTTGATCTCAACCACTCTCACTGACAGAGCTGTGATGAAAAACTAAATGCCATTGGCTGTTTTAAAAAATATATATATTGGCTTTTTGAAACTTTTCCTGCCCTATCTTCATGTTTTATTTGAGATTACGTCCAATTTAAATAAATAAAAATATTGTGTATTAGTGCATTTCCTGCAAATATGGAAAAAAATAGGTGGCATCATTTATTTAATTTTTGAAAGGGCAACAAGACGCGGTTTATGCTAATCACATAATTCTGGTTAAATAGTCCTTCACACTTGGGAAATAATTGAAAATGCTGCAAACAGTTGTGTAGCGCAAATCGTTTTTTTTTTTTTTTTTTTTTGAACGAAGTAAACTTCAAGTTCAATTGATTTCCCGTGTGCATGGGGTAAAGAGAAGTGAAGACTATGAAGAGAACATGTCAACACAGTTTTTTGGAGCTCTCTTCTAATGAGCTGGTTATTTTAATCAGGTGTGTTAAACAAAAGAGACATTCAAAATAAGCAGTGTGGAGGATCAGTATTGAGAACCACTGCTTTAAGGGGTCTAGTTTTATAAATGTATTCACAATTGTTCTGTTTTGTTGAGTGTGGTCATAGAACGAGTAAATAGGGTGATGGAAACAATAATGACCAGTGTATGGCACAATTAATTTAGGTATACACATTCTTACATATATAGAGGTTGTACTAAAACAGGGATGCCCAAACTCGGTCCTGGAGGGCCGGTGTCCTGCATAGTTTAGCTCCAACTTCCGTCAACACACCTGCCTGGAAGTTTCTAGTATAACTAGAAAAGAGCTTGATTAGCTGGTTCAGGTGTGTCTAATTGGAGTTGGAACCAAACTCTGCAGGACACCAGCCCTCCAGGACTGAGTTTGGGCATGTTGCAATGAAAAAGATGCAGTAAATTAAAGACACAAATAAGTTACAAGACTTTTAATAAGTTTTTATACTGGTATCACTAATATAACAATGTTATGCGTGTGGCAGTAAGTTAACAGTTTTGAAAAAATTTCACATTTTTCAATAAAATCCTAAAAAAAACAATTGTTGATTAATTCAACGGGTTCCTAATGACATATTTGGATATTTTGACATCTGGGGGAAAATGGGATTAAATAGGTTAAGATGTTCATTTAAGCATGTCGTTTTTAGTCTTGTCAGTTTTTTGTTTTTGTTTTTTTCAATGTATTTATTCGTATCTTAATTTTTAAATGTTGTCTTTGATTTAATTTCAGTTCATTTCTGTAAATCATTTCCACTAAATTAAATGTCTTTTGTGTCTTTTTAACATATATTTTAATGTTGCACCAAAGATATACAGTAAGAAGTATTGAAATAAATCCTTCATGAAGACTTCATATATCAATTAAAAGAATAAATGTGTTTTTGAAAATGAATGATCAAAATGGGTGTTCCGCCACATTTCAAACCGTTTTAAGATGGCTGACCAATTTATTTATTTTTACCTCACAGATGGTACTTTGGGAAAATGGGTCGTAAAGATGCTGAGCGACTGCTGCTTCTTCCCGGAAACCAACGGGGCACCTTTTTGGTCCGAGAAAGTGAGACCACTAAAGGTAAGTGAACCGCTATCCATCCTAAGAGATGTACAACCAATGCAGTTTCTAGTAAAGATACACAATGCAATGCAGAGTTATTTTTAATCCATTCCTCACTCTCCTGGCAGGAGCTTACTCTCTCTCAATACGAGACTGGGATGAGATGAAGGGAGACAATGTGAAACACTACAAAATCCGAAAGCTTGACAACGGAGGCTATTACATCACCACAAGGGCTCAGTTTGACACCCTGCAGAAACTGGTGAAACATTACACAGGTTAGCATGTTCAGCTGTATTAACATTTTGAGGCATCCTGAAGTTATATAATATTATGGGTTCAACTGTGTATTGTGTTCAGTAAAATACTTCTTTAAAGTGCGTTGATCTGAAAATTAAAAAAGCATTTAATTTTTTTCAAGGCTGTCAAGAATAACATTATTTTCTGTGCTGTTTATTTTCCTATTTATGTTTTTGTTGTGTTGTTAAAGTTGAAGTTGAGAAATCTGACTACAAAAAAATTCTAAATCCATCAGAAACCATTGTAATGAGCTGATGGAATAATCAAGAAATTTGAAATAAGTATCAGTTTTAAAAACTTTTTTATTCTTAATATATTTGTGGAAACTACAATACATTTTTTTAGCTTAATTTGAAAAATAATAGGAAGCTCAAAGGAGCAGCATTTATTTCAAATGAAATATTTTGATATTATTTATATAGGTCAACTTGCATCCTGGCTGATTTAAAAACAAATCCTGACCCAAATTGTGAGCTGTAGTCCTAAGGAAACTAACAATTGTTTATTTGTATATTCTTTCAGTTCAAATGTACATTATTGGTTTATTACAAACCTTGACATGGCCAGAGGCGTTGTGTGGAGTACGGATTTGTCATGGTGGTTTGAAGCCTAGGGTTTTTGCTGTGACTAGCGCTAACAGGTGCCTGACATCTGCTGAGAGAAACATGTCCCGGTTCACCCAAACTGTCAGTTAATCTTGTCTTAGTTTACACAGGAGAGCGTCTGAGAGGCCTTTTGACATCCACACCTCTTTGATCTTGTGAGACGTTACGAGAGCGTCCTGCCAGCACTGTTGTAGCTCACGTCAGTCTCCTTAAAGCACAACCGTCAGATCCTGCTAATTGTGGTTTTTGTCAAGCCGTCAACTCAATGTTAGGTTTACCTCAGCAGTAAACCTCTAAATGTAAGATTGCTTGACTCAAACTAAATGACAAAAGTATGTTGGCCTTCTTTTAATCAACATTTTTAGCTTTTTTTTTTTGCCACACTCATTGCTAACATGTCAATAAAATCTCTAGATGCGTCCCAATTTGAATACGTATGCACTATTGTATTCTGCCTTTTTTGTATAATTAGTGAAAATAGCGTTTTCACACTAGGAAGACATGCACTTTAAATGCCCTGAAAGTGATATACTTTATTAACTGCAGAAAAAGTTATACACAAAATACCTTTAAGTTTATACACTAGACAGTTGTCAGTTGACAGACTGATTGTTAATATATATGTACAATATGTGTAGTACGTCATTTTGGGACACAACTAATCATACAGCCATACAGTCTCCTTAGACAAACATTTACAGTAGAACAGTGTGTACCTATTCTGTTCTAGCTTGACAATACACCACATACAAAGGGACGTCAGTATAGAAATAGTTGGAAGACCTTCAACGCCCCCAACATAGCCAAGTGAAGTTTTTTCTTTTTTCTATGCTCTTTTTTTTTTTCTGTTGAAATGTTGCTCTCCATCTGGTTATTAAACTCAAAAATACACCCTTATCTTGTGCATGTTATGGAATGGTTTTGTACACCTATTTATTTAAAAATACAAATCTGGATATTTTGATGAATATAGAGTTTAAAAGAGCAGGATTAATTTGAAATGAGAATATTTTACAAAAATTTAAATGTATTTTGATAAATTTAATGCATCCTTGGTGAATAAAAAATATATATTTAATATATTAAAGTACATTCAATTGTTTTCTATCAGGCATTTCACACAAACTGTTGCAGACTTGAGAGCCTGTGAAAGTAACAAATTTGCATCTTATCTGAAGAATGTCAAGGCATAATGAAAGGCCATCAGTCCTTGTCTAGCACTCGCTATGCAACCTGCTTCGTAAAGGTTTTAATCATGTTGTTGAAAGACAGTGATTAATGGGCTTTAAAGCTGGATAAGTGATGAATTAATGACTTTTACCCTCACCAGGTCATTTAGTAGTCTTGCTCCTTTATGATCCATTATTGTGTGAAATTTGTGAACATAACACACACCATGTTTAATTCTGAACTCCATCTCATTTTATTTCTTCTTTCGTTCACTGTACTACTTTTCTTTTTAATGAGATTTGACTTGCAATTTTAATCAATTATATGCTGTTTGGAGTTAAGTCTTATTTACCTGACTTCCTTAAGGGAAACTAGTCTAATTCACCTAGTTTCATGAGCGATCTCTCTGACATCACTGTGTTGCGTGTGTGTGTTTGTAGAGCATGCAGATGGGCTGTGTTATCGACTTACTACAGTGTGTCCGACGGTGAAGCCCCAAACTCAGGGTCTGGCAAAAGATGCATGGGAAATCCCTCGAGAGTCACTGCGTCTGGAGCTCAAGCTGGGTCAGGGCTGCTTCGGAGAGGTCTGGATGGGTAAGACATGCACATACAACTAGAGAGCTCACACTTTAACAAACAACTAACATTTTGTCATCAATAGAAGCATCTCAATGTTTTGGGAGATTTGTTTAGTAATGATAAATAAAATACCAAGTAAGATCTACCCTTAAAGTGTGTATTCAAGCAGGGTGTTTAATACACTTAAACATTTTTTGAGCGGCAGTCTTTCTTTCTTCAGGTTAAGTGAGATGATGATAATTTAACAGTGTTTTTTGTGCTGGTATCTTGACTGGTTTAAGCTTGTCATGGATAAATAAATATGGCACCAATAGGTGATGGCAGGTTCTTCTCATTGAGTGAATTATAGAATCATTTATTAAAGCGATTCGTTCAAAACAACTGATTCATAATAAGCAAGTCATAAATTCACCAACTCGCTCTGTTTGTTTAAAAACAGGTTATTTCAGGAAGAAAACACCACAGTGGTGTTGTTTGATAGTTGTTCTGCTCTTTGTTTGTGATAAAAAAAATATATGTCTAATATTTAAACTCGCTGTATAAAATCAAAATAACATATGCGATCATGCTCACTTGCTGATATTTGGGAAAACCTCACTTTTGTGCATGTAATGACTTACATATAACATATTGTAACATATCTTATAAAAAGCAAAACCCATACATCAATATTTTTGCTTTTACAACTCGAATTATAGTGTCATTTTAATAGGCTTTTCCAAGATGTGTTTGTTTGTTTGTCAGCGCACACATTATTAAAGCAGCTATTACCATAATTATTGTATACAATAAATATTACACACCCTAGTTTCAGTTAATAATTTACGGCTTTTATTTAGCCAAATTGCTTTATACATTGTCAATTTACCAAGATTCACACTTACAAAGACTCATGCACACTAAAGTTTCAGGAGTGATTACTGCATTTAAATAATAAAGTAAATCCCTAAATTACACCCTACTAAAACTGTTATGTTTGACAGTGGAAACCACAGCAATTCTCTGGCATCTCAAGCATTTGGAACCTTATGTTTTTTGACAAAAGTAATAATACCGTTACCAAAGATTCATTTTGATTTTGCAGTTCTAACCAAATCATTTTCAACAGGAGTGTCTTTTTGTGTTAATGTTTGGATGTCTGTTTTCCACAGTGTGCTCTTGATGTGGTGCCATGTCCACTTTTTATAATCGTCGTTGGGCTTGTTCTTTAGGCTTGACACATAAAGGAAATTTATGGAGTTTTGAAAGTAGGAAGGTGCAGGTTATAATACTTTAGCCTTATCTTTACTAGAAATTTTTTGGACTTAATTAAGTTTATTATTGTACTGTATTTTTCAAGCAAGATCTGCAACACAAACGAGTCAAGACTAAAACCCCTTTTTCTGGACTTTCCTTGCACTGTGTGCGTGCAAAAGAGACACTCAGCTCTGATATGCATTTAAATGTCAGTAACAAATCGTTGTTCAGTTCCATCCATACTGCATAGAATTTTTATAATGTGTTTGTATTAACTCCAGAAACAATGGATTTAGTGACAGTTACTGAATATGCCCGTTGCTCACTTAAATTCCAGATTTATGTATGTACAAAACACAATTAAGCATTAAACTTAAGATTCATTCGAACTTTTCTACATGGTAATACTACAGAAGTGTTTATATGCTAGAGTGAAGTGTAAAAGGGTGTTATTAGGTATTTGTCTGTTGTCATCTCTCGTAAAACTCGTACCGCTGCAAGCTTCAGCATGCCACCTCATATAAGCAATGTGAGGAATTTCTCTTATTGTTTGTGTATGTTTGTTTCAACATGCACAATAGCCTCCACATAACCATTCTGTCATGAGCGGGCAGTCTGTGCCATGGCTGTTTAAACCGTTTTCTCAAAAAGTTGCTTTCTTAGATTGTTTTGAAAGATTTATTTCATCTACTTCTTTTGTATTAAAATATATATATATATATATATATTTTGTGTTCTCATCCACATTTCTTTATCATTAGGCTTTGCAATCATGGGTTTAATCCACTGATGAGTTTTCAAATCTAATCATTCCTGATAGTTTCTATTTACTAAAGTAATGAAGATTATTTAGGATTCATTTCTTTCCCCTATTTCTAGGCACTTGGAATGGCACGACTAAAGTAGCTATAAAGACCCTGAAGCCGGGCACCATGTCTCCTGAAGCCTTCCTGCAGGAGGCCCAGATCATGAAGAAGCTCAGGCATGATAAGCTGGTGCCGCTGTATGCTGTTGTGTCTGAAGAGCCAATTTACATTGTCACTGAATACATGGGCAAAGGTAGCTGACACTCTCATTCTTTTCTTTCTTCTTGTGTGTTTATCAGTTCAAGCAATGACACAACAGCAACTTCACCAATATGCATTAGTAATTTAACAAGTATTTTGTAAACTTTAGGGTGGTCTACACAACACTGATTTTTAACTAGCTACGAAAAGCTTTTTTTGTATACTTTTTGTATTTTGGAGGCATAAAAACTAATGAAAATGGATTTTAAACTGCAAGTTTTTAAATCGTTTTTGTGTACATTTTTCATTGTCACAAGTATGTCTATACCATTACACAAATTAATTATTTATTCATTATATAGATTATAGAATTAAATGTAATATTTTTAAAACCTTAATTTAGATAAAAATAAATATTTTCTATTAAATGTGAAATAGTTCAGAATTTTTTTTTTCTGAACTGAATAAAAGTAGGGTTTTTTTTAAGGTGCCTTATACTGCATTGATTCAACAAGTTAAATTGTTGTCTGCATAGTAGGTATATGGCTTAGGTAAGTTCAGAAATTCTACAAAAACTGTATTAAATGCTCATTTAATGCTTAATGCTCAAATCCTCATACCCCATAAAATACCCCTAGAATCAGAAGGTCCTTATTGACCATATTTGGAATGATCATATTATGAATATTAATAAGCTCTGCTCTGACGCAGCTCTCTGTACCTGCTTTGTTTCTTCATAGACATATACGCACACACGCAGGTCCAGCTGACATAGAATGTGACCTACTGAACTCTTATTATTTGACTTTGCCTAAGCATACCCAGATTTTTCTATAGGGCACTGTACCTTTAATAAATTGCTGCGCTACATTTTATAAATGTAATTTCAATTAGATTTTAATTAATGGTGTTAATAACTTGTCTTTGAGTAATTTTTAAACCGTGTTCCAAGTTTGAAATGTCGATACCTTTGTCTTTCAGGGAGCTTGCTGGACTTTTTGAAAGAGGGTGAGGGTAAATACCTCAAACTGCCCCAGCTGGTAGACATGGCTGCCCAGGTAAGAGGAAGGAACCCAAGCACTGTTAACCAGCCAGCTTTGTTGTCCTCTTCCACATTTAGTAACAGAAACAGCCTCCCGATTATGAGCAGAACTTGGGCAAGCTGCATTCTCCCAGAGCGCCAGGGTTTCAGTTTCAGATTCCATCTGCCTGTCATATTTATTTAATATCTGATATGACATCCTGCTGCCCGCGCATCTCTCTCTGGCTCTATGATCCTCATTTCCCGCCTAATGCCTGGAGCACTTAAATGGCACTCCTGTGGGGCCACTTCACTTTAATGTGTCTACTCAATTCTGCTCCGTTCGCTTAAAAAGCTTGCCATTGCTCGCTCACGTTCCTCTCTCCTACTCCATCTCTCTCTTTTTCTGGTCTCCCTGAGTCCCTTCACTGCCGCTGAGCTTGGCTCACGCTTCAATCTTCCTCACACATCCCAGTTTGCGAGATGACGCTTATGAAAACCTTTTGGACAGATTTTCGGTCTGAGGTTGTTTCTTACATTCCCTCAAGACTGTTGCTTCCTGTTTTCGGTTTTCTTCTTTTAAGCTTGTTTAGCAACCTATTTGCTTGCTTTGGAGATTTGCCCATCAGCAGCTATTTGAAGTTTTTGCATCTAAAAGTTAGTTAAATTGCAGCTTTACTTTTTTTTGTTTTGTTTGATCTTTTGACCTTTCAAAGATAAATTGTAGGGCAGAAATCAGATGTTTTTTTTACTTGAATTCTTTTTTTTTTTTTTTTTGATTTTAGACTTCTCTCTTTTTTGTTCTGCTTTTTAATAGTTAAATTACTTTTTAGAAATTAAAATGTTTCTCAAATAATTAATTAATGAACATTTGACAGTGACCCCTCTATTTTAATTTCTGTTAAATTTGTCTTTTTTTTTCTTTCGCTTTCAGTTTTTCTCGACTCCAATGGTTAATTATATTTTAGAAATTAAAATGCAAGTCTAATTAATTAAAGTCATGAAACTCAAACAATTTAAAATTTGTACAGTGGCATTTCCACAATTTTACACCTTTGTTATGAGCTCTATGCTTTTGTTTTTTCCTTCATTTTCAGTTTTATTTCTGTTGAAGTTACAACATTTTAATCCTTATTTTTTGGTATTTATTATTTTATTATTACTGTTAGCTTTTTTATGATTATGTCAGTCATAATTTCATCAAGTTAAACGTTTATATTGATGACTCTTTTTCTGTGGACACGTGACGATAACGTTTTCAAATAAAATGTGAAGAAAAAAAAAAAAAAAGTCTTTATAAAACATCACAAAGTGCTTCAGTATGTGTAAACATAATTGTGCTATTCGTTCACGCAGTTTTTTTTTTTTTAAAGTTATTAATTTAGGTACAGAACAACTTTTGATTTTGAATTAATCATCCAAAATATGGCAAATTCCATTATATATAATAAATCATAGGGACCTTAACAATGCTTCATTCCTGTGCTCTTAAAATATTATTTCCATGACAAGATGTGGAGAGACAGGTTGGCTTTTCTATGGGTTGCTGTGAGATTCTGGAGGCTTGATTTCCTGTTGTCTTGTCTAGATTGCAGATGGCATGGCCTTCATCGAGAGGATGAACTATATCCACAGAGACCTGAGGGCTGCGAACATCCTGGTGGGAGACAATCTGGTCTGCAAGATCGCCGACTTTGGCCTGGCTAGACTGATCGAAGACAACGAATACACTGCTAGACAAGGTACACGCACGGAAATGCCATGTTAGCACTTTCTATAATCAAGTTTGAAGCAATAATTGCATAAATTCCTGGTCACATTTTATCGTATTGTGAATATTTAAAATAATTACTTTAAATTCCAGTCATGCATTGGACTAAGGGAATTTTAAGTGAATGGATTAATTTTTTGATCTCTCTCTTTCTGGTACAGTAGTGTAATGTGAGCAGTGCATTCTAATTTTGTAATATCCCCCCCAAAATGATGTGATTATATTACTAGATTAATATTCCACTGGGTTCAGATTGTAAATGAAAAGTGCATAAAAATATTAACACTTTTTATAATTAGCTTGAAGTGGTAATTGCATAATTTCCTGGCCATAATTCAAAACATTCTGAAAATTTGAAATAATTACAATTATTAGGCATTTTAAATTCCAGTCACGCATTGCCTTCCTACAAAGGGAATTTTAAGTGAATGTCCTGCTATCTCCTTCTAGTGCAGCAATGTGTTAGGTGAGCAGTGCATTCTAATGTTGTAATATTATTATTTATTACTTCACATTTAAATGATTACATTTCTAGAATAGTATTCCACTGCGTTCATGTTGGGAATGAAAAATGGACTACGGAAGTGAAAGCAAAAAATGTGAACACTTATAAATAGGCATGAAATGATAATTGCATAATTTCTGATCATTTATCTGATTGTGAATATTTAAAATAATTACAATTATTATGTACTTCAAATTCCATTCACATATCCAACTAAGGGAATTTGAATTTTATGGTAGTTTTTGGTCTCTCTTTATGGTGTATCAGAATTCTACGAAAGCAGTGCATTCTTATACTATAATATAAAAATAAAAATATCATGTATATTAATTTACTCAGGGTTTAGGTTGTGAATAAAAAGTAGACCAAGGACATAGATGAAAAGATTATTTTAAACCCTAATTAGGGGCCAAGCACCTATTGTATTTATTCTGGTTCTTATTATTTTTCCTTCTTCTTTTTCCACTCTGGGAGTCTATGGCAGCTCTATGAACCGTTTGCGGCATTTGCGCAAACTTTGGCACACTGATAGAGAACAGTCTGATCTTCAACCACAACAAATTTGGACTCTCTAACGCCACCACTTGTCCAAAGTTTCACTTATGTTTATCTTTATAACTTTTGAACCAATACAATCAAAATTTTTTCCTCTGATTCCTTGGCTTAAGCCGATTCAAAAGCACCCTATGACGTCATTTTCCGTCATGAAAATTCTTTCGCTATTTTGAATTTTTTGCAAAACATATTTGAACGAAGTCGTCCTAGGCCGTTTGTCCGATTTACACTAAAATTGAATCACATGATCTACAGACCATGCTGACAAAAAGTTATGGAATTCAAGTTGATTGGATGAACCGTTTTTGATTAACTTGCGAACAAATTTAATGTAGAGCTTGCAAAAATTAACTTAAGGTGTTCTCTCCGTAATGCATTGACGTATTCACACCAAACTTGGGGCGTGTTATCACAACAATGGTCTGAAGTGAGTTGCAGCATTTCAGCGCACTGCCCCCTAGTGGTCCGGAGATAAAAATTGCTTTTTTTGCTTATTACTTCTCAACCCTTTGTCCAAAATTCATATAATTGGTCTCTTTACATCTGGCAGAGCATGCCAAGTCGAATGTTGTCTGATTTTCCTAGGTCAGCCTTTTTGGCCGTCGGCCATTTTTAATTATGTCAAAAATTGCTATATTTTACGAACGCATTGGCGAATTGTTATGAAAGTCGGTATGTGTCTTCCGAACTGTGCCCTGAAGGTGCTCAAAAAGTTTAATCACAGCGCCACCTTTTGGTGAAACGTTATACCATTATTTCTAAAAATGCTAATAACTTTTGACTAATTTTGCCTATTGTTATGATACTTGTCTTGATACATTCATTGGGTTATCCTGAGAATATCGATACCAATTATGCCTTAATTAACTGAACTTCCTGTCCGCCAACTAGCCTTAAGTTAAAACCCTACTTTTTCGAACTCCTCCTACATCATTTGGCTGATTTGCACCAAGTTTGACTCAGATCATCTTCAGACCATGCTGACAAAAAGTTATGGAATTTGTGTCGATAGGTGTAAAGGTTTTTGTTTACTGCACCAACAAATGTGATGGCATGATGCCAAACTACATCTGAGGCTGTATCTCTGCCATAGTTAAAGACAATGGCACCAAATTTTAGGTTTGTCATTGTTGTCTCACACTGACCATAATTTGGTGACAGTACCACCTATGGGTCAAGAGTTATAAGACAATTATTAGCCATTATTAATGAAACTTACAAATTTGGTAACAACTTTTGACTGCATATGCTTATTTTGATGAAATTGGTCTCAAATTATTCCTTGGAACACAGATACCAGTTATGCCATAATCTGCCAAACTTCCTGTCTGCCATTTTGATTTTGTTCAAACCATTCTCCTCCTAGACTGTTGGTCCAATCTTCACCAAATATGTCTCGGATCATCTTCAGACCATGTAGACCAAAAGTTATGGAATTCATGTTGATAGACAAAACTGTTGTCATTTAGCATATGCGCAAACTTGATGTAATGCTGCCAGATGACATTACAGGCTGAATCACTGCAATGGTTTTGAAGTATTGAAACCAAATTATACAATACTTATTTAGCCTCTTCACCCATGTGTATCACTCCGCCTGCAGAAAGACACTAGACAAATACTGTGGCTGTCGGACCACATAATGTAGTTTTGAGACTTGTATGTAATGTATGTCAAGAATGTAAACATACAAATATGCATTTTATTTGAAAGAATAATTGTGAATTAATGAATATACGTTTTTTTGTTTCTTTTTTGTCAGCCAAAGTCGGGATCTGTAACTTAACCTTTTATGGTCTTAAACATATAAACCCAGTTAAACATTAATTTAAACAAGTTGCATTTTTAATTCACAACACCTGACTTTTTTTCATGGTTAAAAAAGGAAATGATCATAAATAAAATGTGCTGGATGAAATATGCAAGTCTGGAAAAATGCTGCTACTGGCAACAAAGCCATTGTGCAGGAAATTACAAGGCAATCAGCATATAATCATGCACACTTACTGTCTGAATCCATTATCTTCCAGAATGCACTGTGATTTAAAGAACTAGTTGACTCGCCATTACCTCCATAAATGGTGAATGGTGATTATTTTTTTTTCCCAGCAGGGAGTTTTGACAGCGCAAAGGCCTGATATCCCATACCAAAACCTCAGTATATGCAATTGTATTTGTAGATGTTTTTATTAATAATCTTTTATAATCAATGAATAGGACGGCTCATTTTCTTTCAGTTGTGTAAAAATTATGCCTGCTTTAGTGCCAAATAAGGTTAATTTTTCCCTACTCGTATCCACTGAATCAAGTAATGTTGAAGTAGACTGGATGTTTTAGAATGCTGAGATTTGCTTTGCTTTAGTAATAGGCATCGAGTCTGCTGCAGTAATTAAAGATTGTGTGCCATTGTTTCTCTAGGAGCCAAGTTTCCCATTAAGTGGACTGCACCAGAAGCAGCTCTGTACGGCCGATTCACCATCAAATCTGACGTCTGGTCCTTCGGGATCCTGCTGACTGAGCTGGTCACCAAGGGCAGAGTGCCATATCCAGGTGAGAAATACTACTATTCAGCAGGGATTCTGTTTTGTTTCTGCTCATTCCTTCACTGTATCGTGATCACATTTTGTTTTCACATTTGAGATGCATTTAAAGGATTTATTTAATGGAATAGTTTACCCTTGTTGATGTTCAAAATATATTTCTAATGAAACTTCTACAAAATATTTATTTCTGTTAAATCCTTTTTACCTCCTCTGAAAGTTAATTTAACCAAAAGATCATAAACAATCAACTATGAGATCAGATTTTATTTACTTTAGATTTTATTTACATGTTAATAGTAGTCATGCACTGAAATGAATAATCTGGGCCAAAACCAATCATTCAGAATGTCCCCTTTTTTAACACAAAATGCCCTTTTTTAACACATGTAATAATTTCAGATATTTAAATTGTTTTCATAAATGTTAGCAAAATTACAAATTTAGATAAAATTTTGAATATTTTTTTAAAAGAAAGACAGATTTATTGTTATTTATAGATTTATGTGTATGTATATATATATATATATATATGACCTTTTAATTTAATTAATTGATCTATTTTGTCCACGTTATTCTGTTTTCGTGCCGTTACTCGTAATGAAAGATGAAGAGATTGTCAGTTTATGTGCGCACTGTCCTTGTTTCTCCTGATGTGAAAAAGCTAAATATAAAACGACTGTTTAATGTTAAAACTAAAAAGCTTATTGCAATTATTGAATGAGAGACAATTAGAGAAATGCTTAATTCAACGTACTAAACACTACACTCCCTACTAAACAATGATCTGCACATACATTAATACATCACATAAAGCAAACACAGAAGCGCAAACATGCATGTGATGCTCGGGAGCAAGTAAGGCTTATTCTCTACACCATGTTTATGGGTAAACTTGGATGAATAACTTCTATATAGATCATTTCATGATGCCTTTATGGTGTTCTTGGAGTTACATGGATTTTCAGTGAAGGGATCTCAGGTTTATTTTGTTAATATTTAAAAACACAAATCAAGATTTAAGATCAAGAAACTTTGAACTTCTTCAGGTTCATTTTATGGGTGAACTTTAGGATCTTCCTAACATCATACACCACCAGTGACACACTAAACCAGCTCTAATGGTGGTCTTCAGGTTGACTCATAATGTACAGGCAGGTGTGCTGAAGCAGGGTTTGCCCTGGTGTCTGCTGTAGGTAAATCTCCAAACAGAGAGGTGCAGATTCCACTGTGCCCCCTACTGGAGCAGACAGGCACTGCTGGCCATGTTATTACTCTTCTGAAGGAGCCATCTGGCTGAGACGGGCATGAAGGACTGACTGGGCACCAGTTCTTATTTACCACCATCTGTCCATCCCCTCTCTGCACTTGTCCCTCACACGGCCCAGTCTGTCATTTATACACTTACCTAAAGCCTCTGACTGATGCTGCACATCACAAACCCGGTTAGGCTTTCGGCAATCATTCAGTCGCACTCTTAGAGTCGCTCCATTATTGATGGGAATCTGCTTTCATGCAGATTTCTAGATGAGCTTTGATTCAAGCAGCAACTTTGCTCAAATGTGGCTTAGTTGTTAAAAATGTGGGCTGGTTTCCAAAAGTTTGTAGGTTTTAACTCCAGTAATAAGAGGGTTTCAATCACTGCATATTTTAACATTATTTAACACACCTGATTCAGCTTATTAGTAGAGACTGCAAGACATCGCCTACTACTCGAGTATGTGCTACATTTGAATTTACTACACGGCCGTTACAAAAGTACATTCTATATAGTATTAATGTGAGTAATATGAATGGAGCTTGGCTGTACTATATCTGCCGTTTGTCATTATCATGTGACCTACCCACATCAGTTTCGTCGCTTTACTCCCATTCATGAATTCTCTCGCGTGGCATCATGGGATAGCGTAGTGTCCATCGAATACGCACTTCAGAGTCTCGCCCAAAGTAGTATGTCATCCTGGTACTTCTCACACACTGTTTTTTCGAATACTATGAATTCAGACATACTAATCAGCTCACATACTGTTTTTAAAATACTATATAGTATGTGCGAAGTTCGGACACAGCTATGGTCTGTATAAGGAAATGAGAGGGTCTGATCACATGAGGCACCTCAGCATATCGTTTATATGATGGTCAGTTACAGCTCAGGGTGATCTGTTTCTTACGGATTAACACACATCCTGAGAGTAATGTTCTATATTTGTTAGACAGCTAATAAATGTACAGTAAGATTGGAGTGTTTGGAATGTGCTTTACTGTGTGGGGAAAAAAGTGTTGTTCTGCTCTATTAGCTGTAAATTGCTAGTCAACACAGTGTATATAAGGTATATTAAGATTTTATTTTTAAACCATAAATACTGATCACAGAAAATTAAGTATTATTTTTTACTTCAATTTTATTTATTATTATCTTTTTTTTTGTTATTATTACTATTTAAAAATATTAAAATGTCACTTGTAATAGAAATTGGCTATTTTTGATCCACTTACTCCCTCCTTGGTAAAAAAAGAAAAGAAAAAAGTTTCTCCAAAAAAGCAATCTCATGATTTTCCCAAACGTTTAGTGTTGTAAATTAAGGAGACAAGGTGAGAAGTTTTAATCTGTAGTATGGCAAAGCTTTTCCTTAATTGTCTTAAGCATTTCCGTCCAAGCCGCAACAGGAAATCCAGCTTTCCACTTATTATAAGATTTATTGATTTGAGTTTAGCACAAGTAAGCCTTATTGTTATGAGTCACTATGTAAGTGCGTGTAAATGAAAATGGGCTATGCTTAAAAAGGTCACTCAGGGCTTCTCGCACACATGAAGAAACTTCAGAAGCATCCCAGGAAAATAAATTACTGACAAACTTTCTGAGAAAGCACCGCTTTACACTTCCCCTTCTCTCAAAATCCATTCAATTGTCAACCCAGTGAGCTTTGTTCTTGTGTGTCACTTACAGCTATGAAAAAAATTCTAGAGTCCTCTAGAAAATTCAGTTTCTCTGGATTTACTGGATGTATTAGGTATGGGTTTAAGTAAAATGTTAATACTTGTTATGTTCTGTAAAGGTCTGAAAACATTTATTCTAAATTTAAAATAAAACATTGTCAATTAGTTTTTTTTATTATTTATTTATTCATTCATTAAATGATAATAGGTCAGAATAACAAATGTTTTCATTAGCTGTGAAAATCAAACTTATAAGATTTATTGATTTGAGTTGAACATGTAAGCCTTATTGTTTTGAGTCATAAAGTAAAGAAGTGTTAATAAAATTGGACTGAGCATTGAAAAGGTCATTCGGTGTTTCTCACACTGCTTTACACGTCTTCTCCTCAGCTGTCCAGTCCTCTGTGGACTCCAGTAGAAGTGTCCGCTGTAATTACACACCCCTCACTTCCTGTCTGAGAGCGTCTGGCCACACAACAGCAGGTGTTTGCACAAACTGACGCTCTGTCCACTGTTTTTCAGGCATGGTGAACCGCGAGGTGTTGGAGCAGGTGGAGCGGGGCTACAGGATGCCGTGTCCTCAGGGCTGCCCGGAGTCACTGCACGAAATGATGCGGCTCTGCTGGAAGAAGGAGCCCGACGAGCGGCCCACTTTCGAATACATCCAGTCCTTCCTAGAGGACTATTTCACCGCCACTGAGCCACAGTACCAGCCCGGAGACAACCTGTAGAGACACGAGCTCTACAGGCCCCAGACACTTGCCACCATGTGCTAATAAGCCACCGGGACGCTTCCCAAACCTTCCCTACACACTTGTCCTTACAGAGAGATTTTTTGTTGTGTTTTTTTCCCCCAGTCAAATTGGAAAAGCGCATCAGTCATATCCTTCACAGCATGACTTTGTGGTCAGACTGTTCTCTGCCGGAGGGTGTGTGTGTGTGTGTGTGTGTGTGTGTGTATGTATGTATGGTGGAGTTGATGAGGACAGAGTGTGTGTGTTTTTGAGCGGGACCACCTCACGCTCCCAGAACTCTGCCTGGTGTGATTCCTCAATCTGCAGATGAGCAGCAGACGATGAGCTTTGTGCTAATGGCTGGTTCACAGTTGCACAAAATCAGCCTTTTAATTGTTTTTTCCCTCCTTTTACCTGTATTCTTGTTTTCCACCTGAACACTAAATCTTATCGTAAAATCAGTCTTTCTTATTTTAAGTTGTTCTTTCTTTTTTTCATTTCCCCCCATTTTTTTAATAGTAGTTTGAGTAGTTCATTAAAAGTGACCAATAACTGTGGTTAAATTGGTGGGCGCTAACAGAAACTCTTAGTGCCATTGTAGGGATGATGGGACAGTGGAAGTTAAAAGAATGGCAGAGAGAAAGAGAGAGAGAAATGCATGAGGGCATTAGCCGTTCTGAATGTATGAGTGCTTGAGTTTGAGAACGTTTGATTTTTAAAACATATTATTTAGAGAGGACGTTTTTTTTTTCTAAAACACTTTTATAGCAAATTGTGACTTTTCAATAAGATTCTACATTACTTTGCAGTCATTCTCAATCTCTATGAGAGCTTGAAATCATATCCTGGGAGATTATTTTTTTCAAAAAACATTTCTGATGACCAATTGCCATTTCAACCAGCTGCTAATTTCCAAGCAGAAAATCATTGTGCGAAAAACCATTATTTTGTCTTCAATAATTCAGTGGTAATTTATGAATGCAAGTTGAACTGAACTGCAAGATTTAAAAAAAATTCAAAGCTGACAAATTGTGACTTTGTATCTCGAGAATTGCAAGATAAAAATTCTGAATTGCAAGAATAATCTTACAATTCTGGGGAAAAAAGTTTGAATTTAATTAAGATTCAGTTTATATCACTCAATTCTGATATTTTTCTCTCAGAAATCAGACTTTTGTTTGACAAGTCCCCAAAATTACATGTCCATTATTTAAAACTACAAGATAGGGTTCACTTTTAGGGGGGAAATTGTCAAAGTATAAGACAAATCTGAGGGGGGCTGGAATCAGAATTGCAACTTTTTTTTTTTACCAAGAGTTCCTTGGAGAAAAAAAGTCTGAATTGTAAGATTTTGATTTTGCAAGTTCAATTGTGAAAAGAAAGCTGGCTATTCTGAGATAAATGTCACAATTACTTTTTTTTATTGTGCGACGGACACAAGCTTCCCTAGTAAATAATCAGAGAGAGCCTTGATGAATAAAACTCTAGACCTGCCAGATAGCATTTCTTGATGCTGCTGTTTAACCCGACGGCTTTTAATATCACAACAGCAAAAGCCCAAGTTTCCTTTTTACACGCATCAGCACCGACACTGCCAGGTTTGTTTTTATTTCGTGCCAACACATTTGTTGTGTTGCCAACCTCTCGGTACAAAACTCATTGTTCTCTCATGTACACTCCAATAAATGAACCACAGAGATTTATTGATCTTTCGCAGATTGTTTCATACAGATGTCAGTATATATTTCAAAAGAGCCATGATTTCTTCATCTTGACATACGAATGTGAACTTTCACACAGATGCGTTTGTTTGTTGATGGGTTTTTTTTTTCAACAGGAATCAGAATGGCAGAAACTGGTTCACCATGATGTACCACATTTGCTGCTTGGAGTTTTTACACATCCTGTTTAGGCATCGATCACTGTGAAATATTCAGGTACTACAGATTAAAACCATTTGCCAACCAAAGTTCAATGGAATCGGCCAAATTTGTATCAAAATGTTCCCCATGATCTGTTAAAAATGGTACAAGTCTAGCAGAGAGGGCAAAATGGACATCATCTATCCGGTTTTTGCACCGCTAGTAAAGATTTCAGTCTTAATTTCAGTCTTAATAGAGTTTGGTTGCATAGTGTACTGTCTAAAACGGGTTCATTTCATCCATGACAAGCAATTGAATGCACTTGAGATGAGTCAGACTGATATCTTTCAGAGGGCTAATTTGTTGGATTTCTCTCCTTTTTTTTTTTTGTTGTCGTGTAGCTTTTCTGATATAGAGAGAAAGAAAGAGTGGCCTTGCTTTTGTCCTTCATGTATGTGAGCCCTTTGTCCGAGAGACTTGATTTGTCTCAGGAGACTTGATTTGTGTTTATCCAGCACAACGCTAGACATCTTTCCCATCACCACCTTTTGTTTTACAAGGGCTACAGGCAAGTTTGTGCAAAAGTTTTATCGATTTGTGTTGTTTGTGTCAAAAAGCGAGAGATGGAGAAAAAGAGAATAGTCTGATTGTGAGGTGAGCGTTTTAATGAAACGATGAGAACATTTGTTGTGAAACTATGGTTACGATTACTAATCTGAAGAATTTGTACAGTCAAAAATAAAGTTTTACGTAATGCTTTTAACCGTTTGTGGGTTTTGTTTTTCATGTTGTTTCTTCAGTGGATCATTTAGGTAAATAGAATTTGGCCTGGGACTTTTCCTCCTGAGAGAATTAAAGGTAATTAACTTTATATGTTTATGTGACTTAATCATTAATAATACTCGTTTAATTTTTATTTTTCCTTTTTGTTATCTGTGGCAGAAGAGGATGTCCATTGAAACATGCCCCATAATTAAACATAAATAAAATTGACATACACAGGCCTAGTGATTAATGAATCATCTAGGCAAAGGTTTTTGAAATAAAAGCGATTATTCTGTTACGTTAGTTTAATGACGTTTACGTGAATTAACAAGACAAGTTTTAAATTGCAACCTGCCATATGATAACATAAATTAATGAATACTTGCGGTAACTTGGTTTCTAAACCAAACACAATGCCTAAAATACAGGATATGGGATGTTGCCAGTGTGTTCTGGTTAGTGCTGGGAGGAAAACTGATAACTTCTAGTTTCATTACACGTCATCATGCCTAAAAAAAAGAAGAAAAAAATACTGTTAGAGGCTAATCAGAACTGAGCATTAAAAAGATTATCTAGTCTATAGATAAATATTCTTATTTTAACCAAAAACTAATCAGTGCTCTTTAATGACTCGAAAGCCTTAAACTGGTTCATGAGTTAAACAGTCCTGTAGGAGTTTAATTATATAAGATGTAATTGAAAACAAGATAACTTGCATTCTTTGAAATTGATTCATTTATTGAACATTTGGACAAAATAAAAAGTTTGAATTTATGTTTGTTTTGGCCCATATAATATGAGGAAGGTAGAATGTGCCATTCACACTCGGGGAAGAAGAACGCCAGTTTTATTCAGAGGAGTCGGATCAAATTCTTAAGCCATTTGCTGAAATCACTATTGTAAATTTGATATGAACACCAACATGTCTTCATTCCTAATTTTTATTTATTTATTTTTTGAAATAAAAGATTTTAAAGGAAATTTGTAGAATTTAACTGAAATGGCATTTTATTGCTACAAAATATGAACTATCAATTTGCAAGTCTCAATAATTTACAGTACTATATAGGAAAATTGTGTATCGAATATGACTGAGCTTTATAGGGTTAATTATAATGTGGCCACATAATTATAAAGTTTGCATAGGCTCATGGGCTATTATCTGAGGCCTGATGTATGTGCAGGGTTATTCTCTTCATGAGATGTAAAGTGTCCTGTGTAACGTGTTGATGAGTGTGAAGTTGACTTAGTTTAATTGGGAAATATCTCACCTGACCATCTGCTTGTAGATGCCCAGAGCCTCCTGTGCCACATACTGGATGAAGGCGGGATCCTGCAGCCTGAGACCCGCAGGAACGGTCAGGGTGAGAGTCGGGGAGTTGAGGATATTCACTTCCACTGTAGTGTCTGCTGCTGGACTGCTGGCGCCCTCTTTAGTCTGAGCCACCACCTTGTGATCGGGCATGAACCAATTTACTATCTGATTTTTCTTCTCATTTTTTATTTTGCACCGCTAACTGAGGTCCACTTATAATGATGTCAAGATTTTTACATTAAAAAAAACATCGTTTAGAAGTAATAAGTTATTTTCTGTCCTGTTTTCTCCCGTCATTGTAACACATTGTCTGTATAGGCATGGATTGGCTGACACTTTTGCATATTTAAAAGCTTTAGAAGACCACCAATGTGAACTTGCCTTCTGCATGTATGTTTAACAGTCTACATGCTTCATAGATTGATTTAGGTTAAAAACACTTAAACATTCGGTTCATGACAAAAATATGAAATAAGACGATGCAATAGTGACCAAATAATAAAAACACTTCAGATCTAATACAGTCACACATGCAAAGCATCATCTTACTTTATATCTTTCTGAAAATCCTGTCAATGTTGTGCTTTGTTTGTAAATGAATCCATCGTTAGACAAAGGAACAAGTTCTTATCAACAGTTTTTCTAAAATTGCTCAGCATCTCGCCATCTTCTGAGCATCTTTATCATTAGGTTTCTGCATAAATCTACATGTTCCTTTCTTATTCTTGAACTCTGCATGTGCAATTAAGTGGGTGAAGCTTTAGCAGTCAGACTCAGTGATGAAGAAGCAGGTGTTGATCTTATGTGTGTTTGACTTAATAAATCGATATGTAATTTATGAAATGATACTGACGTGGTTTTTTTCAAGTAATGTTTTACCGTGGCGATGTTGAAGATGTTCTCAGGAGTGGTGTTGTTACTGGCAAGTTCAGCCACCCAGCCGAAGTCAGAGGCCATGTTGCTGATTAGGCTGATGGTGTCTTCGGTGTGATGCTGCACAATGCCCAGAACCTCTTCATACTGCTGCTTGGACATTTCCCACAGCTGAGACGCCTCGTCCAGCTCAGTGTGCAGCTCTTTGACAAGTGGGCATTCTGGCTCTCAAACATTTGAAATGATCAATAAGACTCAATAAGAGTTCTCTTTAAGAGACAGATAACCCAAAACTGAAAATTCTGTCTTCAGTTACCCAACCGCATGCAGTGAGGAGAACAACTTGATCATTTGAGTCAAATCATTTAACTGGTTCAGTTTAACTAAGCAGACTGTAAGTTTCACAATCTGGACTGATTCAGTTCTCAAAAATAAGCTCACAACTAATAGTAAAATCATGACTTAAAAGTCCCGTGAAGAGCTTTTGAAATGTGCAGCAATATTCAATGTTTTGACGTCATTTCCACTAAACGGATGTGATTTCCAAAGCTGCATTTTACATATTTGCCACAATCTAATTGTAATGCTGAATTTGTCAAACTATTTACACTGTCTGAATTGTGTATCCCTATTCATTCGTTTTCCTTCAGCTTGGTTCCTTTATTTATCAGGGGTCGCCACAGCGGAATGAACCACCAACTTATCCAGCATATGTTTTATGCAGCGGATGCCCTTCCAGCTGCAACCCAGCACTGGGAAACATCCATACACACTCATTCACAAACATACACTATGGCCAATTTAGCTTATTCAATTCACCTATACCGCATGTCTTTGGACTGTGGGGGAAACCGGAGCACCCAGAGGAAACCCACATGAACACAGGGAGAACATGCAAACTCCACACAGAAACGCCAACTGATCCAGCCAGGTCTCGAACCAGCGACCTTCTTGCTGTGAGGCGACAGTGCTAACCACTGAGCCACCACGCCGCCCTGTATCCCTATTCACCAATAGTAATTGTGTGTGACCGATTTCAGACGCAGCTTTGGTGTCTAGTTATAGTATAGTGGGCAGGAAACTTCAGATTCATGAGACCATTTGATTGGAAGCTGATGAGAAGTTGAAGTGCAGGGTGATGTCATCAAAATCATTGTTCTCCCGTTGGTGGAAAGAATAGACTAAATGTTTTGAATACACATATACAGTATCTTCTTAAAGGTGCTGTATGTAAGTTTTTGACTCTTCTAAAGCATAAAAATACCATAATATGTTTGCAGATATTTAAGAAACATGTCAAGTGTTTTTTACATTCTTGTTTATCTGAAAAACAATGCTGAAGTCAGATATTCTGCTTTGAAAATGGGCGTTGTGTGCCGGATCGCTGTCTATGTTTTGGTTCTTTTAACCCGCCCAATGCCAGTTTAGCCAATTATATTTCAGCAGCCCGGGTTGCCTTGCTGGAAAACCGCATTTTTCGTTCATTCATTCAGAAAGGCTCTCAAAGCATGCGCTCGTGACCGAAATGCGACTTCCAGTGGGCAGTAGCAGACTCCGAAATGAGACACAGATTTAGAGTTCCACATGAGGTGGTTATTAATTAGCAAATAATATAAATATTACGAATGTAAACGTCCTAACAACACGCTACATGATGAGATTTGCAGTGATAAGCAATTTGGCTGTTTGCACCAGAAAAAACATGACTGAAATTTAAATACAGCCATTCAGAAGCACAGAATATGCACTCACTCACGAAATGGTAAGGTTTATAATCTAATTATTACATATTTAACCTCTTTAACATTATAAAATGTAGATGCTGAATCACTGATACAGTATGTGTTGTTTGCATTATTTCACAGTTCTAAAGTTCAATTTCAAACAGTTTATTTTGTTTTCAAGATCTGAGGTGAAACTATTTGGTGCTGCTTTCAGTATATGGCAATAAATGTCATGTAAAATGGCATTCAAACTCACATTGTTAGCGTTTAACACTGAATAAAGCACATGAGGTGTACCTGAGGTGATTATTGTCAGTTTTCTGTTCAGCTGTGAGAAATAGAAGCCGTTTCTAATATATGTCATTGACTTGGAGCATACTAGATAACCATAAGGCTAAGCACATTAATAACAAAACAAAACTTTCGTTTTTGATTTCACAAGGGTAATGCTGCCAGAATTTGTATTTTTGGGTAAACTGACAATTTGATTAACCAGTCTGAATGTGTGTGTTCTTACCGGTAAGCAAGGCTCCCTGGCAGACCTCGCATTTGTTCTGCAGCTGCCAGCAACCCGAGGACTGTCTGCGCATGTCTCTGCACAGCCTCCGGTTCTGCAGAAACTGAGGGAGGAGCTTCTTCCCTGAGGTAAATACAAACACATGTAGAGAGACTCAACTTTAGTGCTAAATGTATTATCATCCACATCATTGCAGGTTAACTTTATTACAGGCTTTTGATTGGCTGTCAATATCATTCATCCAACTGGATTCCAACATTACATTAGCTTTGTAATTTTTGCCTGTTTAGTTCCAGTATTTTTAAGGCTTGTTCACACTAGAATGGATAACCATATTAGCATCCACACCAATGGATGACAATTCTTTGTTTATTAGAAGTGGTGCTGCATTTATGACTCCCCAAGGGGAAATCATTCGTTATTTACTCACTATCAGTATTTTTATCATTTATCTACTGGAAATGTATATTTTAAGTGATTACAGAATTTGATTCATCAGTGTTGTTACTGGTATAGCTGTAGTGAACAGTGTTTTCACTGTTTGTGTGAACAGGACTTCAGGATCTTCATCCAGGCCTTATTTTGATATGAAGAAAGTTCACCTGTAATTCTGTCATCATTTACTCAGCATAAGTCAAACGGACTGTTTTAATGGTCATTTTGGAACTTCACATGCTATTCTATTTTCCTTTCATTGTATTGAAAATAACATATTTATGGACCTTTGTTTAAAGAAACAAAAAAGTGTTAGACAAGTAAACGATGGCAGAAATAAATTTTTGGATAAAAATTTCTATAAAGCACCTTCCCTGGTCTTCTCAGCAGCCTCATGAATGTCACTGAAAGCCTGTGTAACGACGGCTCCAAACTCATCCAACACACGTCTGCCAAAGTCAAAGAAGGAGTCGAGCACATCGTCCAGACCCACACCCTCCAGAAAGGCAGAGTCCAGAGCTTTGTTTTCAGGCTTGAGCTGCAGTTCTCTCTCTCTGTCATCCTGAAGCTCAGGGCTAAAGGCTCTGCGCAGGGCCTGGTCCAGCTCATGGTGGAAGTGAGAGACCAGCACCACACTGCGATTTACCAGCGCTCCCACTTTAGACAGCAGGCTGCTGAAGGAGTCCTCGATCCTCACCACCTGCAGGTCAGGAGTCTCCATGCTCTGGTTCAGAGCCACCTCATCCTGAACGTCACGAGGCTCAAACTGAGAGCTCAGTCTCTGGAAGAAGGTCTGTAGCTGTGGAGAACAGAGAAAAAGAAAGAAATTGAACTTATATCTCACTTTAAAAAAAAAGGTACATTTGATGTAATCAAGTTTTGCTATTTTGATTAGTTTAAAAGGTATATATGAATATATATATGAACATTTGCTTCTTAATGTAAACACTTCTCTTATTCTTAATTCATTGTACAACAAATTTTTCATCCAAGAATGCATGTGGATAGATACCAGAAATCTGCTTTAATACAATCAAGCAACTGTTATCTTCATTAAATGGACAGTTCACATGAAAAAAATGTGTTTTTAAGAATGTTTGAAACATTGATTTCTTTAGTATGTTGTTTTTTTTTTCTACAATGGATGTTACTGGTCTCTAACAATATTCAAAATATCTTCTTTTGTTTTCATTCATTCATTTTCCTTCGGCTTAGTCCCTTTATTCATCAGGGGTCGCCACAGCGGAATGAACTGCCAACTTATCCAGCATATGTTATACAAAGCGGATGCCCTTCTAGCTGCAACCAGTACTGGGAATAACCCATAAACTCTCACACACATACACTACGGCCAATTTAGTTTATTCAATTGACTTGTACTGCATGTCTTTGGACTGTGGGGGACAAGAGGTAATCCTAGAATTATTTGGAAACCGTTACAAAAACTTACAGGACAACATAATGAAGACAGGAAAATGATTGAACTTAAAGTAAAGGGAAAGTTAATAAAGTAGCAGAAATGTTTAATCATTTTCAAAATAGAAATAAATAATCTTACAAGTAGTAATTTACAACTTTTAGTATCTACTAAATACATATTTCTATTATCTATATCAAAGGTGTAATTATTACAATGTATGTAATAAAAACAAATAAAATATTTTTAATCGTTATCTAATAAGTACTAGTATCTAATGATTAAGCATAAAAGTATATTTGTACAAGATATGTACTGGTCACAAGTGAAATACATAGTCTACTACTCTTCAAACTGAATAGTTAATAACCGAGTGACATAGATCCGTTTAAAGCGTTATAGAGTTCAATGGGTAAAAACTGGTAATTAAAAAGAACTTGATTTTTGATTTTAATAGTCCTACCTAAAGATTTGTAATGAGTTACTGTAGCATAAATATAGACACTTGTATTTTACTTTGCTAGTAAAAGTGGTGAATCCACGACGGCAGTTGTTGGTGTAGAAGTTTTTGCAGGTGTCATTGAGACAGTGCAGACATTGCAGCCACGAGGACTTGATGGACTCGTTACAGTGCTGCGCTGCGTCATTCAGCTTCTGTTCTATGTTCTGCGTGATCTCTGCTGCCCCCTGATGATGGAACAACACAATCACAGCTTTACTTCAAACATGGCGAATGTCTGTCTGGGATTTTGTTCTAAAGAAGCGTATTCTGCTTAACAAGGCTGTAAAATTGAGAAATATTATTACATTTTACTATAACGTTTTATTTAGTGAATATAGTCAAATTCAATGTAAGTATAATTTATTTCTGTGATTCAAGCTTAGTTTTCAGCGTGATTACTCCTCTCTTCAGTGCCACATGATCTTTCAGAAATCAATATAATGTCATGATATGCTGCTCCAGAAACATTTATTATTATTATTAATTATTATCAGTGTTGCTGCATTGTATTTTTGTGGAAACTGTGACACAGAATCAGTTTCCACAAAAATATATGAACAAGCCCAAGAGTTTTACATAATCAGAGTAATTTAGTAATCCCATAGACATCTAATAATTAAATAGAGTGATGATTTTGTACCTGTAATTATTGATCATAGCAGAACAGAAAATAAGCATATTAGAATGATTTCTGAAGGATCAAGTGACACAAAAAAGCTTAAAATTCAGCTTTAAAACAGATCAATATTGACCCTTTCCTTAAGACAGCAATCCTATAACATTTCTTCATACTGGGGAAAGTGGTTGACAGGAAATGTAATGTTTAAATTTAATTGTGGTGCTTTTATTTATATGTATCTGGAACCCCAGTTATATATATAAACAGTTATATATATAAAACTGATCAATAAATTAAATTAATAAAAAGTAAGAAAACGGTATAATTAAACTGTAATGATATTTTACAATTTTACACTTTTTTTTACTGCGGAATATGCTTCTTAAAAACATACTGCTCCTAAACTTCTGACTGCTTGTATATATCAAAATAGTATTTGATTTAGAATTTTTCTCCATGTTCAACCCAGTTGACGCATTTCATGACCTTTTTCTTCTCCTCGCTGTGCCTCAGGGACTTCATGAGGTTTGCGTGTTTCTCTTCATTTCTGGCCATCACCTCCTTCATTTGTTTGATTCCATACAGTGCTTTGCTGACCTCCTGATCCACCAGCTTCTCTCCCTCCAGAGACAGACCTGAAAGACATCACGTTTCTGCTCTCATATACAGTAGATATCATGCCACTGCTGCATTTATTTGCATGCCATCGATCAGTTTGTCTCAGGATGGACTCACGTTTGAGGGTGTTGGGTAAAACTGGAGGAAGGGGCGTTTCAGGAGCACAATGGAAGATGCCCAGAGACGCCAGGAAAACCAGGGAGAAGATCAACGCCTTCATCCTCGCAATCTCTGGTAATCTCAAAGGAATAATAAAGCCTGTTCAAGAAAAAAATCCAAACATTGATGAAATAATGTTCCATCATCATTCAGTGTAACAAATAATTATTTAAAATTAAGCAACATTCTTATTCTGATACTAATAAAGTGATCGTTTTACTATTTTCAATATTTCAAAATATTAGTCCATTTATGAAGTATGAACGATCTTGTTCAGCATTTATTAATAATAGTTCAACATTTACTAATGAATTATTAATATTTAAAGTGCTTGTTAACATGAGTTGTGAGTTAAATACTAACAAAGGACATTTTCATTAACCAACGTTAAAGATTAATACATTTTGTAATAAACGTGATCATGATTGTTCATGTTAGTAAATACATCATTTAACATCATAACACACCACCATTTTAAAGAGTTAATAATAATGATTTGGGAATTTAATTTTGAGTATTTTGAAACTGCACTCTGATCTTTAAATATATTATTTTAATATGTCATCATGTGATTCTTGATGTAAATATGCCTGATCAGATTTATTATTATATAAACTACGGTTGTGCTGAAAGACAGGTTAGATTGGTGTTCTTTGTAAATCATGGATAAAAATGTGTACTCATAAATATTGCTCTGAGATAATCAAAGGAAATGCGACACATCTGTGTAATACTACTGTATTTTTAATGCTTGAAACCCCCATTGTCTTTGACATAAACATTTCTTTTATCCAAATGCTTGTCAGTACATTCAGAACTATAGAATTATAAAATGCATTATCATGTACTTAACTCTAAAGCACTCTTAAAGAGATAGTTCACCCAAAACTGAAAATTCTGTCATCATTGCTCACCCTTCATTTGTTCCAAACCTGTTTGACTTTTTTTATCCTGTTAAACACAAAAGAAGATATTTTGAAGAAAGCTGAAAACCTGTAACCATTGACTTCCATAGTATTTGTTTTCCTACTATGGAGGTCAGTGTCTACAGGTTTTAAGCTTTCTTCAAAATATCTTCTTTTGTGTTCAGCTGAAGAAAGAGACTCAAAAAGTTTTAGAACCACTTGAAGGTTAGTAAATAGTGAGTAGATTTTAATTTTTTTATAGAACTGCCCATTTAAATGTAAGTAATTTCATTAATCTAAATGGAAACTAATACTTTTTCATTTTTTGATTGCAGATCTCATGCAATAAATTGTCTAAAAACGTTATATTCTGTTTACATTTAAATATATTCTTTGGAAGTGTATTATTACCCTTCTTTGCTCTGTCATCCAGCTCAGAGGTTTGATCAGAAGAGTGATGGAGCAGTAAGACCAGTGAATGACCACTGAGTGGCACTACACCACGATCAAGAGGTGATTCTTCAGAAGTTCATTATTTGATGATGTTCAGGAAATTTATGAAGCATCTTTGTCATACTTTAACCTGTGGTCACTTTGTGTTTGTACATTTGAATCTAATCCTTTTTTTTTGCATCCAGTTACTTCCACTTTAAGCTAAACAACTGATCTGAGCTAGAAACTTCTTTCTGGGATTCAGGAGGCAGGATATGCAATGCACAAGCAGTTTAAATCCATATGATGTGATTGTGTCAAAAGAGGTAAAGCATTATATATATATATTATGTTATACATTATATTAGCATTATATAGAGTCTCACACTATATTTAAAGGTGTTGACATTATAATAATAAATAAATTATTATATTATATAAATAATAATAAATAATGAATTGACTGATTGAATAGATTACTACTAACATAATAAGTCAGTGAAATACATAAAGAAGATAATTATTTTCTCACTTATAGTTTATATTTAAAAAAATATATATAAAATATATATATTTTTGTAGACAGTGCAGTTTTTAGTGAGTTCAAAGAATTATTTATGTTATATATTCTGGTTGCATTTGTGAGGTTATAAAATTGTAGCTGAATGTGTAATAAGCACATAAATATATATTAATTTATATATTCACATATTGCAAATATGAATATAAGATGTTATTGTGATGAAATGTAAGATTGTCATAACTCTAATACAATTCAGAGAGGTAATCCATCAAAACAAAAGTGAAATATTCAAGGAATGTCAAAAAGACACCAGAGGTGCTCAAGTTCACCAGCTTTACTTCATGGCTGGCCATCTGTTGTTCTAAATGAACACAACAGAGCCATCACATTTGGCAAGTGTAAGTCAAAAGCTAACATTGTAAAGCTGTCACATCATATGTCATATGTCTGGTAAAAGAATCAGCCAATAATGTTTTACCATTATAATTTCTGTCCTAGTTTGATCAGCGGGGTGTTACACAACATTATTCTAAATGAGGACGTGCTTTTAAATCCATCACATCACATGCTTAAGTAATTAACAAGTAAAGGCCACAGCTCAGTTTATACTTCACATATAAAACAAAGACGACCTCTATTATGACATTATCTGCATTATCTGTAAAGTAAATTTACATGCCTAATTGTTTATTAGATCATTAATATATCAACAGTACACATTACTTATTTGATTTGCATAGCCATTAAATCATATAAACAATCACATTCACTCAAAAATAAAGGTTCTTATTAGGAATTTCTGGTTCCATGAACGTTTATCGTCCATGAAAACTTTACATAAAACAAAGCGTTCTTTATAGTGGGAAAAAGTTTTTTTAATTATTAAATGTTCCTCACGCTAATAAAAAATAGGGTCATTTTAAGATCTATTTGAAGAATCCAAAATGTTGCGTTTGTGGTGTCGCTGCAAAACCTTTAATTTTTAAAAACGTACTGGCTAATTAAACACCTCAGTATTTGAAATCATGACATTTGAAAGTATAAAAGGATAGTAATATGAAATAATGTCATTGCTAAGAAAATAAAATAAACCATGTGCATATACTATGTGCTGTGTTATATTATGTTATAAACAGAGCTGTATGACATTCTAAAGATTGCAGGAGCAGAACTCACCAGAAATGACCTCCTGATGTCTGGCTATGCAGTGTGATTGATGCTGTGCAGAAGGAAGATGTGTTGTTTATCTCTACCTGAGCTTCTATTTATGCCTAAGTAGAACCAGAGACGATCCAATTAAAGCATTTAGAGGTTGTTGCCATTCCAGAAACTAGCTTGTTCTGCCATACTTAGTGTACTTAATCATACTTAATCATTTACATGCATGAATCCAGTTTCTGAACCGATTTTTCTGTTAATAAGATTTTTGTTGTTGTTGTTGTTTTGTTGTTTACTTTTTCTGTTTTTACCTGGTTTTTACCAGGACTATCCTGTTTATATCCAGTAACATTGTTAAAAAAATCTTATTTTTTTGTTTAAATGTAATTCATCACATGAATTTATTCATGTGATGGCAAAACTGAATGCTCAGAAGCAACTACCTTTATATCTGTATATATACATATGCACACACCTAGCTTATTTCAGGTAGTTCCAAGAAAATAATTTTCATTTAATTTAGTGTAACAAAATAATTAAAGCTAAACTAATTAAATAACAAAAGTTGACAAACCCAATAAAATGACAAAAACTCACTAAAATGAAAAGAGCTACTCGATGTTTCTAAAAACTTCTTTTACTTCTATGTTTCATTAAAAAGTTGTTCTGGCTTTAAACCTTGGCAAAGTACATGAGAAAGTCAAAATAGTTTTTCATCTGTATCTGAAGGTTTAAAAAGGTCTTGTCAATCGCGTGTAAATAACAGAAGAGAAACTGGCTACAAAGACGGAGTGTAGGCCCACATTCTCCTAACGTTTCTCATTAGCACACCATGTCCTTGTAAAAGTGCCCTTTCTTCAGGGCTTGTGACCCTGAAAATAGTATTTTCAAACCTCTAATGAGAACCAGCAATATGGGCCACTGGTATGTCCATCTCTGCTAAGTCTAAACGCACCTGTTTCTTATAAACCTATCTGGACTTGTCGTGCTCATCCAGTGCAAAGACCTGGCGGCTGGCACAGAAAAGATGAATTATGGGTTTTGTGAACACAGAAACCTCCAAATCATAGAATCATGAATGACAGAACATACACTCATTTAGTATGAAACACAACTAAACTGTGTCATGCACTATTAAAAGTGTCAGAAAGAACCAAAAAGGGTTTTTCACAGTGATGCCTATAAAAAAGTTTTAATAAAAGTTCTTCAGAGAGACATTTTTCATAGTGTGAAGAGCATTTTCATAATATAAAGAACTTTTTTTACGTGGTGAAGCATTTGTGGTATGAAAAATTTTCATGAATGTTAATGGTTCTTCAACAATTTATGCCAATAAAGAACATTTATAATTAAGTGTGATACCCCCAATAACCAGTTTCTTCTGTAGAACTATTGTACGTTAACATTGGATTGACTTCAAATACTATAAGTTTCCAGAATCAATTTGGTTCATTTACATTGCTTAAGCAACTGATATTTTAGTTAAAGCTATGGTTAATTTTTCCATATTTTGAAATGTTTAACTGTAATATTTAATTTCTTCTGTAGAAGAACTGTATCTACCCCTATATCTCCCCTGTCTTTAGTGCTTTCTTTCCAGTTTATTGTTGCTGTTCATGCTTACCTTCTAGACGTGTTTCTCAGCTTCACCCTATTGTCCAGTCCAAAACAGTGCTGTCCTGTCCCATATGTGCTATGAGTTGTTTGCTATGTCTCTTTGTGGAATCTTACCTGTAGAGTGGAATCTTTCCTTGTGGAGTCTTCAGTCAGTCTACCAGCTACCTGAAGACGGAAGTCTACCATGGGTTCCTAGATCCACCCTGGCTTGCTGCTGCAGGCTAATGTTGGGTTAACCTGACATTGGTTTTTGATGTCAGCCTGATGTTTGGTTTAGTCAGTCTGATGTTGGGTTCTGGAGTCAGCCTGATGATTGTAATATCTGTCTGATATTGGGTTTTGATGTCTGCCTGATGTTGATTTATGATGTTACTCTGGCATTGGGATTTGACGTCAGCTTGAGATTTGTGACCTCAGTCTGACATTGGTTTCTGACATCAACAACTTTAAACTATGGTTATTTTTTGAGAATTTAAAAGAAATTGTCAAATAAAACTGGATAAGGCGCCTGCTCTGAAACAAAGGCTTCATGTCACCCAAAGTCAGGCTAACAATGAAACTTTCATTCATTCATTAATTTTCCTTTGGCTTAGTCCCTTATTTATCAGGGGTTGCCACAGTGGAATGAACCGCCAACTATTCCAGCATATGCTTTTTGCAGCGGATGCCTCTCCTGCCGCAACACAGTACTGGGAAACGATGAAACTTTTTAAACTTCTAAAAAAAAAAAAAAAATACTAGTTAGGTTTTGACGTCAACCCAATTTTCGTTTGCAACCAAAATGCAATCTCTCCACAACTTTAGGGTCTAACATCAATCTTAAGCTTTTAGGATCAGATTTTTAAGTTTAAGTTCTATTACTGTAGCAACTGGAAACTATGATTATTTCTTTAAGAGTTTAAAAGTAAATAGTCACATAAAACTGGATAAGGCAAGGCACCTGCTCTGGCACAAAAGCTTCATGATACTTAAGAGGGCACATAAAATCGGTTCAGGGCACAGCAGTGCAGCTTTAATACATTTGGAGTTGCTTTTTGTATGTTAGTGCTTAGCCATGTTAAGTTAGAAAAACACTTGAGGTCAGTGCGGTGCTAAACTTGTGTGGTGCAACGGATCACACCATTCTGAACAGTCCAGCAGGATATAAAATAATTAATCATGGATCCCTGTGGCAAAGGGATTTAGAGAGAAATGCAAGGAAAGAACAAAATGAGCCATGTGCTTAATAAAGCTGAAAGGAGTGGAAGAATTGTGCAAGCAATTTTGAGCAAAAGTCAACAACACAAAGGACTTTTCACTTGGCTGCCTTGGGACAGAGGCAAAATGCTGGCATACCTTAGATAATTGTTAGCACACACTTTAGATGATTAAGAACAAAATTTAATAACACTTTCCACTTTCCAAAAGTGATTCTATATAGGAAGCTTCATTCATTGATTCATTTTCCTTCAGCGTAATCCCTTATTTATCAAGGGTCGCCACAGCGGAATGAACCCCCAACTATTCTGCCAACTACCTGTACTTACATCTTTGTCAATGTTTTACACAGCGGATGCCCTTCCAACCGCAACCCAGTACTGGGAAACACACATACACTCTTGCATTCACACACACTCATACACTACGTCCAATTTAGTTTATTCAATTCACCTATACCGCATGTCTTTGGACTGTGGGGGAAACCAGAGCACCCAGAGGAAACCCACGCAAACATTTGTGGAAAAAAAGAGACAAAATAATGCTTTACATATTTGTTACATGTTACATTGCGTAACATATTTCTGTAATAAAATGGCCTGTACTTACAAATATTTGGCTAATTATTACCAAAAAAAAGTCTTCTCTTCACCTGGTTCAAAACAATGCTTTATATATACTGCTCAAAAAAATAAAGGTAACACTTGGAGTTACATTATGTTGTTTAAGTGTTCTCTTTATTTTTTGAGCAGTTATTTCAAGACTGCATTCTCATATAAATGACAGAAAAGAAGAGATAGAGATAAATAAAACATCACATTTCACTGTAGCTGGTGACCAGTGTAACCTTTTTTTATCTTTAATGGCAAGCTCCACCGTGACCCTATAAACTTTGGCATTGTTCTCTACTAAAAGATACAATTTTGATCGTGTTTAATGCATTGAAAGACATAACCATTACAAAATTTCAATATACAAATGAAATATTAAACCTAAATGTTGGGTTTAAACCTAAATCTTAGGGCTGAAACAACCAAGCATTTTAGAGTGTATGGCTCAGACAGAGATGAAAAGGGGATTTCAAGCAAAAATAAATAGTTCAGATGCAAAATCAGTGCCTGTGTGTATGCTTAATAATTTCACTTTTACTGCAAATAATAGGTTCTTGTCATTGCCTTTAAGGTAAAATATGGGAACATAAACACAGGAGACTGAGAAAATTGCTCATTTTAGAAGAAAAGTTCATATGGCACTTAGATGTTGTTGCTTCTGAACTCTTCACGTACAGCTTTAAATTGTTTTATTTAGTTTAATAATAGTTCATACAACAACAACAACAAAAATCTTGTCAGCCATATATTTGAGGATCACGATGCAGCCCCAAAATAAAAATTAATTATCATTTTAAGTATATTTTGCCACTTCACACCACTATTTATCTAAAACTCTTAATATAGGATATTGATATAGAACTTTTAGTCTTCATACAGCATGCTTATTATAATAGTTTTACAATAGTATAAAAGTGTTCATTTTTATTGTTCTATACTCATAAACCTTAAACGTCAAAGCATAATCTTAACCCATGCTAAGCCGTCATATCAGTGCAAAGTAGGCCTAGGCTATTTTAAGGCATTTTAAGTACTGAGCTTTGTGTAAACACAAACACAATGTTTTCTGCGCTGTTTCTTAAGATTTCGCAGTACTCTAAGACCAACAATAACTAACTCATGCAACGTGTTAGACCCTCCCATGAGCCAAGAGGAAGTTTAACTCCAGATGCGGAGCAGCGCGTTCAGAGCTTCAGTAAAGGAGGCTGTGCTGCTGCTGCAGCTGCTTTCACCTAGTTTTCCTTTAAGAGATTTAGCCCAAGAAGAAAACAAGTGAACTAACAGACACCCTGCGGACTGCCAGCTTCTCTCTGGTTCTCGGGTTGCAGCCAGCAGGCAGAAGAGGCGTCCTGAATCCTCATTCACCTCAAGTGCATTTCCATCGTGAACACGTTCTCATGGAGGGAGAGAAAAAGTGCGCGCCTTGAGCAGAAGTTTGTTGAACACTGTTGTCCGCGAATTACTCCTGCTGTTTTACGAGTATAGCGCCAGAAAGCACTCTACGCATGTTTCAGGTGGAATACTTGTGAAAGTTCAGCGCTTATTCTTGAGTCGGCGCTTTTGTCATGAGATTGATGTGAAGGTTTGGCTCGTGACGGAACGGTGTACCTCAGTTTGACCACAATGAAGGGTAAGATGCGTTTCTTTTTAGCGCTGTCTTTTTAAGACAGGTCTCTGGAGTCTATCCACGCGTTTCTCTCTTCACTTTTCTGCTTTCCCTTCTTTCTTTCTCTTGTGAGAGGAATGTGTGTTCCTCCAGTGCATGAAACATCTGGTTGCGATTAACTGCTCGTGGTTTGTAAGGTTGGCGGCTTGTTTGGCTGAACTGCCACAGGACAGCTGAATAGCGGGATCTACACGCACAGCCTTGTGTTGATGACCTGGCTATTGTGTGGGATCTTGCGTGACTTGCTTCATCTTGAAAAAAAAGAAAAGAAAAGAGAATGCGTAGCCACGTTTCAAATGAAACATCTGGCGGGGTGTGAAGAAGCTTTTGTCTTTAAGAGTTGAATAACTTCTGCAAAGTTTCTATTCAGATTGAGAGAGATTAACCTGTCAGTGTTGGGTTACTCCTTTACACTCATTATTTATAATATAAATAAGGTGCACTCAGTCATTTTATTAGATTTTTGTTATTATTTTTGACTAGGCTAATTAAAGTAATAGCTAGTTCACCAAACAATGAAAACATGCTCACTGTTGACACAATCTGCTTCAAACTTTAGTTAATTTTTTCTGCTAAACACAAAAGAAGATATTTTGAAGAATGTTGTTAACCATGCAGCTAACATAGTCAACAAAATTCATCACACTATCTTCTGCGATTAACAGAAGAAAAAACCAAGGGTAAGTTTTACACATTGAGAAATGAACACAACTTTATCCAAAATCTTTATTATAATATTATGTAAATATTAAAATAATGTGGGGCTGCACGGTGGCACAGTGGGTAGCACGTTCGCCTCACAGCAAGAAGGTCGCTGGTTCGTGCCTCGGCTGGGTCAGTTGGCGTTTCTGTGTGGAGTTTGCATGTTCTCCCCGTGTTGGCGTGGGTTTCCTCCGGGTGCTCCGGTTTCTACTACAAGTCCAAAAACATGTGGTATAGGTGAATTGGGTAAGCTAAATTGTCCGTAGTGTATGAGTGTGTATGGATGTTTCCCAGTGATGGGTTGCAGCTGGAAGGGCATCCGCTGCGTAAAACATATGCTGGATAAGTTGGTGGTTCATTTCGCTGTGGCGACCCTAGATTAATGAATAAAATAATGTGTATTGCAGTTTTTTTTTATTATACATGAAGTGGGTCCATCCTGAAAGATCTTGAGATCACATGATCACTGTGTCAGTCAAGGCTCTGTCTTGATCAGTTAGTTTTTATAAAATATAAAGCCATAGTACGTTGAAGGAAAATCTAGGTTTAATTCTTGTTGGCAAAGTAATCTTTTTTGAATAATTCTTTAAAATATCCGCACATTTACTTTTTTATGTAGTATAACGTATTTGTGTGCCTGCCTGTGCCTAAGATGTCAAAAACACAACATGTTTCTTGCTTCATCACAGTCTAAAATATGGTGTCATTTAAATTATTCATGTAATTAACAGTTTAGAACTTTGAAATTCAGGCACAAAAGGAGTAGTTTGCAATTCTAGATGTTTTCATCAGTCGTTTGATATTTCTGTTGTAAACAGTTGAAATATATTAAATGTCAATCTTACCTCACTTTGCTTTGTGCTTGAATTTGTGCCCTGCTTTGATGAACTTGAATTTGACATTGACAAGCGCTGTTAAATGGCTGAAACTATACTTCTAATACAGCTATATTTTAGTCAGTGAATGAGAGCAAAAAAAAAATAATTCTAAACATAAATAGTATCATTGTTAATCAATAGTAGCAAAAAAATAATAAATAAACAACTTTCATGAGGTCTGGCTTAACTGTTAGACCATTGGGATGAATAACTAAATAAATTGACTGAGTGCAACTTTATAAGTGACATGTTCTCTTAAATCCAAGGTACAGTAAGTCGAGCTGTGAAAATAAAAAATCAGGATTATGTCATTAAAAATGAAAAGCTGAGGTTGTTGAAACTTGGGTTTTCTGAGGGCCAAGATGTTTTCCATTTTGAGAGCTACTTACAGTAAAAACAGCCCCCACATTTCTCCATCCTGAGTTAGTTTGGTGTTCTGACAAACACCAAGCCTTCACATCACTTTTTTGTGCCCGAAGAGTTATGCAAAATTTAAATGTTTTTCTCATTTTTAATCTAAATGGTGCCATCTAGTGGAAATGACATTATTATAAAGCATTCTCATTTTAATGGTGGCCTTTAATTTTATAATAACAGAGCAATTTGAAATTACTTTAACAAATCATCTCTAATTGTGTAGAAGGTCATCTCTGTTGTCACAGTGTTTGTGTCAAAAAGTGACAAATCATTTTCCTTTCGATTAAAAAAAAAAGAACTAAATCATGTAAAGGTATGATGATTAGTAAATGGAGCAAAAGTTTGGGGTAAAATGTTTTTAAAGAAATTAATGCTTTTTGTTAGCAAGGATATATTAACTTGATAATCAAAAGTGACAGTAAAAACATTAATAATTGTACCAAAAAAATTGAAAAGAGAATTTGTTTTGGTCAAAAGAAAATAATTGTGAAATCAAGCAGAACAACTGATTTCATAATAACAAGGGACAGTTTTCCAGTGGTTTGTCTAGATTTTTTCAAAATGTAAAATAAATGAATTATTTATGGTTATTAATAATAATAATTTTACTTACCAATCAATCTAAGGTATTATCACCTTTATGATTAGTAAACAAAGCAAGCATTTGGGGTCAGTATATATCTTGATCAGTAAAGACATACAGCGGGGGAATTGAACACATCATGTTTTTTCTTGGGAATACACACATAAAAAAAAACTAAAAATCAGAAAAATTTGTTATGTGTAATAACAATGGAATGGAGACACGAGATGAGAACACATTTCAGAATTCAGATCAAGAAAGCATTTGCATGTATATTTCCTCCTCCCTTACTGTGAATGCTTGCTCTGTCTGAATGTACTGAAATCTGACAATTAACAAGGAGAAAGTACTGAACTTCTGAAATGTATTTAATACTTTATATACAAGGCTTTTTTGTGATGGCAGCTTAAAGATGCCTCTCATATGGAGAATGAAGTCACATGCAGACTTCAACAGTGTAAAAATCTTGCTGGTTCTGTGGGTCTCGTCGATCAAATCTGATCTTGATTTTGTATTTTCTATTGGATTCAAGTCAGGTGATTGGCTGGGCTATTCTACAGCTTGATTTTCTTTTTCTGAAACAATTTCAGAGTTTCTTTGGCTGTGTTTTGGATCATTGTCTTGCTGAAATGTCCACTTTGGTTTCATCTTCATCATCCTGCTAATGTAGATGTTGGACTGAAGCAGCTAATATTCATTTACAATGACGAAGGGCAGAGGGTTGCTGAAGAACTACTGAGAGATTTCAGCTGCTGTCTGGGCTTTCACTGCCTTTCTACACCTTCCTTCCCTCATGCGTTCAATACTTTTTCACTGTGTCATTTCATTTTATCACACATAACTTAATTTTAAACTAATTAGATTTATTTTCTTTGCATATATGGATTACCTTGGTTGTTACCAACATCCAGTAAAAATTACAAGTCAACATCACCTTTAGAAATATGTTTTCTGAGAAAAATTATGACATGTTCAATACTTATTTCCCCAATGTTTGTGTGTATATTTCATCGAAGATTTTCAACACTTAATAAAAATAAAATATAAATTTAATCAAAAGAAAAAGTGGCAAACCGTTCTCCAAGGGGCTTGCCTGGATTTGGGCCAAACATAAAAAAACAAATTCGATGGTTCTGCTTCATTATTTTTCTTTTGGTTACATGGATGTTTATTTACCAGTAAATCAATTTAAGGCATTAACATATTAACGATTAGTAAACAGAGCAAAACTGCAGATGGAAATAACCTAATAAGACCACACACTGTGAATTACTGTTCCCCTGAGCCTCTCTCATCCGCGCTCCTCTCTGATGCTCCTCAATACATAACATATTTAACCTTAAAGGCTTCATTTCAAGCAGTAATTTTCTGGAAATGTCATATTTCAGGCTGTGGTGTTGTAAAAATGTAGTGTTTTGGGGTATGTGGGAGCTTTGTTCTTGTGCATTTCCCAGAGTGTTGTTGTTATTTTCAGCAAAAAAAAGACTGAAATTGCTGTCAGCATTAATCTAATGCTCTGTTTGTCCCTCATTTTTCCACTCTGAGGTTTGTGTGTGTGTCCAGTTTGAGGTCACGCTCAGTGGGGGTTTTTGACGGACTGTTCCTCCTCCCACCTGCGGTTCAGACTCTGCTTTAGTATCAGATCGAGGGGGAGAGAATGGGCTTCAACTACAGAAACACATGTTCTTCCTTTATTTTCTCTGGCCTTGGACAATGACACATAAAACCGCCTGGAGTCACCCCTCTCCGTTCCCATGAGCATTGTAGCCACACGAGAGAGCACTGTTAGGCAGACAGGAAGAGGAAGTAGAGGATGGTATGGTTTGGTTAACTCATGAATGGACTGTTATTTCAGCAGTCAGATCCAGATTACATGCTGGTTTATCAGTTCCAAAGCTCCTGTTTGGTTGTTTAGTTTGTCTGTCTTGGTATAATGTATTGGCCTTGCTTTTAAGGAAACATGTTATTATGTTTCAGAACATTCTGTCTGTGTATAATGCATGTTAGAGCTTAATGTATACGATTTCTTTAAAATAATACAACAGTTACACAGAGATGGAAAAATAATTAAGAGACCACATAAAAATGCTTGGCTCCTCTGGATTTACTTGATTTATTGGGTATGGGGTTGAGTAAAATGTAAAATTTTCTTTTATTCTGTAAGAATGTGAAAAACATGTCATTCAACTATTGTCAGTTGGTATTGATGAGTCTAGATATGTCTGAAAACATGGCATTTTTGGTTCCATTAAAGTGAAAAAATAATGTAAATGATCAAATAAAAATTTAGAAGAAGGTTTGTACAGAAGAAAGAAATGTAAAATTATTAAAACGATCATTTTTATTAAAAAGAAATTATTACTTTAATTCAGCAAGGACGAATTAATTGATCAAAGTGCCAGACTGGATACTGAAGAGTGGAGGAATAATGAATATTTTGTCTTAAAGTCATACATAATATAAGCACATCATTTACGCAGCATTTCCTATGCTAACACAATTACCATTTGTCACTTTTGCAGACGACTTCAACGATGAAGAGGAAGTGCAGTCGTTTGGCTACAAAAGGTTTGGTAAGTGTACTGCAGTGTCTGATGAGTTTTCAGTTTTTCCTTATCCATTAAGAGTCTCTGTTTCATTCTTCTCCACATATCAGCTTTGACGTGTTTTAAGGTGAATTGGTGGACAGGAAAGCTGATTATAAGTTACACAAGGTCATGCCCTGGTCTCCACCGTGGTTGTTTTCCCCTTTGAACATGTGCAGTTATCATTAGCCATCATTTGTTTGGCGGATGTTTTAGTGTACAGATTTGGATGTCTCTGTCTTTGCTCTGCTTTTACATCTTGCTGTTTAGCATCCGATCATGATAAACTTTGTTTGAATGGTTTGAATATTTTTGAATGGTTTGCTTTTTAGTAAACAATCCATGAAACAATTTTCAGGGCTAATGTCTTTGAGGCTTTGATTGTAAAGTACATGTCATATTGTTTTCATCATGACGCTTTTGACCTGAAAACTGGATTGAGATCAGAAAGTAGACCTTGAAATATACTGGACCTCAGTGCCTACTCCTATTTTACTATACATATAAAAAATAAAATATAAATAGGAATACAAAAATCAGCAGCTTAAAATGGCATATTGGGTTTTGGCTATAAAAAACAAAAAGAACAAGTGCTGCCATACATTTAAATCACATCCATCAGCATTGATGTTGAACTGAACTGAATTTACGTTAATCTGGCTCAATATTCAAAATGAGATTGTTGTCTTTTATGGAACTGCCAATTGCTGAATAGAACTATTTTGACATCACCCTAAAAATACTGGGTTGTTTCAACCCAACATTGAGTTCAAACACCAAGCATTGGGTTTGTTCATTTTTGGCAAACTTTGGGTTGAAACAACTCAGCATTTTTGGAGTGCACTGCAATCTATAACTGATAATTTTGCAATATTTTATCTCTGAAGCTGTTTTGATACATTCTGTAGGGTATAAATTGCTACAAAAAACAAGGTGACTTGATTTTGTAAAAACAAAATTATGAAATGTGAATTAAAAATGTGGTCTGGTAAGCATCATATCATCAAATCCTATATCACTGAAAAAGTCTAAATTTGCAGAACACAAATGCAGAGCATAATTGTTTTAGGTAAAGAGACCAAAGAATATTAAGTACATGTACAGAGGCTAGTATACACATGTGGCTTTTGGGCTGTGTTTTGCTTTGTAGCTTCATTGAATTGTAGTAAACCATTGCAGATCAACTGGATCTCAGTTGTGGTGGATGTTTACAGTGGGTAAGGATAAAGACTAACTGGGCCAGGATTGGATTGCTAACTCACCAAAATCAGCTTATTGAAATTGTTGAAAATTGTCCCTGTTTACATGCTATCCAAGACCTGAGGCTACAGAGCTAACCTGTTCCAGAGATGGTTTAATCTGGGTTAGAAATCGCAAACGTAACCTGGATCAGCAGTTAGAAAAGTGACATATCTGACGCAATAAAGCCCCTCCAAATTAAAGCCTTTTACACTAAAAGCATTTTTCAGTCAAATTTGTCTTTTGTTGCTAACAATTTATTATATTATGTGAACTACGGTACAATTATATACTCTTAGATAATATTTTATTAGTTATAGTATTTTAATATTATATATTCAAATACTTATGAATTGTCAATTAATATTGATAATTGCTTTCAATTAAAATGTCTTGTGAGAAGTGAAGTGAGAAGTGTTGCTGCACGTGTCACATTTTCAGGTGCATGCAGTCCAGAGTTGATCACCAAGTCTTGGATAAACCCAGAGTGTATATCAAGCATTGTGAAACCACTTAACCTGGTCTTAACCAGGTTGGATTTGTTTGGCTTTGTCAACTCGAAATTGCGCTGTAGTCTGAAGTTTGTTCAACTCGTTTTGTGCAACAGGCCTCTGGCAATGCAAGTAAACTGTGTTTTTGTTATGTCATGTTAAATTAGGCATTAGAATCAAAGTAGAAATCTTGTCAGCAGGAAATGTATGGTTCTTTTTAGTTGCAATATTTCTGCTTCTGCTACACGAGATAAGAACACATTTCAGAATCCAGATCAAGAAAGAATTTGCATGTATATTTCCTCCTCCCTTACTGCGAAATGCTTGCTCTGTCTGGATGTACTGAAATCTGACAGTCAATTTATGCTTAAGCATATGCTGTTAAACATTTTAACATGTTTTATTGTCAACTTGTAATTGTCGCACGCTCATTGCCGGCTCTTGCATTTATCATTAACTGCAGAACAGATGCTCACATTTATTGACCAAAATGTTAATATTGCATTCCTCGTTTACCATTGTAACAGGCAATATTATAAAAAGGAATGGTCTAGTGGGGTAATGGATGTTGACATGAAAGATGCATGTTGACATTTAACATCTGCTCTTAATCCTCATACCTTTTTTCTTTTAAGAAGTGCCTTCAGTAACAAATCACATTAACTGAGTAATTCAATAGTATATTACCTATGCATTAAGGAATTTGTAAATCTGTAGTCTTAGGTGGTCCTGAAAGATGTTTTAGGTTTCAGCCTGGGCTTCCATCATCCAACTAACAGTTATTAAAGTGGAATGAGTTATTTCCCAGCGTGACTTCGATTTCATTTCATGCAGAGTAATAATGTGCCAATTGACCTAGTAGGTGGACGAATTGGTTGATTAAGGGCATGAACATTAAAAGTGTAGCTCCTAAAAGTGATTGGACTCAAGCCCACAGTTCATTTGTCACGGCAGAACAGTGGTGCTGAGTGAATTTGTCATGCACCTCATCAGTTTTGAATACTTAGTGGAGTTTCAAGTTAATTAGACTGAATGCAAATGCTTTAAGGTTTATAGCCTACACTTTGGGGTTTAGGTTCCCTTTCCTTTTTCATAACTGTAATTTCAGGAGGATCGAATGGTATGGAGTCTTTAAAAGCCTATTTCTTACGATTTGGGGTCAAATGTGAGACCCCAAAGGTTTTTTAATACAGAAAGCATATTAAATTGAGTCAAGTGTCTACTTTTAATGTTAACTAATGTTTTAATTAGCTTTTGTGAATGCCTTTTCCAAATATGGGTGAAAAAACATTCATCATCATTCAGTGTAACAGATATGAAACAGCATAATTATTCTGACCTGTACTTATTGAAATGTAAAAAAGATTTAGTGGCCATACTGAATTTTATTATTTAAAATGATTGCTGAGAAATGGGTAAAACCTAGTGGTTTAAAGGATAGTGACAGGGATTTTGGTCCAAACTGAGAAGATTGTGTCACACAGTTGCTGCAGGTTGCATCTGATCTGGTGACAGTAGAGAACGTGTGAGTATAGTAAACTCTATGTCAAGAAACAAGTTTGTGGTGAATTAAGCTTTGTAATACATAATCGTGCAGGAAGTAGTCATTACAAAATAGACACACTGTGGTCATAAAGGCATGGTCAGAAACAGTACCTACTACCCAGGTAGACTGTTGTGTTTAAATGGTTGAATTGGTTCTCAGGGGTCCAGAATGTGCAGAAAATATATCTCGCATCATTTCAGCACCAGCATCCTGAACCATCGATATAAGGCAGGATGGATCCATGCTTTCAGGTTGTTTAAACTGAATTCTGATCCAGTCATCCAGATGTTGCCACAGAAATGGAGAGTAGTTGAGGCTCATTTCCTTGGCTTGCAGGGTCCATGCAAGGGTGTGTGTTCCTCTGAGTGGGTATACTTATTTTTGCTGAGTCAGTCCAGTTATAGTCAGAAGGGCATGGAAAATATTCTAAACGCTTCTCTCTGTGGCAAAACCAGACAATCAAAGCTGTCTGTTTGGATCTGTCAAACAGTTTGATTTTAATACATTTTCACTATTAAGTTGATTATTTTCCCCTTCACTCAAAATATCAAAGTGCTGCCACATATTTGGCAAACGTTACTCTTTATCCTTGAGTGGAATAGAAGGGATTCTTTTTACTGCTTTATAAGCATTTGACATGGAAATAAACTTTTCCTTGGTTGTTTTTCATTTGGAAAGAGTGCTGGAAGAATGGGGATGTAAGAAAATACAGAAAAAAAAGCAATGATCAATACCACAACCTGACAGTACAATACATGAGTTGTTATTTATTGCTCACTCACAATACAATTATGATTAGGATTTAGGTAAATAGTACATTCTACATGATACTTACCTAAAGGTTCAAAGCTGTCAATGTAGCAATACACTCTCAGAAATAAAGGTATGATAGCTGTCACTGGGGTGGTTCCTTTTCAAAAGGTACACATTTGTAACTAAAGGGTCCATATTGGCACATCGAAGGTATATATTAGTACCTAAAAATTTCAAGAGGTACATTTTGTAGGTACCAATATGTACCCTTGAGGTATTAATAAGGACCCTTTAGTTACAAATGTGTACCTTTATTTCTTAGAGTGTACCATTTCAAAACATTAGGTACACCGGCAGCTAGCTCTCTGCAACTCTCACACGGTCGCCCACTGAAGCTAAGCAGGGCTGCGGCCTGTCAGTACCACGAATGGGAGACCGCAAGCTAGGTTGCTGCCGGAAGTGGTGTTAGTGAGGCCAACAGGGGGCGCTCAACCTACTGCTCAGTGAGTGCCGTCTTTCGGATGAGACATTAAACCGAGGTCCTGACTCTCTGTGGTCATTAAAAATCCCAGGATGTCCTTCGAAAAAGAGTAGGGGTTTAACCCTGGCATCCTGGCCACATCTTCCCACTGGCCTCTGTCCATCATGGCCTCCTAACCATCCCCATGTCATAATTGGCTTCATCACTCTGTCTCCTCTCCACCAATCAGCTGGTGTGTGGTGTGCGGTCAGGTGCAATATGGCTGCCGTCACGTCATCCAGGTGGATGCTGCACACTGGTGGTCGATGAAGAGATCCCTCCCCATTGTGTAAAGCGCTTTGAGTGTCTATAAAAGCGCTATATAAATGTAAGGAATTATTATTATTATTATTATAATTATTATTAAGTACCTAATGGGTCCAAACACTATCTGTCACGGCTACTTTCCACAAAGGCACGAAAACCTAATTTAAAAAATATCATTAAAAAAGACACATTCTGAAGTATGAAAAAAATGAAAGTAGTATAGATGTTTGAAAACATTCCTCCTTATTAGTTAAGGTAATTTCTCTAAAAAAACATGTTTTTTGTCTTGATTTTGTCTAATAATTTTGTAAACAAAAAGCAAAATACTGTTTAAGAAAATTTTGTATTATTGCATATGTATTATATTATGTATGTAGTATATTATGTATTATTGCAGTTGTGTCGTCGTTGTGTGTTTTGTAGTATAGATGCAGCATGTCTGAGTCAGAGTGAGTGTTTTTTATTTGGCTTGAGCTTATTATTACTTGAGGGTTTTCATGTAGTGCTGTTCTGTCATGCTGGCTTCAAACATGCTTGTGTGTTTTTAATATGCGTGCAGACTCCAGGAGGATAGAGGTGGATGGAGAATGAACATTTGTCTGTCCTTGAGCCCACAGGGTCTGTAGGGGTGAGCTGTCAGGGGGGTCTGGAGGATTTCATCCTTATCTTAAGCCTGTTGTAACCTGCATTTGGAGAAGGGTACACAGACGAAGATAGGAATTTTCCTTTCTCCAGCCTGTGCACAAATGGTCTTTTCCCAGCAGGAGGTTCATGGCATGAACTGTAAGGATTCTGGAAAGGGTTTGGGTCAGTGCAGGGTCAGGCAGTGCAGTGTAAAGGCAACTTTGCTGGAGCTCTCAGTGGTGGAGACAGTTTGGAAAGTGGAGATATGCAGCCAGACAAATGTGAGCTGAACAGTTCTTTCTAAAACAATGTAGTTTACATAGGGACACGAAAGATTTAGAGTAAATCTTGCTTGTTTATGCTGAATTGACTTGTTGTTGAAGGCCTTGACTAAATTCCTGCTTCTCAGTAGTCCAGCTTTTGTATGACGGGGAACAGATCAGGAGTGGCGTTCTCTTCGCATAAACACGGAATGCAATCAAATCTCTCCTTCTGCACTCTTGACAAATAGATATAAATTTGGCTTATAACATGAACCATCTGCTGGGCTCCACTGTGCGAGGAGTATGGGTCAAGTTAGCATCCGTCCAGTCTCCTAGATGGTCTTTGGAGATTGCCTACTATAACATGCGGTCATATGATAGGGTGTCACACCTATATGATGGATGGACTCTGTGCCTTTTCTTGCACCACAGGGTTTGGCGCTCATTCAAAAACAATACATGTCAGTGATGGAGACCAACTCTTTTCTTTTGGCATTACCAATAAAAGACAGGCCCTGAGTGCAGTGCTGTGTCTGATATATTAATGAAAGTCTTTTGGCTCCAAGCTCTGCCAAAATCAACTCTGCACTTCCTGACCTTGAAAAAAAAGGTAGAGTGAAAGAAAGAAAGATGTGTATTTTCCCTCACTCGACTCGCAGTACTACTTACTGGCAAACCATTTTGCAGAACTGGCCAAGACAGAGGCACAGTGCCTTTGTTTCTGAGACTTAGATTACTTTGGCTGTCAAGAGAACTGACGCACAGTATTATTCTTGATCGGGTTACAGTTTTAAACGTATTTAATGTATAATTTAACCCAGATAAGAATACTTAAATGGTTAATTATTGCAAAAAAAGCTACAGGAAATCTTCCTCTGATGGCTGACATTTGGACAGTAATAACTTTGAATTATGGGACAAAGTATTTCTCTTTATGGTACATCTGAGTTTAGTTGCTCATGGCTCCACTGAGTGTTGTAAAATGATGCAAACAAGTCCATTTAATTTTGTAGTCCATTTTTTATGTCTCTAAACATAATTTGTGTTTGTATTTTGTTTCTTAGTCACATAATGGGTGGAGTGGCACCGTTTTCCTGCATTATGTTCTTGCCATGTCTGGCATGGAGGTGTATTCAAAAGCTTGATTTACTGGCTGCTGGTGGCCATATTTGTTCGGTTATCCAAGCTAAATTTGAAGAATATGTTACTATTGGCCACAAAAAGGGACATACTCATTTTCAAAGTTAAAAGGTTTGGTCGTGGTGTTTAAAACAACGCTGAGTTGGTACTTAGAAGCCCAAAGTGTTCCAAGAAAATAATCCCCACACCATTAAACCACCAGCAGCCTGCACCATCTATTCAAGGTCTGATGGATTCATGCTTTCATGTTTACACCAAATTCTGACACTACCATCTGGATCTAGCAGAAATTGGATGGATCATAAGGCAACCTTTTTTCAATCTTCTGCAGTCCAATTTAACTTTTGTAAATTGTATCCTGTTTCCTGTTTTTAGCTGACAAGATTTCAGCCATTATGGTCTTCTGTTTCAAAGGTTGATTAGAAATGCTCTTCTACAGACCTTGGTTGTTACAAGTAGTTATTTGAGTTACTGTTATCTTGAACCTGTCTGGTCATTCTCCTCTGAGCTCTGACATCAACAAAGCATTTTCTTCCACAGAACTGCCTTTCGTTAGAAATTTTCAGTTTTCAGACAATTCTATGCAAACCCCAGTGATGGCTGCATGTGAAAATCCCCGTAAATCAGCAGTTTCTGAAATACTCAGACCAGCCTGCTTCAACCATGCCACATTCAAACTCACTTAAAAAGCTTTCCTCCACAATCTGATGGCTAGTTTGAACTTCGGGAAATCATCTTGATTTAAAATGCCCTGGTTTAGGTCTAGCTAATAGAGTGGCTGGTGCCTTTAATTTAACCCAGAAAGATCACATAGTTAATTGTTGTTAAAAAGAAAGAATAATTCTTCCTCTGTTGGCTGATATTTGAACCGTAATAACTTTGAACTATGGGACCCAGTATTTTTCTTCATGGTTCATCTGTAGTGCAATTGGACATGGCTCCACTGTGGGTTGTAAATTAATGTAGACATACCCAATTCAGTTCATAGTTTGTTTCTTATGTCTCCAAGCCTTATTAGTCTTTTTATTATGTTTCTTAATCTCTTACACAATGGTGTTTGTTGTTTTTTGTTCTGTTACGTGTCAAGCATGTCTGCCGTGGAAGTTTATTAAAGAGCTTGGTGGTTTTATTGGCTGTGTAATGTGATGAAGCTTGTGAGTGCTCTTAGGCAATTCTGGCTTATGTCAGGCTAAGCTTAGTTGCTGCGGTACGCGCAGCCTTGCTGTGTGACGATCTCTGATTGCTGAGTCAGGATCCAGGTCTTGCGGTGGGCCACCCACTAGCATGAACCCTTCCCACTCCAAACCCCCTACCCACACTCGTCTTGCCAGCGCAGATGACTCTGCCCAGCTAGAACCTTCTATATACAATAAAGAGCTTAAAGGAACAGTTCACTCGAGGAATTCTTTAAAGACTCTTTACACAGTCCTTAGTGACCACGGCTGTCAAGCTCCAGAAAGAAGAAGAAAAAGAAACACCGTAAAAGTATCATGAAAGTTGTTCATGCGATTACATATAAAAATTCATTGATGACATTTGATAGCTTTGCATGAGGGGCGATCTAAAATGTAACAGTACTGGTCGGTTGTACTGTTGGACATTGAAACATAAAATTGCAAGTTACTTGCATAGTGGTTTTTTTTTTGTATTTTAGAATTTTTTGTTATTTGGAAATTTTTAATTTAAACTTTTAAATATAATATACTGCTAAGTTAAGGATTTCCAAAGGTTACATTCATTCATTCATTTTCTTTTCGGCTTAGTCCCTTTATTAATCTGGGCCAACTTATCCAGCATGTGTTTTACGCAGCGGATGCCCTTCCAGCTGCAACCCATCACTGGGAAAGATCCATACACACTCATTCACACACATACACTACGGACAATTTAGCTTACCCAATTCACCTATACCACATGTCTTTGGAAACCGGAGCTCCCGGAGGAAACCCACGCTAACACGGGAGAACATGCAAACTCCACACAGAAACGCCAACTGACCCAACCGAGGCTTGAACCAGGGACCTTCTTGCTGTGAGGCGAACGTGCTACCCACTGTGCCACCGTGCTGCCCCCAAAGGTTACAAATACTGATTTTTTGTTACAGCTTGATTGCAAAAACAAATAGCATCTGATTTTCAACAGCAGATTTTATTTTACAACCCTTACTTTTCAACACAAGGAAATTACAGTGAAATACCTAGATCTTTTTTTTTTTTTTTTAAGAAATAATTCACAAATAGTAATTCTGATAACCTGTTCTTTCACAATTTAAAAAGAAACTCCCACCCTAACCTCTGTCAACAACTTTTCTAAAGTGTCCATCTATTGTGTGTTATCCTCAGAATAGATTCACTCAGGTTGTATTTTTTATTAAAATAGACTGCAGCAAATACAATTTTGTCAGAACCTTTAGTAACTTTTTTTTTGTTGGTAAAATTCAGAATCGTGATCTCCATTTTAACCAAAAAATGATTCTCAGTTTATCCAGAGTCGTGCAGCTCTGTCTGTATAACAAAACATCACTCTGTTGCCCAACTTAACGTTGAGTTACACTGCAAAAATTATTTTCTTACTTGTTTCTTTTTTTGTCTTGTTTCTAGTCCAAATATCAAAAAATTCTTAAATCAAGAGGGATTTTCTAGACAAGCAAAACATATTGTTTTGTTTTAAGAAATAATATGCCAAAATTAGGTGAGTTTTTCTTTAAAACAAGCAAATAAATCTGCCAATGGGGTAAGCAAAATAATCTTATGTCAAAAGGAAAAACAAGATTATTTTGCTTATCCCATTGGCAGATTATTTTGTTTGTTTTTATAACTTTTATTTTTATTTTGTTTATTTTTTACAATACAGATAAATAATTTAACAAGAGAAAAAAAGAAAAAAACATGCAGACATATATCATTACATACATACTCATATCAATATGCACATACATAATTACATACATAACTACACACATATACATACATATATATATACATACACACACATACATATATACACATACACACACACATACATACACATATACACACATATACATACACATACATACATATACATGCACACATAAACCTGCATGTAGAAAGAGTAAAAAAAAACAAAAAAACACGAAAAAGAAAAAAGCCAAACGCATATGATTGCTATCTCTTCCAATTACCTTTTACTTAAATGGGGATGTCTTTATATTCCCTATATATCAACCATTTTGCCCAAACCTTCCTGAAAATATCCGTTTTGATCCTCAACATAAATGTCAGTTTTTCCATTACATAAATTTCTTTGCTTGTTTTAAGGAAAAACTCACTTAATATTCGCATATTATTTCTGAAAACAAGACAATATGTTTTGCTTACCTAGAAAATGCTTCTTGATATAAGAATTTTTAGATATTTGGACTAGAAAGAAGACAAAAAATCTAAGTAAGAAAAGCCTTTTTTGCAGTGTAGTATTTAAATAACACTTTAGCTCTTGCTGTATTTTATTGTCTAGAATGGTGTTTTTGAGCTTGTCAGTATTTGACTGTTGTAAGGAAAAACTGAATAACATTTGTTTAGAAATATTAACTTTCCAGTTCCAAAGGAAAAAAATGAATAGCACACAGATTTCCTGAGGATGAGTAAATAATACATAATTGTTACATTTTAGATAAACCGTCCCATTAAGAGGAAACGTTAAAATAGGTTTCACAATACTAAACGACTTTAATGCCTTGTGTTTTGCTCTGTTTGAATTTGGATGCAGGGATTGTTGACTTTCTATGAACTGTGCCATGAATTCCATGAAGGATCATTGTTTAATGCTGTAATTTACTGTATTCAAAGGTCTCTCTTGGCTTTTTGTTGCCAAGCGTGTTCTTTGGCAAATCCTGTAATGAAATGAGATCATGCCTTTGAGACTGAAGCCATTAAACGAATGTCACCACATAATTGTGCACACATAAAAAAAGGAATATCAGTATCACGCTTTACTGACATCAGCTGAAAATCATGTATAATATGACATGACTGCATGGCTGACCGTAAATCATTGTATAATGTGACTGTATGTCTTTGCGGTCAGCCTCTTATCATTCGCTTATTAAGGTCTATTAAAGAAGCATGTACATTATAAGAGAGAAGTGTTACACTTACACTACTGGCCAAAAGTCTAGGATCAGTAAGATTTTTTTTATTGTTTTAAGAGAAGCCTATTCTGCTCACCAAGGCTGTGTTCTTTTGACTTAAAATACAGTAACAATTGTAAAAATGTGAAATATTATTATTATTAATTTATTCTTGCAATTCAGTTGTTCTATTATGACAAGGTATTACTGTTACTGAATAATTAAAGGTCCTATGAAGTGCTTTGAAATGTGTGGGTTTTTTTTATTGAATGTTTGACGTAAACTCAACTGAATCAAAGACAGGGCGGGACATAGAGTAGCCCCTCCCATTTTTGAAAAACAACCAATAGCGTTTAGTGTTTATCGCTGCCATCAAGAGTGGTTGGTATCAAGCGCATCAAATAAAAAGCAAATGAGAAGCATACTTTGGATGCTTATAGGCCTATCTTCTAAATGCTAATTTTGTCACTGTTTAGTTAGTACACTAGCTTATAGATATCTTTAAGACTACCATGCTGATACTAGGGGCAACACGGTGGCTCAGTGGTTGGCACTATCGCCTCACAGCAAGAAGGTCGCTGGTTTGAGTCCTGACTGGTTCAGTTGGCATTTCTGTGTGGAGTCTGCATGTTCTCCCTGTTTCCTCCGGGTGCTTCGGTAACCCCCACAGTCCAAAGACATGCGTTATAGGTGAATTGAATAAACTAAATTGGCCGTAATGTATGTGTGTGAATGAGTGTGTATGGGTGTTTTCCAGTGCTGGGTTGCAGCTGGAAGAGTAGCCAATAAGTTGGCGGTTCATTCCGCTGTGGCGACCCCTGATGAATAAAGGGACTAGGCCGAAGAAAAATGAATGAATGAATGAATGAAAGCTGATACTAACATCTAAAAAACTTTATTTTAAATTCACAGGGACTTTAATAATGATTTTTATAATTATCAATGTAGATTGATTTTTTTTTTTCCTGCTTCATAATTTTATGGAAACTGAGATATATTTATTTATTATTACTTTGACAAAAATTAAGTTAAAAAAAATTATAATTTGAAATATTTTTAATGTCTTTACATTCACTCTTGAAGTATTTAATGTCCTGGAAGAATAAAAGTAAATATACTTTAAATCTGTTTACAGGTAGTGTATCAGGTACTATATCACATGTACTATATGACAGTTTCCACAAAAACATTAAGGAGTACAATAGTTTTTATTGTAACAATATTTTACATTTTTTCTGTATTTTTTATCATATAAATGCAGCATTGGTAAACAAAACAGACTTCTTTTTAAAAGCATTCAAAAATCGTACTGATTCCAAAGTTTTGACCAGTAGTACCTATGACTACATTTATCCACCCACAAAATAATCTGCACTAGCTCAGGGGGTCTTTTCAGCTCTCTTTCCCCGTCATGAAAGTTCAGGGTTGGTTTCCAGTACATTACAGTGTTGTGAATGATGGCGCTGTTTTGAATCCCCTTGGAAACATCAAGATGACATCACATTACTGTCAAGAGCAATGAGGCGTATTGAAAATGGGTTCAGGCAACAGTGGGTTTGTGGGAGGTGTTTTTTTTTGTTTTTTTTTTTCATGAGCCCCAGCGGTGCTCTCTCCTCTAACTTCCTTATAAAACCAGAACCATAAAAGATTGAAAGCAAACCTTGATTTCGTAACGTGATTTCTATCACTGAGGTCATTAGTTTGAGTCCCTCTAGACTCGCTTTAAAGTAAATGTTGGAGCCTTGAGGCTATTAAGTTAAACAGCATTTGAATTTCTGCTTTTGGTCACTAACATGTATATCGCTGTATATATAGTGGCTTAATGCATTGTGTTTTTAAAATAAATATGTCTTAATTCTAAATGTAATTGGCTAAGCATACAAATTGTAAATGAAACTTGTTTTTAATTGCATAAACAATAGCATATATGTCATATTTGATCATTATTGTTCCGTTATTATTTATATACTGTTAGTATATTTTTCTACTCCATTTTATGTTCTTTTGTCTTTTTTATTGTTATTGTTTTTCATTTGTTAGTGTTATTTACTATTTATATATTTAGTTTTTTTTAAAACCTTTTAATTTTAGTACTGGCAACATTTATAATTTCTTTGCGTTTATGTTCAATATAATGCATTTATATTTTATATAATACATTCATTCATTTTCTTTTCGGCTTAGTCCCTTTATTAATCTGGGGTCGCCACAGCGGAATGAATCGCCAACTAATCCAGCATATGTTTTATGCAGCGGATGCCCTTCCAGCTGCAACCCATCACTGGGAAACATCCATACACACACTCATTCACACACATACACTACGGACAATTTATCCTACCCAATTCACCTATACCACATGTTTTTGGACTTGTGGGGGAAACCGGAGCACCCGGAGGAAACCCACGCGAACACGGGGAGAACATGCAAACTCCACACAGAAACGGCAACTGACCCAGCCGAGGCTCGAACCAGCGACCTTCTTGCTGTGAGGCGAACGTGCTACCCACTGCGCCACCGTGACGCCCGCTTTTGAAATTTAAAAATAATAATAATTGTATTTAGTTTTAGTTGAAGTTATCAATACCAACACTGTTTATAATGTCACTATCCTGCAAGTGTTTTTTTTTCACTAATTATATCCTTTTTTGTAGTAGTAGTAGTAGTGGTTCATGCATGATTTTAATGGCATGTGCCCTTATGGCCTAATCGTTCTAATATTGAGGGATAATGAAGCATGTGTATGCTTTAAGGAAATCCAGATGCAGTATAGCGTACATAAGCATGTAATTATTCACCACGTTCACTTCTCTCCAAATGGCCGGTTTATTTGAAACTCTTTTGGCATTGTTTACGCTCACATCAATAATACAGCAACTACTTTAGATATGCCAGAAAATGACTAAACCGTCTAAACACATGCAGATACAATCTCATTACTGATCACAGGCAGAGTCTAAAGATGAAAAAAGAAAAACTTTTGTCAGCATGTATTGTTGATGCATCTTTTTGTGCTTTAAACTTGTGATTGAAACCACTACAAAAGTTGAATTGAACTTCAGTAGAAGGAGAATCGAAATGTAGGCAATTGAACGTTTGTTCTTCAAATTGGAGTAGCGTAAAAGAACTGCTTTGCATTTATACTCTCTATTAAAAACAAATAACACATTGAATGTTGGAATGAGAACAAGGTGATTGTGTGACTTCCGTCAAGTCATTGTCAGCAAACGTTGCAACATTCTGCCTGCATCAAAGCCAAAAATGTCTTCTTGCTCTGCTTTTAAATGTATAGTTCACCCCAAAAAATACAAATGTGCTATCAATTTGCGTTATTACAGCTGGTACACATGATCCAAGTTGACTTTTGTACATAGGATGCAGGCGGGCTTTTTGGTATATTTTCCACAGTAGGAACTGGGAGTGATTTTAGTTAAAGGAACCAAATTTAACAAGGAACAAAACTAGCTCTTACTAAATAGGAACTACTGTATAATGTAAGTGTATGCTGATTGAGCAAATGCATGATATAAAAACACTGTTTTCATGACATACACTTTCAGAAAGCTAATGTTTGCAACATTTTCTGTACCTGTTGCCTTTTTGTGTTAAGTTCTTTTCTCAGACTCAACAAGTTCTCTTACTGTAAGACGTCATTGTCCTCTTTTTAGCTGTTTTAATTGCACACAATACACACACCAAAAGCACAGTTTCAGTCACAGCATCCTTCATCATCGAGTTGCTGATTTTGTTGAATGCAAGTTTGATGTTTCTGACAGCCAGAGCGAAAGTAGTTCACAGGGAAACGGGCCTGGAGGCTAGTTCCTGTGATTGAGGTGCTGTGACTACCTGGTTGAAAAGACACTAAAATCTGCTGCTGATGCTTCATTTTGATGGTCCTCCAAGATACATTTTACTGTCTATAAGTAGTTTTACTACGGTTACAGTTTTACTAACTCTAGTAACTAGTTGCAAAGTTACTTATAGTCAATAAACGTCTAAGGGAAACCATTAAAACAATGTGTACCCAAATGTTCGGCATCAAACACCAGGACAGATTTTACATAACATAACTAAAATGAAGACTCCATCATGCATACCTTCATAAAAAGTAAGATTCTGGTATGGTTGCAGGCATAATTCTGTTAAACCAGTTGTAAAAGAAGCATGGATTTAAAGGTATTTGCATTTATTTAGTTCTGTAGAGCAATATAAAGAGCAGAATGTCTCTTTCAGCTCATTAGCCAGAGGCTCTTGGCTTTGGATTTTGATTTCCTGTCTCAGATTGTGAGTAGGATCTGCCTGTCTGGCTGGCTGTGAATTATCTCTATTTTTGTCTCCACACATTTTCCATACATCCTTTTTATGATTTCCTCCGCTTTATTAGACAGTGTATTTCTACAGTAATATAATACAGATGACTTGCAGGGCTGAACATAAGCATGCATATGCATACCTACAATGTGTTTCTGCACTTTTTTCAATATTTTGATTCTAAGCAGCAGCAGCAAGAACAAAATATGTTTAATTTATGTTGAAAGATCGTTGTATGTTTAAGCAGTTCTTTAGGCTGCTTTTCACAGAATCGCTAGCTCTGTCATCTCATTCTTTCAGAGTCTCCTTGGATTTCTAAAACTGCACATGGCCTTGATCACATAAGGAAATAATTGGAGCTGAAAACAGCCCACACGTGTCCCACTGACTCTGCCAATGTCTTAGGAAAGACTTTATTGCCTCGCTCTGAACTCCAGAGAGAACCTATTCCTATTTCTGCCGTTATTTTGCTGCTGTTGTCTTAAAAAAACTTTAGTGGGTCGAGAAACATTACAAAGAAGTTCTTTAAATTGCTTGCTGTTGATTTGTTCACATCAGAGCTGCATGTGTCTGATTACGTTTCAGCAGAAACAAGTAAACATGTAAACAAAAGCTTCATGCTGTAGCCCAACCATGAGCACTTAATGAGAAACAGAGGAATTATGACCACGATTGTTAGTCATTTCAAGGCATGACTTTCCTCAGTGGTTTTTCCAGATTTCGTTTTTCATGAAGATTTGATGTAGTGAATCTACCCGCTCAATTGAAATGCTCCAGCTTAATTGCCTGTGCTGTTTTTGCCAGTGCAAACCTCCTTTACTTGGATGCACTAGTACATTTAACCTGTTCATTTGTTAAATGGTTAGTTCCCAAAAAATGTAATTCTGTCATAAGCCTTTTGTTTTGTTCAGAACACAAATAAATATATATTTTCTGTCACTTCATTGTGAGGCTCCAGACTAACATTTGAAAGCTGTGACACCGGCGCCACTAAGTTCTACAGGTGGTGGCACCAACACCTGATTTCATAGCACTGTACATGTAATAATAATAATAATAATAATAATAATAATAATAATAATAAAAATAATACAAGTTTTGTCTCAATGCGCAGTTGAGAGTGGCAGTAACCGATTCATCTTATGTGTGTACATCTCTATAACACAATCATAACATCCTCATTAGCATAGTAAAAAACTTTATGGTTTCTATGGCATTTGTCAATGGCATATGGCAAATGTTATAAAATGTTATAACATTTTGTTGCCCTGGCAAGAAAAAAATGAAACAAAATGTGACCATTTAGTTACTATATAGTGATCATATCTGTTAAAAAAAATGCTGATTAAACCATTTAGAGACAGATTCATTAGACTTTTGGATGAATTGATTTGTATGAGTGTGTGTGTGTTGCGGCTGGAAGGGCATCCGTTGCTTAATACATATGCCAGAGTAGTTGGCGGTAGGGCTGAACAATATATCATTTGAGCATCGATATCGCAATGTGTGTATCCGCAATAGTCACATCGCAGCAATTAATTATTTGTTAAAGATTAAAGGATAAAGATATTATTAAATATTATTTTATATTATTGTATAAAATTATTTATACAATGATAACCATGTGATTGTTCAATTTCTATATTTCAGTACTGTTAGACTCCCCAGAAGAGCATTTATTTTTGCTCTGTTGTTTTTATATATGCTTGTAATTTATTACATTTTACTGCAAAAAGGCTTGATCACCCCAGTCGATCTAATTAATGAAATCTTTCCAAATAGATTATATATTTATAATATGATAAATTATATTCATATCGCAATATATATCGCAGCAAAACAAAATATAGCAATGTCAGATTTTTCCAATAATGTGCATCCCTAGTTGGCGGTTCATTCCGCTGTGGCAACACCTGATAAATCAGAGACTAAGCCGAAGGAAAATTAATGAATGTTCTTAATCTGAAAATGTATGACTTTTGTACATATGAATGTGAGTAAATGATTATAGAAACTTCATTTTGGGGTGAAATAACCGATTGACATCTAAATAAAATAGAAGGCACTTCCTAATCCTTCTACCACGGTTTCATGTATTATAAATTAGGCTGAAGGCAGTAATATAAGGGGCTCTTTGAGAAAAAGCATTTCTTGCATCTACAGTGTAAACTGAGCTGACATTTTAGATGTTTGTTCTTCAGTCCTTGGCATAGAGGGACGATGTATCAAATGTTCACTTGCATCCTTTGATTCCCCCCTCTCCTTCTTTAATAAACTCCAGATGGCTGTGGTGGTTGTGCCTATTTAAAGTGTTATAAACCTGTTTGCTGTCAAAAAAAGAAGAAAAAAAAATTACTGTTGCATGCTAGTGGTGTGGAGCCATACAGTTCAGAGGTTTACAAACATAATGGTGTAGTAATTTGTCTCTGTCGTTATACCCCTTTTTTTAGTGCACTTACTTGTTAACATTCCAGAGAGGGGGCTTTTAATGAGGGACACTGGGGGCTTGATAATTGAATCCAGAGATGTGCACCAAAACGTGCTATTTCTGATGCTACACAACAGAAAAGAATTGCACGCAGAATAGTGTTTTATGATTCCAGATGTTGGCAGCGCTTTCACAGAAATAGATATAGAACATATTTCGAACATGATGAAACCCATTGTTTTCGTACGTTGAAATGATGTGGAGTGACACAGGAAGAGATTGTTTCCTCTTCATCTGAGGAGACTCGCTGGGTCTGTTGTTGCTATTTAAACATGTTTGTTAAACTGTTTGCTTTCAGAGCTGCCAATCCATTCTGTTGAATCATTTCACACTTCTGGTCTTCCAGATTTGTTCAGTCACAACACAATAGCCAACATGAAATCAACAGAGGTAATGTATGAATCAAATTACAAAAATAAATCATGCCTGGACTCTGATTAGACTCAGAGGAGTTTACTGCTCAGATTTAATTAAGTTATTAGCCACTCTTCATTAGATTTAACTGTAGATCACAGGAATGCAACATTGGAACATTTAAGGAAGATGTAATTAAGGATAATAATGAATTAGTCACCCTTTGTAAATCTTCAAACACGTATCTATGAAATTAGCTTGACTCTCTTGGGAGATGTTCTCAGGGCACTTTGAGTCTCATTAGGTTGATGTTTCCATTCAAAGTTGTGAATTTAAATAAACTCTGTCATGGTATCTGGAGGCTGATACTTGATGTTTGGGAAAATGATCGTGTGAGAGAGTTCTAGGAGGTAATCATGCTAAATCTATTTGATGACGGACTTTCGCTCTGGTGTTTGCAGAATTATTATAACAAAATCTGATATGGGGTGAGTCTGTGAGACTAGATTAGTTTACTGGTTTGTCCATTCAGCAGATTGAATCATTTGTTGAGGCAAACATGTAACTTTTTTGATGTGCTTGAGGAATTTATTTGGGAAATTAGCTTACATCGTAGTTCATGGCATATCCTTTTATTGGGTAAAAAAAATGCAAGTACCGTTTTTGTATAAGCCAAGTTCAATCATGGCATATTTAGCATTTTAATACTTTTAAAAATACAAAAAAGCAATTTGTGAAACAATAGTAAACTCTAAAACTAGGATTTTTGCATCATTCAGAGGGTCTCTTATACATTTTTATCTAAGTACAGAAATAAAAATAAAGTCAAAGATGGACTACTTTCTGCTTGTAGTATGGAAAAATTGTCTTTTTGTTTCCATGGAAATTTCCATCACAAGTGTTCTGCTGCATTGGGCAAGTGTGAGTGGGTCTTATAGCAGGTACAGAGAAAAAAAAACTAGAAGTTCAGGAATTTTCTTTGAGCGACTTCCTGAGTCCAAATGAAACACAGCTGTCACACAGGCGTGGATGCGGGCCTCAGCGTTTCTCTCTCTCAATCTCCTGCCACAGCTTAACAACTCCATCTCACACACGCACACACTTAAATCAGCACTTTTATTCTCCAACTTTTAATATGATCCATCATGAGATCTGTAGTTTTGGGCTGTTGTGTGGTATACTTTGACTTCATTCAGACTGTGTTTGACTAGTTATTTTCTCATTGGGAATTTCCTGTACCTGAACCAGTCACACTGTTGAAAATGACACACTAGCCACTTTCCAGAGCCTCCCTAAAGCCCTGTAGTAAAGGGCAAGGTATGCTGACCATTCAAGGGCCTCAGTTTGCTTTTCCCTAGGGTTCTCCATTTGTAGGAGTTACAAACATTAAATGTGTGGGTGTTTTGATGTGTCAGAACGTTTATGGATGATGTTGTCATGTAATTTCTACATAGACCGCATTCATGTAAGATGTTTGAACATGCTAACATTTTAAGAATTGATTAAAATTCCTAACAAGAACAATGCTAGTTCTTCAGATGATCAATTAAAGTGATTTAAGTTGATCCTAAAAGAAAATTATGTGTTAATTTAAACCCTTGGGCCATCCAAAATGCAGATCATTTTTTTCCTCAGTAAAGATTTTTTTTTCTTGGTTCGATGATACATTGAGGCATTGTGAGGCAAAGTTATTGGTCTACAAATATTATTTACAACACTATTACCTTCAATCCATACACAGCCTTAGCAAATGGTCCAACATTATTTCAAATTTAATTTTAAATTAAATTTTTGATGTGTTTTGCAAGTTCTGAACAACATGAAGGTGAGTAAAGGACAGAGGTGTTATATTTCACTGATTTCTTTCTATTTTTATTCTTCTTTGTTTCTTGAAGAACTGGTTTTCCTTCCCAACTGTTGAGTTGTAAGCTGAAAAGGCTTGCTGGTTTTGGTGTGTTTTGTCTGTTGTTTCACAGCACAAATTGAAGTGTCCCATCTTGGAATTCCAGCTATCTAAAAGCACATCTGTGCTTCCTCAGTGAAATCAGCTCTTCCCTCCTGATTCTGAAAGCATGTGTGAAAAGGGCAGGAGGAAAATAAAGCTGTCTGCTTCATCTTACTTCAGTGCTGTAAATCGGGAGCAATTTGTCCATCTCTAGTTAAGACTTTTCATTAGGTGAAAGAAACACAGCAATAAACACTCTCCAGCCATGCATTTCTTGTTTTCTTTTTTTTCTCTCTCTCTGTCCTTTGCAGACCCCAGTGACCCACAGCCAGAGGTGGTGATGTTGCTTGTTTATATGGTGTGGTTTGGTTGTAGTTGAGTGAAGTTGAGACGGTGGGGGCCTAGACTCCCCACACAGACCACCTCACCAAACCCCGGGTGTAAACCCCCCTGCATCCGGGGCCATTGCTCGGAGGGCCCTTTGAGGCGATCTGCCATGGTGTTTACACAGATGTGTGGGCCTAAAGACAGGCTCCCCTGTGACCTGCCCACCCCCAGCTCTCTCCTGGGGCTTTCATTTCAGCCTGACCTGGATGCCATGGCTGCCACTCTGACCATAGGCTGATAATGTAAGCCTAGTTGTGGAATGTCTGGAGAGATAGTGGACATGTTTATTAGCTGAGCCTCAACTCAAATGCAACAGGAGTGCACTGCAGAATGTCATGGTTTTGTTGTTGTCCTCATGTGAAGCTATTAAATCCCTCTAGATCTAAGGGGAAAACAATGGTAATCGGAACCAGATTGACACAGATCAGTCATTCTTGTTCAGGACAAGCATGACACATGGGCTTTCACTGCGGTAAAGCTCTGATGGTGTAGTTTCAGCTTGACTCGTGAAAACAAACAGCGGGGCAGTTATTCGCGTCCACCATCAAGTGGCGAAACACTGTGATCTCTAAAGCTGCTTTGCATGAAATCGCTGAAATATTTGTTTGTCCCTTGGAATTTGATTGTGTCTTAAAGGAATTTCCTGACGGTGTTTCAGATGTTTTGTTATGGTAGGTTGGGGGGCAGTTAAGTAGAGGATTATTCTACATAGCAGAGGTCATTATCAACACATCAGAAGAAGGCAATATCAAGTAAATGAGCTAATGCAAAAATAAATGTTAAAGGGATAGCTCACACATTCTGTCATTATTGAATTATACTGTGTTTTTGTATATGGGCTAAAGAGGAGATGTCCTCTGAATGAAGAGGAAATGAAATGATTAAGTGATTTTATGTAGATGGAAAGCATATTTGATGCAAGCAAAGTGTCTGCATTATTGGTTCAGACTGCTTCAGTAAACAATGTAAAAATATTGTTGAAATAATGTTCCGCTGTCAATTAGTATAATAAACACATTTATGCATTATACATTTTATTATTTCAAATTAATTAAAACCTCTTGCTGACAAATGTGAAACCCTAGTGGTTTAAAGCATAATGGAAAAATATAATATTTAAAATTACAATTAGTAATTAGTATGCTGCACTGTTATTGTTTAATATGTCGTTAAATGATTCCTAAGTTTTTTGGTGTGTGATTTGTTATGCTTAATGACATTTCAGAGGTTATCTTCTGTAAATTGTAGTAAAGAATGTATGATCATTTTTGCTGGAATGAATAAATGAAACAATCAATCAATTAATAAAAACAGGGCACATTATGGGGGAATAACAAAAATTGATAGGATGTTTGAATACAACACTGAACCCTACTTCATTCAGAATATCTTCTTTTGTGTCCAAAGCATGGGTGTGAATTATTGACTTTTCAGTGGCTTGTAAACTATCCCTTTAAGGAAGTAATTTCCTGTTTTCCTGTCAGAGTTGTTTTAGAATGTGTATTTATCATTTATCATGCTGAAAAGCATTTTCATATTTTAATGCAATATTCATTTGTGTCGCAGGTATCCAGGAAGGAAATGAATGCACTAAATGTAAAAACGACTGGGCCCTGAGGGTGGCGATTGCGCTTCTGTATGTGCTTTGTGCACTGCTCACCATAGCTGTGGCTGTGCTGGGATACAAAGGTAGGAAGTCTTTTGCTCATTGACTTTGAAGATTCACTCTCATTCATTCATCTTTTAGACTGAGATCTGATGGGCATCATTATATATGTTTTCATTTTCAGCCTGCTTTGCTTTCACAGAGACTTAAACAGCAAAGTGCAGTTTCATTGGGTTTATATCTTATCGAGCGAATACTGTATGTATCAGGAATGTGCCAGAATTTAACCTTCACCGTAATTTTTGCAGTTCAGTTTTGAACTTTGGCTCACTTCGTTATTTTTCCTGACATAAGGCAACCATATTGCACTGTAGTTTTCCAAATATTGTCAACCGGACTATCACAGTGCAATCTGCTTTCTGTATTAGCCTGGAAAACCAGGATTGCTGTGAAACTGAGCATCACAGTTTATTTTGTCTGGTGCCAAAAACCAGGATTAGATAATGCATGCTGTTGCCTTCCAGAAGAGCATGGTAAATTTGAGATATTTCAACAGAGTTCGAATGTAGTTTATTATTCAAGTAGATTTAGTCAGTCATGTGTTCATTGAGCAGACAGACAGACAGATGGATAGTAGACTTTTTTTTGTAGACTTCACAAACATAAATTAAGTGGCAGCCTTAAATGTTTCCACTCTGGTCCTCTCTCTGGTACTCTCACCGTTAGAAAGAAAGAAGACAGGAAAGAGAGAAGGCTGGGCAGAAGATTACAAAGAAAGATGTAGGCAGATAGAGGGAAAGATTAAAGAAAAGGAGAAAGAAAGAAAGAAAGAAAGAAAGAAAGAAAGAAAGAAAAAAAGAAAGAAAGAAAGAAAGAAAGGTGGATGCATGGATTGATGGATAGAACAGAGAAAGTGTGATTATTGTCTTATTTCATCCTTGTATCTTTGAATACAAACAAAAGATTTCTACAAACCACCCAAATCTGTCCTTGAAAATGTCTTCTAGTTCATTTGCTATAAGTGTTCGAAGTGACTGTCCAGAATCTCCACTGACTACACATCACTCCTGTGCTTCACTAAAGCATAAAGCATGCCAACCAGACCAGAAGATCATGTAAAGCTACAAGTGAAATTGCAAAAGATTTTATACCTCAGCAACCATTTGTAGTCCCAAAACCCACAAGTTGAATGACAGAGAACACAGTGTGGATGTCCTTTATTTGGCAGTGCCAATTGAATATAATTCTGTATTACTACTAAACTTTCGGCCTGAACAACTTCATACTAACGGGAGTTCTTATTGCACGTTCAGATTTAGTACAGTGAGTGGCTGAATGTTTAGACTGAGTCACACAGCTAAAAGAATCATTCCACTAAACTCCATTCAAAAATAACACAGCATATACAGGAAAACAAGAAAGAAAGGAGAGGGAGGGCGAGAGACTGAGAGGAAGAACTGGCAGTGTTGACCTCCCGCTGACAGACTCCCAGTGTGAAAATGACCAACAAGCCTTTGAAATGGACCTCCGTGTTTTGTTCTTCCCCTACAGCATATATTTGTTTTGTGTTTAGTTACGCTAGCGCAGTCAGGAATGCTAACACCCAGGATCTTTGATGTGTTTGAGTTTGCTGGCAGTGAATCGCCGAGTGCTGCATGTCTTAATGAAACACAAGTCAAAAAACAGTGAGAGCAAATACACTGGAGAGCAAAGATGATGACTTTATTTTTTCATGCAAGTCTGACCACTGGTGAGATACTGAATAGGATAAACACAGGGATGGAAAGGGGGCTGAAGCCATTCAGGGACTCTGAATAGACTGTAAGACCATGTTCCAAAGAAAAAGATGAATGTGGCAGTTGGTATTTTAATCATATACCTCTTACCAAACGAATCAAACATAATGCATAGTGATAGCGCCATCTAGTGGTAAACAATAACATGTAACTCCAGCATGAGGACTAATGTAAGACGTTTACAGCATTGTATAAGATAATAAATGGTCTGGGTAGGTTATATTAACATTTTAGCCCTTAGGCATTTTTAACTGGGGTTTCATTATTGTACAAATCAGGGATGAGAGCAGAATCTGTCCTTGAATGGCTGTAGTGGTGCCAGCAAGACTGCTGGGAATCACCACAAAGGTTTAGGAGATGCTCCGATAACAACTCCTCAGGATCCACTCCAAATTCCAGAGGAAATGAAGTGTCGTGCATTTCCTGCATGACTGTGTGTGTGGAATGTATGTTGCATTTTTATGCATTTGCTCCGTATAAGTGAAAATGTTGAATCGTCTGCACAGCTCAAAACAGTCAGCATTTTGGAGGAAATTATTTCATTGTCTCTCAAGAAGCCTTTTGACCCATGAAAGTGCTACTTCGGGGTTTACAGTACACAAGTCTGACTGACATCTATAATGTGTGTCCTGCAGTGGTCCAGAGGATGGATAATGTAACAGAGGGTATGCAGAATTATGGAGGGAAAATCATGGCTGTAGAGACAGATCTCAAGAAACTTGGTAAGTCCAGCAGACTCCAGTAGAGAGGTTGCCCTGTAGATATCATACATAACTGACTCATTCATGCTATGGCCCTGTTCTTAACTCCTAGAATTAAGGTGTGTTTTGGTCGATTGGATGGATGAGGGAGTGCATGAGGGAGACTCATTCCTGCTTATTCCTATATCTATTGTTTAAACAGATAATTGTATCTACCTTTTACCACTTTTCATATTTGTTTAAATTGAGGGCCAAGGGGTGGGGTTTTGTCATGTGCACATGTGCAGTTTACATATAAATAAACAAAAATAGACAATGAAAACAATGTAGAGCAACAGTTTATTAATGACACAAACATTTTATATTTTAGTTTATTATTATTATTATTAGGAGAGCATCACTGCTTATATTAACTATAACTTTTCCGTGGAAGGGATGTCAAGCAATGAATTTTTAAAATATAATTAATTACATGATTAGTTACATTTCCCAATGTATATTACTTAATGTAGTTCTACATTTAATGTGCAGATGATCAAACAGGAGAGAAGTCAGAAAATGCTACCAGTGAACTCCACTCATTCAAGTTGGAAATTCAGACATTGCAGAAGCAGCTCAGCGACGTTGTTATGAAGGCTTCCAAAAACAGAGCTGTTCTCGACGAGCTACGGTTAGCTGGTGAGGACATGCAGAGTGGTCATCTCTCGCTGCGAGATCTGCTGGAGAGCAATGCCAATGTTATCAGCAAAGTAAACCGCACTTTAAACACATACAACAGCCTGATTGATGGACTAAAGACAGACACTGCACGACTCCAGTCAGATCTCCATGTACAGACGAGTGAACAGGGCCAAAACAGTCACAGCATCAGCACTCTAAGCTTCACCCAGACCCAGCAGAGGAACCTCATCAGCTCCCTCCTGAGGTCGGTGGAGGACACTGGCCAGGCTGTCCAGAAGCTTAAGAATGACTATCAGAGCCTCCAGCAGGTAGCTAGGCAAACCAAAGCAGATGCTGACTGGCTGAGAGAGAAGGTGCAGAACCTTCAGGCTTTAGCTGCTAATAATTCTGTGCTGACTCGCTCTAACAGTGACTCTCTAGAGGACGTAACCTCTCAGTTAAACACACTGTCAGAGCAGGTCCAGAACACCTCGGCCATCACTGACAGCCATGATCAGAGCCTGCGTGAGCTCATGGACCAGCAGCGAGATCATGATAATGCCACCTCCATTAAGTTTGACACATTAGAGGCACGTCTTGACAGCAATGAGGGGGAAATGGACCGCATAACAGGGAATGTTAGTTTCACCACACAGCTGCTCAGAGCGATCAGTGTGGACTTGAATGGTCTGCGCACCTGCTCTGAGACGGTGACCCGACACTCAGACCTGCTGCTGGGGCTCAACAACAGTGTGGCTGAAACCAGGGCAGAAAGCACAGAGCTCAAAGCCCAGCAGGAAGAACTCACTGTCCGGCTCGACAAAGAGGTCAGCAGCCTTTCCATAGTCATGGATGAAATGAAACTGGTTGACAACAAACACTCGCAGCTCATCACAAACTTCACCATCCTTCAGGGTAAGTCCTGGGTCAGGGTCTGAGTCAAAATTAATCTCTTAATCTACATAATAACTCATCTAGCATTTCTTAATTGTTCATTTTAGGTCCTCCTGGTCCAAGGGGTCCTCGGGGAGATAAAGGGTCCATGGGGCTGCCTGGCAAAACTGGTCAGAAAGGTGATAAGGGTGAAAAGGGAGCACCAGGTGATGCCGGACCTAAAGGAGAAAAAGGTCCAGCGGGACCTCCTGGTGTGCCAGGGTTGAAAGGACCACCTGGATCAAGAGGAAGCCCAGGGCCAAAGGGTTCACGAGGATCTGGGGGCAGGCAAGGACCTTCAGGAGAGAAAGGTGACCCTGGGATACCTGGTTTGCCTGGAAGAGATGGTCAATCTGGTCCTACTGGGCCACAAGGGCCACAGGGACTCAGAGGTCCTGCTGGACCTGCAGGACTAGAAGGAGCCCGTGGACCCGTAGGCCCCATTGGCCCACCTGGACCTCCTGGATTACCAGGACTTCCTGCACCACCAGTAGTTGTGCCACCAGTAGATCCACAAGGCTTTGTCAACCGCCAAGTAGCGCCGCCCCCTACAACTACACCAGGTACAAGCTGTTCTTCTTATATATATTTTATTTTCTAATCCTTTTGATAGGACAGGTAAAAACTTCATCAAATAAAAAACTGAGTTTTGTGGATTTGCAGCGAGGTAAAAAAAAGTCATGATGCATAGAACAAGCTGTTGTTGTTGAACAATGTCATGAATGACTCTCAAGTTATTCTAAATTTATCCTTTTGCTCACCGTTTGATTTTTGAGTCATGCACAGATGGCTTGTTTTGTGTAGAGGAAGGGCAATTTTTAGTGCCTGATAATTATAACCAGTGAACCTTTACATGCTTGCCAACAATCCGATTTGAAGCTTATGACATATAAAGATGCATCAACTTGATCACTTTATTCAGCTTTCATTTAAACACTGTCTTCAGATTCACCAATTGGAATTATTTAATTTCGATTTAAACAAAAGTTTTCCATGTAAACATAGTTGTTGGTATAAGATGTTGAACTAATGAGCCATATATCATTAATGAAATGGTGTTTCTGTCAACCGGAATGACAAAGGCAAAATGGTTTGGTGAATAGGTGAGATTATCTCTGCAACTGCAAGACTTACACTATAGGTTGTTCCTGGTCAGTAATGAGAATTTACCTATAGTGGTCTGAGAGACAAACACAAACTGACGACAGGGTGTTGGGCTTCCATGGTTCATTGATGCAAGGGATCAACAGAGGCTATCCCATCTGGCCGAGCCAACAGAAGGTGTACTTTGGTTTAATAAGTCACACAAACATTTTACGTAAGGAACGTGTGACACATGGCAGTCTGCTACATATGGGACATATAGTCACTCAAAGACCAATCAG
>CAIGQV010014432.1:8152797-8260821 GCA_903798115.1 Danio jaintianensis
AATAACCATTGATGACAGTTGAACACAGTGACAATGCACACACAAGCATTTGAACTGGACCTTGGAGCAGTGGAAATCTGCCTGGTCTGATGTGTCCCATTTTCAATACAGTACATCAGACTTATGACCATGTACAATTCTACAGTTTACCTGGAAAAGATGAGGGCACCAGGATGCACTGTGGAATGACGACAAGCCGGCAGAGCGAGTGTGAGGCTCTAGCTAATATCTTACTTGGAAATCCAACGTTTGGCCATTTATGCTAAAGTCATTTGGACACATACTACCTACCTAATGATTGTTGGTCTGCGTGGAACAGTGTATCCTGTTAAAAGAGGCCACTTCCAGCAGAGAACACCACTGTCATGTAAGGGTGTACTTGCTCTCCATCATTCATTAGATACTGTAGGTAGGATGTGTCCGATTTAGGCAGGTGGTCACTGTGTTTGAATCATTGTTGTTCATATTTAAGTCCATTCTTGGCTTGCTTCCACATTACAACAGATATCAGTCAAAAAGAGAGAGAGAGTTGTGTGATCCTTGTTCACAAGATATATCCTTTTACTAAATTTACTTTCATTTGCTCTGGATAATTGCAGCCACTGTTTGAGATAACTATGATGTTAAATCTTTCTTTTTCTTCTTATTTATGCTGCATGCCATATTTTGTGTAAATGACCTGTGCTGCTGTCTGTGTAGGACAAGACTCTCTTGTAAAAGAGATTTTAAATTTGACTTATTTAAACCCTATATCTAAATTTCAGAAAATTCAATAAATGAAGATGTGATATGTTTAACGTTCGCTTGTTTTCTAAGGGTGTCCCCCTCAGTGGAAGGGCTTCAGAGAACAATGCTATCACTTCTCAGCTCCAATGGAGAGACTGAACTTTGATGAAAGCAAGGAAAGATGCAGCAACTTGAGTTCATCTATGCTGATTATCAATGACGAAGAAGAGCAGGTAAGCTGATCATGGATAATACTCTCAATTATGTAATACACCATCAATAATCCACATTCATTCATTCATTCATTTTCTTTTCGGCTTAGTCCCTTTATTAATCTGGGGTCACCACAGCGGAATGAACCGCCAACTTATCCAGCATATGTTTTACGCAGCGGATGCCCTTCCAGCTGCAACCCATCACTGGGAAACATCCATACACACACTCATTCACACACATACACTACGGACAATTTATCCTACCCAATTCACCTATACCACATGTTTTTGGACTTGTGGGGGAAACCGGAGCACCCGGAGGAAACCCACGCGAACACGGGGAGAACATGCAAACTCCACACAGAAACGCCAACTGACCCAGCCGAGGCTCGAACCAGCGACCTTCTTGCTGTGAGGCGAACGTGCTACCCACTGCGCCACCGTGACGCCAATAATCCACATTGACTGTATTAATACAGTGTTAGAATTCTTGATTTTCCTCAAAAAAATAAAATAAAAACATCCTGTAAATGTGTGTTACTAAATGGCCACTTTAATTTATATATAACACAGCTATGGATAAAGAGGCAGATTTCTGGAAAAGGCTTCTTTTGGCTCGGCCTTACAGACAGCGCAGAGGAAAACATCTGGAGATGGGTGGATGGGAGCCTGCCAAACTATACGTGAGTAAACAAACTAAATTAAAAAAAACTGTACATAAGTGTACACAGGGTCTAAAACTAACATTTGCCAAATTAACAGAAAAAAAAATCAACACTGGCATGTATATGCAACAGTGTTATTCAGCAGCTAATCAGAGACTATATTTTTTAATTTTAACAATGCTCTGTGTCTATGAACATGATAGGGTTTAGTGCACAGGTGTCAAACTCTGTACAGTTTAGTTCCAACTCTAATTAAACACCTGATCAAACTAATTGAGTCTTTTAGGCTTGTTTGAAACCAACAGTTAAGTTTGTTGATGCAGGGCTGGAACCAAACTCTGCAGGGCTGTGATTAGTGTGATTATTAAATCATAAACGTGATGCACAGTGCTGTAATAGTCTTTACGCATGAGCAGCTCATCATCGTAACCTTATTTCAGTGTCTCTAGTCTTAGCAGATAAATTGAAATTTGTAATAAATATTATAGTTCAACTGTATTTTTTCAGTTTGGTTATTTATTGATGTACTTTACAGTTTCATGGCTGAGAGAAATATTTAAATGCACATTTTCTCAAGTCAAAATGTTTTAGGCCATGAAATCATTTAATATATATAATAAACATTCTGCAGCATTTTTGTATTCAAATATTTGTACATATCTCTTGATTTGATTTGAAAGGAAATGGAAACCTGGTCAGCCTGATAACTGGAGCCATGGTCATGAAGCTGGTGAGGACTGTGCAGGGTTAATACACGAGGCCAGCTGGAATGACTTTTTCTGCACAGAACGTATTGGTTTCATTTGTGAACGAACTAATGAATGTACGTACTTATCATATCTAATTTTACCTCCATCTCGTTGATCCAAGTTGTGCTTGTTTATAATTCATTGGTGTCTTTTTTCCATTTTTCACAGCCAAAGTTCCAGTTTTATAGCATCTGTTGAATGGATGAAGAGAGAATGGATATGACAATCATAGAGACACTTCAGAAGATTTCTGTCACAGTATCCTCTCGCTTTGGCCAGAGCGCAACATACGTGATGGACACAAAAATAAAGTCATCGACAATCACGACCAAGTCAAGACTGCAAACTACACAAAATACACTGATCACCAGTCACGTTAATGTTTAAATAAGTGAAAAGGCTGTAATGTATTGTAATCGTGTGATTGTAAATACCTGTCTTCCCTGTGTCATTAACAAAGCTGATGCCACATTACTCCAGTGCAATACAATGAAGCTTTGTAGCTGCTTTAATTCAAATAAAGCTTTGAACAGCCGAGCATAACGCTACAGTTAATTTGTTTTAATGACTATAATCCAAAAATCGTTCACACCAGTTTTACATTCATAAGTCTTGGAGCATCATTGATGTGATTTTATGAAAGAAAAATCTTTAAAGCTTTGAATTTTTTTAAATATTTGATTATGCAGTAGCTATGTATAAAATAGTTGTGTATGTACATGTATGTAGTCATCATCAAAGACCTTGTTTTTATCTGAAATAAAATATAGTTGGTATTTTTCAATATGCTGTTGAAATGTTATCAATATTATGTCTGAATGTGGAATGCAGTGTCTGTTTTCATTACTTATTTCAACCACACATACATTATGCATATACCAATTTTTGGTACGATTTTAGTTTTTTTTTACATTCATTCATTTTCTTTTCGGCTCAGTCCCTTTATTAATCTGGGGTCGCCACAGCGAAATGAACCGCCAACTTATCCAGCATATGTTTTACACAGCGGATGGACTTCCAACTGCAACCCAGGACTGGGAAACATCCATACACACTCATTCACACATCCACTACGGATAATTTAGTTTATTCAATTCACCTATAGCGCATGTCTTTGGACTGTGGGGGAAACTGGAGCACCCGGAGGAAACCCACGCCAACACGGGGAGAACATGCAAACTCCACACAGAAATGCCAACTGACCCAGCCGGGACTTGAACCAGGGACCTTATTGCTGTGAGATGACAGTGCTAACCACTGAGCCACTGTGTCGCCTATTTTTTTTTACAATGTTTATATATATTTTTCTAAGCACAAATATTAGCCATAATCATTTATACTGATTTAAACAAAACGCTCACTGTGACAGTGCAACAATAATTTGTATATCAAATTTAGAAAAAGAATAAATTGATTTAATTTTAATAGAATATTGATGCTAATAAAAATACTAATTATAAACTATAATTGATTTATTAGTAACAATAATAAGATAAAGAGATAGAGATTTGGTGAAAGTAAGAAATTTCTCTAAAACATCTTACAGACCCCAAACATTTGAATGGTAGTTTGTATTACATTTTACAGCATATTTTACTCTTTTTTTTTTTTTTTTTTTAATACATTTAAACTTGTAAAAATGTGTGAGATATTTTTTGCATTAACTAATGTAACCTCAAAATATATGTTTGGGAAAAACCCCTATGTTTGAAGATAAGCCCGTTTGTATTTGAATTATTACTTATTAAAAATATGATGACGTTGCAATGCACTATGAACACATTCACACCTCGGTTTCTGAGAAATAGACTACAAGCCTCACTTTCCTCAATAATGAAAAAATCACAAATTTAGCTTTTCAACTAAGGGCCCAATAAAACAAACAAGACAATAGGGGTGTAAATGTAAATATAATCTTGTGACTGCTGAGTCAGAGAGCGTATCATACCATGTGATGAAGTCATATGATTTATAACCCGAATTTTCCCTAACCTCTATAAATCATCATTTACACCACCTGAATAATAAATACCACCGTCCAAAAACCAACCCCTTCAAGTGCATCGTATTTATTCGGGTATGCCCGTCTGTTTGTATGTTTAACTGTGCGGTGTGTGTATTACCCAGAATGCACCGCTGCAGGGAGTGAGTGTCTGAGGAGGGGATCCCGATTCCCGTCAGCGACACTGAGTGGAGTTTCTGTTCTATTATGTTTATTCATTCACTTTTAACCAAGTGCTGACAGGGAGAAGCACAAGAAGAGGATCGTGTTTAGGTTTGGTAGCGTGTATTTCTCGGCCATGCCTCTCTTCACTTCAAATCCCTTTGATCAAGATGTTGGTAAGTTTGAGCTGTCATGTATTTAGCGGTCGAGCTAACGGAGCTCTGCTGTGTCTATTGTTGTTCGTGCCAACACACCGGCTTTATATATCGCTTCAGTTTTACTTGTCATACTCGAGGCTTTGCCGTAATAGTATTCCGGTGAATGAATAATCCACAATAGTGGATTTGTCTTGAGGTTATTAACATGACAACAAGCTCACAACTCGCGAGCTTAACATGTTATTAGCCTGATTGCTAGCCAAGTTTGTAGCCGGAGAAGCTGGGAATGTTAGCTAGCAGAATCTCGCTTTCTTTGTTTGTACGGCACTGACATCGCTCTATTTGGTAAAAACAGGTACTCACGGGCCATGTTATACGATTTAGGACATATTACTCATTTTGTTCCTATATTTATTTATTCAACACACGAGCTAACGTTAACGGTTCATACGGTGACGCTGCAAATGTCCCCGTCTGCTCCTTTTGTTATTAGCTGTGTTTGTTCCTACTGTGACCGCTATGGTAGGCTATTATTAATATTGTATATTTGTATTGTGTGTAACATTGTTGTATTATGAGCCTGCTGATGGAAGTTTTGCTGGGACAACAGTTAAACAACTCAGCTAGCATCTGCTAATGTAATATAAATGCAGGCACTTTGTGATGCATGAAGTGGTATGGTTAGATTGTACATTCACATGTTTGTTGATCTGACACTGTTCTAGCTCTGTCTGATGAGTAGTAATTGAAGATGTCATTGACAGTGTGATGGCATGGGGATTTTCAATAAAAAATGAGTCTACAGTTCAGTGTTTAGTAATGGTGTTCATGTCGAAATTGGAGATATTGGACATGGGCGGTTTGTTTTTATGTTTAAGCTGACCTCTGTTCTCTATTTGACAGCTTGCTAGACTGGTCAACACAATCTCAAAGTGAATGTAGGTCACTGGTTAACCTTCTGTAAAGGGGGTCATTATGCTTTCATAAATTGTCATGAAGCGTTTCATAAATTATTATTTTTTTTTTAGTAAGGGGAGATATTTGATGTGCCTTTAATTGATTTTCATAGGACTTCAAAGAAAATCAGATTCAAAAAGGTTGCTGTGAATGATTCCAAACAAAAATACTCTAATAACAACAGCTTTTTGCAAATAAAATAAATAGCATCTACATGTAAATACAGAGAATCCACAGATTTGACATGTACTGTTAAGAATTGTTATTTTTAAATAATTATTATCTAACTACAAATCTCTTATTCAGCATGTATAATATTTATTTAATGAAACAATTAAGAGTGATAGCGTAACAAGAATTCTGTTTTTAATAATGCTTGACCTTTTTCCATTCATCAAGACATTCTTGGAAAAAACTCAGCACAGTGCTTTCAACATTCAGGGTTTTCCTAACTAAAAATGAGGCACATAATGACATTTCTGCTACTGAAACAAACACGTTTTGAATTATTCCAGTAATCTTATCAAGTAAAAAAATCAAGTTATCTTTTTTAAAAAGGCTAACATTAATTGTAGTTAAATAGACTACCAGTGCTTTAGCATCGCTTGACTGTCTGATTTTTGTCAAAAGATGGAGGTGGTAGCCTTGTAATTCTGGATGCAGGAAAAATTCTAACATTTGTTCATTCATTCATTTTCCTTCGGCTTACTCCCTTTATTCATCAGGGGTCGCTACGGCGGAATGAACAACCAACTTATCCAGCATATATTTTATGCAGCGGATGCCCTTCCAGCTGCAACCCAGTACTGGGAAACATCCATACATTCATTCACACACACATACACTACAGCCAATTTAGTTTATTCAATTCACCTATAGCGCATGTCTTTGGACTGTGGAGGAAACCGGAGCACCCGGAGGAAACCCACGCCAACACGGGGAGAACATGCAAACTCCACACAGAAATGCCAACTGACCCAGCCGGGACTTGAACCAGCGACCTTCTTGCTGTGAGGCGACAGTGCTAACCACTGAGCCACCGTGTCGGCCCTCTAACATTTGTTAATTAAGGGAAATGTTTCTTGAGAAATAAATCATCATATTAAAATGATTTCTGAAAGATCACATGGATCAAGTACTGTAAATGCACTCCCTCTGTTATAGACTCTGGCCACATTTATGTGCTTTTTATTTTTTTAAAGATGCATTTTGGCTAGTTGGATTACAAGTAGATGAGTGCAGCAGCTTTTGTTTCTGCTCTGATTGCTGCAAAACTACACCATACGCTGTGTGTTTGAAAGTTTATGTTTGGTAGGAGAGTGCTGTGTATTACATCGTTACATTTTTATCTTCAAGCCAGAATTTCCGTTTCAGATAGTAAAGTTTAAATCCATGTAGAACCCTGCATGTAATGATTAAAAGTTAAATAGGTGGGTGGTTGTTGTTGTTTTGGGGGCTGTTTATGCATTCAACCTAATACGATGCAAAACTGATCAAATGAATTTTCAACTTCCTTTAGAAGTGTTCAAAACATTTATGTACCCGTTCACACATATGTTTATTATTTTCCACTTGTGAGCGGATTGACAAAAACACATCTTAAAACCAGATGTATACAGGGCCTCTAGTTTCAGTGATGTGGGACAGAACCTGCAGCCTTTCACAGAAGCAGATTCATTCATTTGCACGCAAACGTTATGCAAAAATCAGATAATCGAATAATTGTCATTATTATTAGTAGACATTTGAGTTACCTTTTTTTTTTTTTTGCAGAAAAAGCGACAAGTGAGATGAACACAGCTGAGGACTGGGGCCTCATTCTGGACATTTGTGACAAGATTGGACAGTCTCGCACTGGGTTAGTGAACAAGCATTCAGGATGTCTTTGAGGGTATCTTTTATGGTAAGGGGTGTTTTAGGTGGTCAAATATTATTTGTTGTCTTCTAAAGGCCTAAAGAATGCCTGCGATCTATAATGAGGAGAGTGAATCACAAGGATCCCCATGTTGCCATGCAAGCGTTGACGGTAAGGCAAGCAACTGCTAATGCTAGTAAATGAGGAGGAAGCATGCTTTTATCTCAAGTATGCAAACATCACAAGCCATTAATACGCTGTTGAGACTGAAATTTGTGTTTTCTATCTTCCGCAGCTACTCGGTGCATGTGTGTCAAACTGTGGAAAGATATTCCATTTAGAGGTCTGCTCCAGGGAATTTGCTAGTGAAGTTAGCAATGTGCTAAATAAGGTATGTAGTTCAGTGTGTTGTGTATGCTGCGATGTTTTGTCCAGCATGAGGCTGACGTCAAGATCTTTTCCTCTCAAGGGTCACCCAAAAGTATGTGAGAAGCTGAAGGCTCTGATGGTGGAATGGGCCGAGGATTTCCGCAACGACCCTCAGCTCAGCCTTATCTCTGCCATGATCAAGAACCTCCGAGAACAGGGCGTCATCTTCCCTGCCGTGGGCTCTCAGGTGAGCTGCTCAATCCTGCTCCCTGAAATACGGATCTGCCAGTTCACTGGATTCTCTCAAATGCCGGAGTTACTTATTATAGATGTACGCAGAGATATAAACAAGTCAGGAATGAACCAAAAATACATGGGTTGTTTTAACCATTGTATGTTGCAGAAGTTAAGTTAAAACTTGAAGTTTTATATATTTTCATTCTTAAATCCCAAAACAATTTTTTTAATCTGTGCTATTTTAGCTAGTAAAAACCCTCTGGACATTATATAGTGCACATCCCTACCAATAATAACATATAAATATTTGTTTCTGTTTTACTATGGGCTTTGTTTTTTAATATGCATAGTATTTGTAACCTTTAATATTACAAGTAATAGTCTAGACTCTAGAGCATTAGTTGAGTTTTTTTTTAGCTTTATTATAATTACATTTTTTGAAAAGACCACTAATAGGATCTAAAGCTTGCTCAATATTTGTAACATTGATTCGTCATGTCAGTTTTTTGTGTAATCAAGATTTAAAGGAGGCGATATGTGTATGATAATGTTTATGTAATTAGATGAGTAATGAGATGTTTAACATATTGATTAGGCAGCAGAACAAGCTAAAGCTAGTCCCGCATTGGTAGCTAAAGACCCTGCAACATCAACAAACAAGAAGGAAGAGGAAGACATCGCTAAAGGTGAGTGCAAATCTGAAATGCTTGAGTATGCACTGAATTGAGTTGAAGAAAGAGAGGTAATGTGTCTGTCTCTCTCTTTCTCAGCTATTGAACTGTCTCTGAAGGACCAGCGGCATCAGCAGCCTCAGGTGTCTCTGTCTGGCCTCTACCCGAGCACCAACAGCCTTCTGACCTCCCACAAGACAGATGGCAGAAAGGTCAGGGCCATCTATGACTTTGAAGCAGCCGAAGACAACGAGCTCACTTTTAAATCAGGCGAGATTATCACCATCCTGGATGACAGGTGAGTCAGTTGTGTTCATGGATGGTCACATCTAACTGACTGTGCTTCCTTTGATACCCACTGCACATTATTTACTCTTTTGTTCCAATTGAATTTTCTGCCACTATGGATAATTTAATATCAGCTCATTTTTGGTTGCTAAGCTACAAGCACATCACTATGAAAGGAGAAGTAGCACTTTAAAGTGGAGGTGGTTAGAAGATCTACAGTGCTCTTATATGAAGCATTGTGAACACTGACAAAGAGAGTGAAAAAAATAGAGTATTATTGAACCGTCTCTTCTCCATCACAGTGACCCTAACTGGTGGAAAGGTGAGACTTATCAGGGTATTGGTCTTTTTCCGTCAAACTTTGTGACAGCGGACCTGACAGCAGAGCCTGAGATGAGTGAGTAAAGCTGTTCCATCTGCGTTTTTTTTTCCAGCCTGCAGCCATTCAGGGTTTTTGACAACCTCTGAAAATGGTTGAAAGTGACTAATATCAATTTAGTGTTATCGCCATTCACTTATGATCAAAATAACAAAACCCACATTTGGTGTAAACAATCATTCAGTATTCTTGTACTATGGGGAAAAAAAGTGGAGTCCAAAAGGCAGAGGCCATTAGAATTTTTATTTTTTAGCTATTTATGTCTATTTTTGTCATATATATTTGTAGTTTTAAATTTAGTTTTTTTTGTTTAGGTTTTTTTTTGTCCATATTTTCAAAATGATCTCACTTTCGGACCCCAGTGTACATTAGGTCATCTGCTTCTCTACACATTTGTTCTCTGCTTATGATGTCACATTCATCTTTCCTTAGTGAAAACAGAGAAGAAGACAGTGCAGTTTAGTGAAGAAGTCCAGGTAGAGACGATTGAACCGGAACCAGAGCCTGTCTACATTGATGAGGCAAGACACGCATTCAAATAAAGCATCCACTATTCATATTATCTCGCATCACTCATAGAGGTGTCATGCTCTGTGGTATGTAATTTGTTTAATATCTTCGCAGGAGAAAATGGACCAGCTGCTTCAGATGATCCAGAGTGCCGACCCAACAGATGACCAGTCAGACACCTGTGAGCTCCTACAGTTGGAGGGTAAGTGTAAAACCATATCCCTATGATCTGACAGGACATTCGTTTTATCTTGTAGAGACTGATTCATAGTTGTTCTTCCCCCATTTAGCTGCTTGCAACCAGATGGGTCCTCTCATTGATCAGAAGCTGGAGGACATTGACAGGTATTCAGAAATTTACATCCAAAAAATCCAAATCCAATGAAACCAACCATATTTCACATGTGATAAATATGTTGTGCCTGGTTTCAGGAAACACTCAGAGCTGTCTGAATTGAACGTGAAGGTCATGGAAGCCCTGTCTCTCTATGCTAAGCTAATGAATGAAGACCCAGTATATGCTATGTATGCCAAACTACAGAGCCAGCAATACTACATGCAACAGGCCCCAAACTCTTCCCAACAGGTGAGAATTGGGCAATGCTGTTACTAGTTTTCTTGGTATGGTTTAATTTTCTGTTATTGTTTTGTTTTTGGCAATGGTATATTAGTGTATGTGTGTGGTCTATTTTCAGGTGTATCCTGGACAGTCCACTGGAGGGCAGTATGCAATGGGAAGCACAGCAGTACCAGGATACAACGTTCCAATGGAGCAGCTCACTGCAATGAACCAAGCAGGAACACCAATGGCAGGGCAGCCAACTCCTAGGTGTGCACCATTAATTATATTTCACACATAAAAAAAGTGATTATTATTGTTCTCATAACATGCATCATGTGCAGTATTATGCATTTTATGTTGTTGATTTGTTTATTGTTATTATTATTATTATTATTAATAGAAATATCAAGAGTAAATTAATTTTATTAATTACATTGTAAATAAAATAAAAATGCTACTTGCTCCTCCTACTACTACTACTAATAATGATTCATTTTCTTTTTGATAATTATCATTATTAAAAAAAAAAAGACATCAGAGATGAAGTATATAAAATACACTGATAAATTCTCTAGATCAGGACATTGTAACAATAGTAATGGTAATAATGATTTGTAATCATACAAGTTAATAGTTTTGTTGTTTGCTGTTTCTCAGTGATGTCCATATGTATATGGGACAACCTCCACTCTACAGCCCCACTCCTGGCAGCCTTCCTCTAGCTGAAGTCCAGTCTTACCAGACCCCAGCTCCAGCGGTCATGAACCAGACCCCCGCATACACCGTACCTTCCACCCAGAGCCTTCCCGCTGCTGCAGACAACCAACAGATCCCTTACCCCGAGAAGGCCCTCTTATAGGGGCCCCTAGAGACTTGCACACAAACAAACACACTCGTACAAAGAACATTCAGCTCACACAGCAACATCTCCTAGATCCTCTCCTCCTCTTTTTATTTAAGACACTACAAACATGACAGGATGTGCCGATTGCTGACTACTAACCGCTGGTGTTCTTACTGAGCACTTTTGATCGCTCTTATATGTTTTTGGTCTCTTTTACAACAATATTTTGTTGAAGGTGATGAGAAATGCTAAGTTACACGATTTATTTGGCGCCGTCATTATAGTAATAATTAACTGGATGTTTCTTACAGGAAAACACAACGAGAGCATGCTTGTGTTGTACATGATTTCTGTAACAGTGTAGGTCCCGGTAGCTCAGTGTTTGTCAAAACAGGTCCTGAAGGGGAGGGTTCATCATTTTAAATTGTGTGTGTGTGCGTGCGTGTGTGAGTGAGAGGGAGAGAGAAAGCAAGTTCAGGTCCATAGACGTTATCACGCCTCTCCTGCAGAACCATGTAGCAAAACACTGCCATTGTCTTGACAGTGACCCATTACTCCGGTGTCTTTCAAGAGTTAGTTCACCCCATAATGGAAATGCTCATTATTTATTCCAAACCCATAAAAAATCTGTTCATCTTTGAAACACAAGTGAAGATATTTTTAATGAAATATGAGAAATTTCTGTCCCTCCATTGTTCTGTTCATCTAAAATAGCTAATGCTTCTAAATATTCATTAACAGATCCTGAAATCCTATGAGTTGAGCTCTTTTATTTAAAGTTTTCTGAAAGAGATCAAATCACTTTATAAGATGAATATATAGTGTGTCAAGCAGGTATGGTTGATCTTCTGCTTATATTTGCTGATCAGAGTTTATACGTATATCAAGTGAACATGCCTCTTCAGAAGACTGGTTAGACCACTTAACTGTTTTAGATTTTTGACTTTTAATGAAGGGACAGAAATCTGTCAGATTTGATTTAAAAATATTTCTATTTATGTTCCAAACATAAGTAAAAAAAACATTTTATGGCTTTATCGAGACGAGGGTGAGTAAATGATGAGAACATTGTCTTTTTGGGGTGAAGCTCACTACTTTAAGCTCAACTCACAGTGTTAAAATGTTCTTTAGTGCGTTTTATTTATATTTTGATTGTCGGTTTGCTGTTTAATTGACAGTACATTAATAGAAGGATGTAATATTCTGCCTGTGTGCAGATTTGTATATACAAGAGCTCACTTCTTTCTTTAGAGCGTAACGTTCAAAGCGGCTGCTTTTTCTGTAGAAAGGGCACATGGGAAGTTGAGGAGTAAAATGACTCCATTACATGCACTTTTAATTTACTCTTTTTTTTTTTTTTCTTTTTTTTTTTCTTCCTTTTTTCCCTTATCCCTAATTTCAGATGTGTCCATTTGAAACCTGTTTCCTCGGCTCTTGAAGAACCTGAATGGCATTGACCCTGCACTCTAACCCTTCCCTTTTTTTCCAAAACAATTATAAAAATACTCATGCAACTTGTCATGCCCTGGGAATGAATGAATGAATGAGTGATCGTGTGTAAATGATCCACCGAGTGTGGAATGCTCCAACTAACCTCTTATTTTCGTAAGTCCTGTCAAGGGCTGAGACTGACACTAAAGAGAGCAAACTTTGTTCTGAATCTCCGACTCTAAAGTAAGGCGGTTCCCCCACATCTGTCTCGATGTAGCTACAGTGTTATCAGAGTAATCATTGACGTTTCATAGAGAACATTCTGGGAAATTGGGACCATGGGCCAGTTCTAATGTGACACCTTAGCATATGCACATGGAGATGATAATCCTTACGTCAACCTTATCCACAGGGAAAATGGACTGTTTTTGGTGTATCAGTTATATATGTACCCAGTTGTTTGTATGTACTATTTTAACCATCTTAATTATTAGTATTCACAATAAAACTAGGCCAAATGTACAGCACATGTTGTTTCTCATCATTAAGTGGCACTTTGCTCACCCTGCTGAAATGAACAATAGAAACCCTCACAGAATAAGTAATGGATTGAGGCTTTTACTGGGAGTTGTATTGGTTTTAATGGATACTATAATAGTCCCTGTGGATCCCTACTGGTAATTTGTTGACTTCTATTGGTCACATGACAGTTAAATCCAAATGGATCATGTCCCAAAACCATTAACATTTACTACCTTTAACTGTTAATACCAGTTGGTTTGTAATAACTTCTGTAATGGTTTCTATTGTTGTGTTTTTTCAGTAGTGTAAGGTGTTTTAGTTGGCTTTTTGCTGCACTACCGGTCTTGGACAACAAAAGTTTTAGTTTTGAATAGGCTGAGGTAGTATTTTATATTACTTGTAATCAGTGCAATATAGGAATGCAGTATAAATGTGGGTGTTATTTATAGTAGGAGTGCAGAATAAAAAATTAATAAAATAAATATTTAAAAAAATATATATGTGTAATTGTTGACCAACAGTTGGTGTTGTCTAAACATTTTTGAGTACGCTCCGTGTACTATCTTCATAGTGCTGATGCTGTAATGCTTCGTAACAAAGACAGTTTTGTAACAATATAATATTGCACTTGTAAAATACAGCGTTTTGAGTCAAAATCCAAAATGGGTGACACAAGAGACCTGGGTACTGTTTGACTCAATATGCTGCTCCAAATGAAGACTGGTCTTTTTTTTTTTTTTTAGGCACATCAATTTAAAATGCAAAAAAAAGACATTTGTATCTCCCACTAGGTGGCACTGCACATATATAAAGTTTTGTCTGATTACGTTAAAGCATTGGTGAACTTTTTCTCAAAATATTTAGTGTTATTCAAAAATGCATTGACTACTTAACATGAATTTCATGTTTTTATTTTATTATTTTTGTCGGCATGAAGAGCAGTCAGATGGTCTATTGCTTTTTTTTTTTTTAAAGTTTAAAAATACCTTTTTTTTTCTACAATTTTCAAAAGACCAAAGAATCCTTGAATTTTCTTGAACCAAGGAAGGAAAGAAAATAATTGTTTCCTTGTAACCCATCTGCTTCAACTAAATCTGCTCCGACAAGACCTTCGTTCATCTTCCGAATACAAATTAAGACATTTTAGATGAAACCTGAGAGCTCCCTCATCCTCCATAGACTGCAAAATGCCTGACTCGTTTAAAGTCCTGAAAATAACGAAAAACATCCTCAAAACAGACCACATGCTTCAGTGGTTTAATCAGAATATTACCAAGCTACAGGTATACTTCTGTGCTTGTAAATACTTTGTGTTACAAGTAAAATAAAGTTAGACACTTAGTCTACAATAAGTTTCTCTTGACTTGTTTTGTGCTACATTTTACATGTTTTTGAAGTGGGGACTTTTTCCTCCCATAACTCCATAAAAAGAAAATCGTGACTTTTTCATTACCGTGGCAATAAAAGAGCACCAGTGAGAGTGCAGTGTAAGCAGTGCCAGTGTTCAGAGTCCAGAGCGTTCAGTTTTCTGGGAGATGCACTGGATGAATTCAGGGACTTTTCACACTGTCAAGATGCTTTCTGGAAAGACTGTCAAACTCATTGTCTATGAGCTTCTGCAGTTCGCATGTCTCTGTATTCCAGTGTTTGTAGTTATGGAGCGCTTCGCCTCTGTCATTCACTTTGTGAAGTCTAGCGATACTGCCTACTGGCTGGTGGTGGCAGCGTCTGTGGCCTATGTGGCGTCTGTAACTCTGTTTGTGTGGGTTCCATTGAAGTACTTCATGTTCAAGACTCAACGCTTCTCAGAAGTGACCAATTGGTGAGTACAACTAACCACATTTTCAACACTGACACTTGTAATATGTGTAGATCCAAGTAGTAGTTTGTGTTATTAGTTTTATGCCTTTGTTGGATTATTGCAAATGGCTTTGTGACATATTAAGAATATATTTGTGTAGAATGGGTTGGAAAATACTGAAGTAGTTTTAAATAATTATAGCATAAAATGTCCATGTCAACAGCTACCAGTCAGAAGTTTGGGATCTGTATAATTTTTTTAAGAAGTCTTTTCTGCTCACCAAGGCTGTTTATTTAGTCTAATAGCACTATATATATATATATATATATATATATATATATATAGTGAAATTTTATTTCAATCTAAAATAACTGTTTTCTATGTTATGACAAAGTAGAATTTTTAGTGTCACGATCCTTTATAAATTGTGCCAATACGATGGTTAACTCTGTTATGATCAATTATTACTGCCAATCAAACTTTAATATTTTTTCTCGATGTACAATAAATAGTATTCTTAATTTTGTTTGGTGGAAACGGTTACATTTCTATTTTAAGGTTTCTTTGATGAATAGAAAGTTCAGAATACCTGCCTTTATTTGAAATCAAATCATTCATAACATTGTCTTTACTGTAACATTTGATCCCTCTTTTTCTTTTTTTTTTAACTTATTTTTATGATGCTTTCAAATGCAATATATCACTGTTTTGGCAAAAATATGAAGTAGCACAACTGATTTCAGCATTGATTATAAACAAACCAGCATATAATTTTTGAAGGATCATGTGATGAAGACTGGAATAATTATGTTAAAATTCAGCTTTGAATCACAGTCATTAATAGTATTTATTAATAATATATTATTATAATATATATTCAAAGACATTTAAAAACAAGTATTTCACAATATTACTGTGTTTATTGCATTTCTAAACAAATAAATGCAGTAAGTGAGCAGTGGTTATCAAAAACATAAAAAAAAAGTCTGATCCCAATCTTTTGACCTGTACTGGAAAAACAAAGTTACATCTGAGCAGGGCACATCATTATATTGTACTATTAATTCTGAATGCACATATTAAAACCTTTTTATGCTAATGATTTTCCAGAATGATAATGCATTTATGTCTTGTGCAGGAGACCTGTTCCACTGGCATATGTGATTCTCAGCACTTTACTGTGCTTCGCTATCATTATAGCCAGCTCAAAGGTAATGCATTATTTAGTCTCATTAGAAAACTATAGTATAAATGTGCACTTGTTGACCAATAAAAGCCATTTTATCAATTGCGTAAGCTTCTTCAGTGGATCTCAATTTGCACATTGACCGCTTCCTCAGAACTAGAGAATGATTTGGAAAAGGTTTTTAATGACATCAAACTGTAAAGCTCTTTTAGTTTTGCCTTTTTTTTCTTTTCTTTTTTTGTAATGTCTATATTTGAAGGAATGCAAAAACAATTGACTGCTAATCTGTAAACTAACTGCTTTCTGAAAGTAAAGAGAAGCCAATATGTTTCAGAATCATTATATGGCAGTTTTGGTCTACAATAAAAACTGTAAGGCTCATCGACAGTTTTCATAAACAGATCCACTCCAAGGTATTCAGTAACTCACTTGCAGACCAGCAGATTTACTATTAACCCAAAGATGGGGTATTATAGACTGTGGAATGTGAGTGGAGTACAGCCAATGTTAGTCTCTGGTTAGAATTACGAGGCCTTCATCAACAGTCAAAACCTCACATGTTTATAAAAGCTTTCTCACGTTTTTTTGATTGGTGATGATATGAACTGTCCAATTGGGTCATAAAAAAAAAGCACTGGGTCTCAATACTATGCAGCTCTTGTTAGTTGCTTGAACTAAATGAGAAATCTCTGATTTGATATTTGAAACCAAATAAAAAACAACCATATAAATCAGTTATTTTACTCATTTTGTTTATCTGAAATTCTAATAATATTTTAGAAATTAAAATGGTCATACTTTAGTTTAAGGCGACGCGGTGGCGCAGTGGGTAGCACGTTCGCCTCACAGCAAGAAGGTCGCTGGTTCGAGCCTCGGCTGGGTCAGTTGGCATTTCTGTGTGGAGTTTGCATGTTCTCCCCGTGTTCGCGTGGGTTTCCTCCGGGTGCTCCGGTTTCCCCCACAAGTCCAAAGACATGCGGTATAGGTGAATTGGGTAGGCTAAAATTGTCCGTAGTGTATGTGTGTGAATGAGTGTGTGTGGATGTTTCCCAGAGATGGGTTGCAGCTGGAAGGGCATCCGCTGCGTGAAACATATGCTGGATAAGTTGGTGGTTCATCCCGCTGTGGCGACCCCAGATTAATAAAGGGACTAAGCCGAAAAGAAAATGAATGAATGAATGAATGATACTTTAGTTTAATAGTTTTATAGTGACATTTCTTTAATAAATTGTTTCATTTGTGTAGTTTTCATTCATTCATTTTCTTTTCGGCTTAGTCTTTATTAATCTGGGGTCGCCACAGCGGGATGAACCGCCAACTTATCCAGCATATGTTTTACGCAGCGGATGCCCTTCCAGCTGCAACCCATCACTGGGAAACATCCACACACACTCATTCACACACATACACTACGAACAATTTAGCCTACCCAATTCACCTATAGCGCATGTCTTTGGACTTGTGGGGGAAACCGGAGCACCCGGAGGAAACCCACGCCAACACGGGGAGAACATGCAAACTCCACACAGAAACGCCAACTGAGGCGAACGTGCTACCCACTGCGCCACCGTGCAGCCCCTGTGTAGTTTTCATAAATAAGTAATTAAACAATTAAATTAGCATACATAATAAATCCTTAATAAATGATAAAAAAAACAAAAACATTTAGAATTAAAAAATAATAATAATTGCACATACCTATAGATAGGTGTGTGTGTGTTTTATATAAATAATGCACATACAGTATCAGGGCCAAAATAAAATAATTATGACTGGCCTTTTTTTTTTTGTCACTGGCCAATGGCAAGCAATTATAAAAGTGTTTGGCAAAATCAAGGTGAATTGAGAAATTCTCCTGTTTGTACAAACATAAATTAGTCTGCAGAATTATTAATGAATGAGCCCCACTGCTTATCTTTCTCATTCTTCCACATCTGTTTCCTCATGAGACTGAGTAAAAGCCTCTGTATTTACTATATTTATGGTTCTGCAGGTCCAGGTTGACGCTGCTGTTCGGTTTGACCGATTCACAGAGCTCCCCGTCTCTCTGGTCCTGTTCTCCCTCATCTGTGTGGACATAGTGGAGAGAATTCGCCCTCTCTGCTTAACAGGAAAAGGTAAGAGATAAGAGATCATTGAATTTTCTCAATTAAATGACCTCAGTCTTAAGTTGTACCCTATTTTTATCCTCCTCCTCCTCAAAAAGCAAGTGGATTAGATTTGGATTTGGAGATGCCAGGTCCAGTTCTGACTCATTTGGAGCAGGTCACATCCGTGTCTGGACATCTGCAGGCAAACGGACAGGACGGCGATGCATCTTTCAGATCGGCGGTCTCAAACGGGTCACTGTCGGGCCGTTGGGGAGATGCAGGAACATATGGGCTGCCCCGCACCAGCAGCTCGGCATACCTCTACTCTCATTCTCACTCAGGCCCATTTGGCTTTGTCTGGAAACGAGACCCTCGGCATGACCTCTTTGTCTCCAGCTTCATGTTCTGGTTGGACACTGTGGAAATGGTGAGGGTGGCTGGCACCGATTCAGTGTATTACTCAGCATGGGTGTTTCCAATATACATACTGGCTTATTTGTCCCTCCTGCGTGTTGTTATAACTCCAGACAGTCCGTTGCTGGCATCGTCAAGCATCCTTTCTCAAGATTTGCCCTTCCTGGTGGTGCGCATATGCCTGCTGGCGGTTTTTGGATATGTTACTCCAGTGCTGTACATACTAAAGAACATTCTCGCCAGCATATCTTTTGTGTACTTTGTCTTTATGACTAAACTAAAGCTGCTGAACAGAGGAAGCATGTTTTGAGGGATTGGGGGAAAATAGCAGATTTACAGATTCACATTGTATTTGTAAATGTAAATACGTTTTAAATGAATGTGCATATTTCATGATTTTTATTTTTACAGATGACCTAAACAATACACAGATATCTGAATTTTTTATGTTGTGTTTATATTTATTGAACAATATGGTAACACTTTAAATGAAGCATGTATGCTTTATGAAGGCATTGTTAATGCGTTATGATGCATGCGTACATAATTCCTTATAAACGACCTTATAATATGTTGTATCATCTAATACATAATCATGAAAATGGTTAAGTATTATAATGCACAAGTAATGCATTAATGCATGCATAACTAGTTGTGTTGTGTATATTTAGACACAATATATTTAGCAGGATAAGAACAAAAGTAAGCAATAGGTTACAGATATAAAATTAAAAATAACAATTAGAAGCACAAACTATTTTAATAAAACTTTGAAAAACAATTTAGTGTTTGTTAAAATGAGATCTACCTTATGATTTAAATCTGTTTTTCACCTATATAGGTATTAAATTTAGTAAGACTTTGTAAGTTAGCATTTTGTTGTATATTACTTTTAATACACTTAAAGCAGACAACTTATGAATATCATGTGTAACAATTCAGAATGAACAATACAATTAACTATGACTTCTGTCTCACTAAACTCAGTACTGCTTATTCATAGTTATGTACTGTAGTTGTAGAATAGTTTAACACAATGCAGAATATGGTCATGCAAAATAAGGCATTAATAAGTACTAATAAACACATCATAAAGATTTATTTGTTTAAAAGACAACTCTGCTTTTATGTTATGTTAATTAAGTTATGATAATGTTCAAGAAAAACAGTGTCAAAACCAGATGATAGGAAACTGGGATATTTAACAAATGTGGGTAATATTATGTTCAGAATGTTGTTACAATTCTTCATACGATGATACAAGGCATTATGCGTGTATTAAAATGAACAATAACTGAATGCATTATAAATGCAGGCTTCATATAATGTAAATAGTGGTAAATGTTGTCCATGTTCATTTTTGAGTATATGTTTTAAGGCTTTCTGTTTGAAATAGATTTTTCTGTTTATTACAGTTTTAATCCATGCCAAATGTCAAGTTTTCAAACAGAGCATGTTATTAAGCACATTTCATATACTGTATACATTTATCATGGGATTTGATTTCAGCATGTGAGCGCATCTATGGCTGATACTGACTTACTGCAAGGTAATGTGGATTCATTTTATGCCAGGACATGTTCTGATCATGTAAAAACTGATTGCTTTTTATGAAAAGCCATGCCAGTAATGCTTTCATTCTACTCTGATGCATATCATAAGACGCAGAGAAGCTTTTGAATTTTCGTGATGTTCAGAAATCCCCTTGCATCTCATAAATGAAACCTTACATTGCTGTATGCTATAATTCCATCTATCTTTTTATTGTATGATGCATAGCTTTCTAATAGATTACTGATTTATTGTTGTCAGATGCCATGTGATGCATTTGCCACCTTGAAAGCAGTGTGACAGAATGAGGTGTAACTGAGCTCATACCAGAAGCGTTAGCTGATAGGTCAGTACATTTTCTAGTATTTTTCTTGCATTTTTAATATATATTTATGGTATTCTTTTTAATTAATTTGAACTATAAATTATTGCTATATGGTCATTCTTTTTAGACCATTTTAATAAACTTTTTTGTTAATGTTTTATTAAGAATTTACTGTAATTTGCTGATACACAATACTTTCAATCGATACTTTCATTATTCTGTTCTAATAATTATATTATTATTATTTTAAAATTTTTTAATTATAAAATAATTGTAATTTTTTTACTGTACAGAGCCCCCATTGTCTTTCACAAACATTCACAGAATATTATATAAGTTACACTTTTTCCCCCAAAAGTTCATGTATTGTATTTATTACAATTAACAGAATGTTACATGGCCATTATTTTTAATTAATTAATTACAATAATAATAACACTTTCTATTAAATTTCCGAACATTTTAGATTTTGACGATATCACTTCCCGAATTCCTTACTGAAATCCCAAGAAAGTTTTCAAGGGGATGTTTCCAAATCTTGTGCAGATGGTGTTTTCGACACAGAACAATCAATATCTTATGCTACAAGTAGTTCAATCGTAACTCCCAGCTACATTGTGTGATTTGTCAGCCCTGAATAAGATATTAATACTGTGTTGGATTTTGTAATTATGTAATTTAAAGTAAACCCTATCTACTGAAGTTCCTGTTTTATTGAATCAAATATTTATTATTTTTGTATTATTTTTATTAATTATTGTTATAATTATAAATTTTATTATTATTATTTTAATTATTAATTATTATTAATTATTTAATTAACCTGTAAAGTACATGCATTGTCTTTGTAGACTTTTACACAAAATTATATGGCAAATGCTTTTTACTTCCAAAAGTATCATATGGTTGCACAGACAATTAAATACTTTTTTTTTTACTTTCAAAAAAAATTTTTTTTTACAGCATAGTGCAGTAAAATTGCATGAATTATCTTCTTAAATGTATTTCATTCTACTGTGTGACCAGGATATTTCTTTATGTGACATGAGCATTTCCATGCAAATGTCTACCTTGCCATGGAAAAAAAAGTTTTCGCCAAAATTACAAAATCTTTTCTTTTTTTGCTGTTTGTGTAGACTCTTATTTTACAGTACTGTAAAAACACCCCAAATGTCTCTGTCACATCGGTCACATCCATAACAGAGAGATGTCATATTTTCCTCACAAATGCAAAAATATTAAATAAAATAAATCACATTTGTTCTGTAGATAGACAAGTCTTATTGTTTTATTAGCATTACTTTCTTTTGGGTTTTGCAGTTTAATTCACAGAATTTCTACAAAGTATTTTGTATACTCTAAACTCGCATACTTTTTTTAATGCATGTTTATTTCCCTCGATTGAAATATAAAACACATTTACAGATTGATATTTTTCTCATCACTTAACTCTGTGGTTAGTTGTTTTGGAAAATATTAACAGATATACTGTTAACATATACATTCTCTTTCAATTTATGTTTCAATTATTTACTGCAAATGTCACATCCATAACTCTGGAATTGCTCATATCTCATTTTATTCCTGAACTCACCCAGCATAAGTATTCAAGAAGAAACATCAGAATATGAATTATCTTTCCATGTCAAACTCCTATTTCGAACTTATTTTTTCAGCTCAGCATTATCCTCCATATTAAGCAATGAGGCGTAATTGATTCTCTCAAAAGGAGATGTTTAAAAGCATCTCTGAGTGCGACTGAACCATTTGCCTCCCACAGATTTCCGAAAAGAGCTTAATTTTAATTTATCCCGTTTAAACTTGACAGTCAGCGTGTGAACAGATGCTGCAAAAGAAACTGCATGAGCTCCTCGGCAGGGGACAACAGAGGGGAGAGGAGACAGCAAGGACAGACGCTCAAATGCAGCGTACAGATAAAGACGAGGAGCGGACTGACTGATAAAGCCCATGATACAGAAAATTCATTCAGCCTGCGCTTCTCCTGCATGCAGTGTTGTGCTGTGCTGCAACAGGGAGTGAGACAAACGGCAAAGTACAGCCACAGAAAGGACACACGAGGGTAACACAGGAGCGTCCCTGACAACACACAGGGCAGGGGGGGAAAGAGACGGAAAGAGCCTGAATCCACAAGGGAGGGAGGCAGGGAGGAGTCGTGGAGGTGGAGAAGCAGCAGAAAGCAGGGAGGAGAGACGGCAGACGGTGGACTTCAGCCTCCTCTGCCTGTGCGGACTGGAGACAAGGCAACCCAGACGCGGCTCGCTTCTCATTTCTGATTGGCCAGAGGAGGCGGAGACAAGCTGACGCAGAGAAAGTCAGGCAGCAAAATGACATTTACACCGTGTATCAATTTTAAACTCTAAGCCTGTGTCTGTGTTTGAAAGAAAAAAAAAGAGGGGTGGGTGGGTGGGTTGTCTGGGGAGGGCGTAAATAAATAAGGCGAGGAACTCAAACGGGGGGAAGAGCGGAACAAACAAATCACACACACACACACCTGAAACCAGCCGACTGCGAGCCTGTTGGTCTTAAGAATCAGGAGGATGTGAATCACTCACTTTGACGGACTGCACTGCATCAGCAATCGTGGAGGAATGTTGGCTTTTCATAATAAACCTATGGGCTAGACCAGAGGCTGTGAGGAAAGGAGACTGTTACCTGCTGCTGCTGCTGTGTCTCTCATCAGACTGATGTGATGGCTCTCCCATACGGAGCAGGACCCAGAGGCTCGGAAAGAGTGATATAGACTCTCTTCTTGGCTGCAGCATCTTCACGACCCCCCTGGATGTTCTCTTGATGTTTTGCTGTGGTCTGGGACACTGGCGGAGAGAACAGTCCACCTATGTGAGTAACTGCAGCATGCTCAGCATGATCTTCCACTGCCAGGACGCTCTTGGTAGAAAAAACCAGAGCTGTAGATGAACATATGACCTGTAAAAATACAGTTTTGAGTAAGTATGGCAAAAACGTGCTAGGACGTGTGAAATGTTGAAATGCACTGTCAGTCTAAGGCTCCTTAAAGTTTTCATCGAGTGTTTGTGTGAGTGTGTGTTTCTTATAATAATGCTAAAACAGGAGGCAAATTCATAATGTCCGGAGAGCTTTTTTTGCATTCTGGACTTTCAAAATGGCAACCTGTTCCCATTAAAGGGATGGTTCACACAAAAATGAAAATTCTGTCATCACTTGACTTGTTCCAAACCAGATTGAGTTTTTTTTCCCTGTTGAACACAAAAGAAGATATATTAGAGAATGCTGGAAACCTGTAACTATTGACTTCCATAAGAAAAAGAAATACTATATGGAAGTCAATAGTAACAGGTTTCCAACATTCTTCAAAATATCTTCTTTTGCGTTTAACGGAACATAAAAACTCAAACAGGTTTGGGACTAGTCAAGGGTAAACGAGGACAGAATTTTCATTTTTAGGTACACTTTAAGTTTAAGTGAAGACGTCAGAAGAACAGTAAAGATACATTCTTAAAAGTAACTGTGCTTTTTTTTTTTGGCATGAGTGGTTCCGTGAATAACCTTTAAAAAGAAACTTTTCATACCAAAAAAGGTACTTACAGTGGAGGTTTCTTTACAGTTTTTTATGGAATTGTTCTTCACATTATGAAAAAAAATAGATATTCTTTGAATAACTTTCTGGGGTTGGGGTTGGGGGGGGGGTTATTTTTAATTATGGGAGTGCATGATCCACCACCTCAGTATCCGGTTTCTTCATCATCATCATATAATTTGACGTAAAAACACGTATTTTCAGCGGGAACTCGCCTTAAAACGTAGAAGGTCTAAAAATAAGCTCGCTGCTATAAAAAGCCACGTTTTACTGCCACCTGGGCTGCTGCCGCATGGAGAGAAAGTGAATGAGAGAGTGTGTAAAGAGCAGAACGAGAGACGCGTGAGTCACTGTGTGTGTGTGTGTGTGTGTGTGTGTGTGTGTCATGATGAATGCCTTACCTAAATCCCCCCAGAGCAGGCGATCACAGTCACACAGAGCGAGGCACACTGAGCTCCAAAAGCTGTCAGAGCAAACAGGTAGTAAATAGGCTTATCGTGCCTCAGACCGTTTGCGGTGTCAGTCGTCACAACTCAAAGTTTAAAGAGAGGAATTTCAAAATGAAAGCGTCACTTACTGTAACCGCCGCGTCAGATGTTTCCCAAAATCCGTAGAAATGTGCTTTTAGGAATTTTGGAACGAAATGATATTTTACGCTGCGAGTCCAATTATTACTCCCAGATACATCGTGATATTCCAGCACTGCATAAAGATGCTAACGCTGCTTTTAGCGGTATTTTCGTTTTGTGGCGCCAACATTAAATATAAATATAGCATACTTTCTTAAAGGAAGTTCCTGTTTTTACTGTTAAAAAGTAATCGCCTCACATTATTTAAGTAATGAAAAAAAATGTTGGTCTTTGAAGTTTTTAAAAGATTTGAACTTATGCTGACAAGGGCCGAAAATGAAATTAATTACAGTCAAACTCATTCAGAATTGAATGCTATATTTTGCACTGCAGTATTTAGGACTGAGCAGGCACAATCTAACACAGTTGTAACACAAATTGTTGTGTACATTTCCACACATGCCAGCTTTAACGAAACTGACATTATTAACTATTTGCCATATCAACACAATATTGAGGAAAATATTGTGCCAGACCATTTTTTTTATCACATGACTGCACTGTTTGCCATACAGTATGACCATATCTGCAAGTCGTTTAAATTAGCAGCTTAAAAAAAGTAGTTTTGTAAAATAATGTCCTAAATTTGGAGACTCCAGTCACATGTCAAGGGGATGTTTTATTGTACAAAAATAATAATTATATCCATACAAATAATATGTATAATGTAGGCTATACAGTATAATGCAGCAGTAGAAGCAGTCCTGTCTGTCAACAGTTTAATTAGAAATATAGGTAAATGGACTCCATAATCTATTTCTGTCTTTAACATAGACAGAAGGATGTGGGTGTTTTGTGTGATGCTGCTGATGTGTTGGATGGATTGAACTTTTATGTTAAGCCTCTGAAGTGCACTTGGGAGGTGCGGCCTATTTCAATTCCCTGCCATGTGTTCTTGGTTTCTGTTGTGTTTCTAATCCCCAAATATGGATTATACAGCAAGTATTTATGTCTAAAAGACAGTATTTACATATCATCCAGTCTTACATGTCATCTCTTGCAGACAAATTTGCCACTTTTTTGACAAAATACTCTCTCATATATATGTGAGTTGTGGCACTTGTGGGTTAAAAGTCATAGCAGTCGGGAACTGTTTTCTTTTATGTGTGTTTTTTAAGATGTAGTTCACATTATTAAGGTATTTAAAAAAAGAATCTGACATATTTATTTTAATTTATTTAATTTACTCATTTAGCAAACACTTTTATCCAAAGTGACTTGAAGATGTAATCCAAAGCATGAAGAAATAATTCTGTGGAAATTGTATCACTTAGCAGCTTAACCTGACATGGTGAAGTATTGAGTCTTTAATATGACTGGAAGAGTTCAGCTTCAACTTTAATTTTCTTCCAATACAACAGTCAACTCTTGTTTTTTTCTTGGCAGATATTGAACTTGAGTGAACTTGAATTATATTAAGTGTTTGTCTGGCTATTGGCAGTGGCTAATGGCAGATCACCCTTTTCTGTCATGATCCTGCCAGGATACTGGAGACTGCATGGCAGCAGATGAAGGACATGCCTCTGTTAATGCCAGATTCTGGCATTCACATACTCAACACATTATATAAATGAAAAGGTTGAGTAAACCCATTCTATTTCGTTTGTTAAGCCAGCTTTCCTCACTCTGAGATTTTTTAGTTTTTTTAATAATTTGGAAAGTTGAAGCTCCACAACACTATTGATTAATGTACACATGACACCTTAGCAACAGGTTTGCGTATTTTTTATAACCATTGAAACTGATCATTGTATTGGTTTGTATCGGAGTGATGTGTCATATGAAAGCCCAAATGAATGTATGCACCAGTCTTCCATACTAGGAAAAGTGCAGATTTGGTTTGGACATTGGTTTTAAAGAGTGACCCATTTTAGCAGTATCCTGCATATGCTCACTTGTGTGATTGCTTAATTAAATGATTTACATTTTCATACATTTAATTTATTATTATTAAATATATTATTAATAGGTAGGCGTAGCGGTAGCATGATTGCCTCACAGCAAGAGGGTCGCTGGTTCGAGCCTCGGTTGGGTCAGTTGGCATTTCTGTGCATGTTGTCCCCGTGTTGGCTTGGGTTTCCTCCGGGTGCTCCGGTTTCCCCCACAGTCCAAAGACATGCGGTACAGGTGAATTGAATAAACTAAATTGGCCATAGTGTATGAGTATGTATGGATGTTTCCCAGTATTGGGTTGCAGCTGGAAGGGCATCCGCTGTGTAAAACATAGGCTGGATAAGTTGGCGGTTCATTCAGCTGTGGCGACCCCTGATGAATAAAGGGATTAAGCTGAAGGAAAATTAATGAATGAATATTATTAATATTATTATAAAATATTATTATTTTATATCAAACTGTTGCTAATTCTAGACAAAACACAGTAGAACCTAAAAAACAATATTTTTGAATAATATATATAGTGTACATGACACAAGTCTGAGGTATTTTCCATAACATTTGATATTCTGACGCAAGACGGCACCAGTATTGTTTTCTTTGAGACAAAAGAGAGTGGGTTTGTGGTGTGATATGAAATCTGTGAAAGTAGCGCCAATTTCAGCTGATATCCAGGTCTGGTATTCAGTTTTTCCATGGACAGTGGAGAACAAGTCTGTCCTAATATCTATATCTGTAAGTATTAGAAGAGCCATGTTTATGTTCCATGATAGGGCATTAGCCCTGTCACAAATGGCACACTTCAAGTCCGTTAAGTATATGAGACCATAAGATGTCCTATTCATCATTTATCTTTCGGAAAGGTATTCCCTTTGTCAGCTTTGTGGATGATATATGCTCTCATGATGCACACTTCATCCCAGCCTATACTTAGACAAGATTTTACCATACACTCAGTAATCAAGGTGCAAAAGCTGTCACTGGGATGTATCTTTTTAAAAGTGCATGTTTGTACCTAAAGGGTCCATATTGGTGGTGTACAAATTACCTAAAAAGTACAAAAGTTTTACTGCCCTAGTAACACCTTTGTACCTTTATTTCTGAGAGTGTGTACAAGCAGCATACTGTCATAAAAATGTGGACCACATGGGCCGTGTTAGTGTAGTACTCAAGACCTGTCTAGGTCTTAAGACCTTTTTTTTCTCTGTATCTTTGTTGACCTCATTTGTACCCTGTCCTATTTTGGTTTCAGACTATTACAGAATTAATTACAATAACTTGGAAACTTGGAGAAACCGCAGCAATGTGTGCATTACAAATAGTATTTTATCCACTTACATGTCTTTGCACTTTCATTTGTGTTTATTCCAAATCAAAACCAGCCTAACATAGTTAACAGGGACAATGCTGGTGGTAGTTGACGGTTATGAAAAGCAAACTGTGCTCTTTTGCAGTACTCAACGCTTTGACCTATTCCAGAGGCAGGACAGAGAGTGTTTGAACAGCACTGGAGGATTATGAGGATTGCTCATCCTGTTTTAGAGAGACATACAATCTGTCTGACAACACTGGGCAGGACGTGCCCTGTGCTCCACCTTATTCTTTCTTTCATTTTAAATCTCCTCTCCCAGCTGTTGGGTGGGCTGGATTGGCCGCTCATGAGTTCCTGCCTCCAGCACTATGGGGCGGAGCATCATCCAGATGTTACATTACATATTCATGCAGTATTTTAATGCATTGCCAGTCAGAGGGGCTGAGGAGGGAGAAAATGATAGAGACAAGAAGACATAATATAAACATGCTTTTTGTCATGGCCTGGTCATGCCATTTGCTCTACACATCATGTAGGTGGTGGCTAAAGGCCGTTGTGTGTCATATCAGAGCCTAACTTCAGTGGGAGCAGACATCAGCGCTAATGGGCCACAGATCTCAGAGGTGAACTCAGAACTTGAGGGCATCAGTCGCCGCTTCTCCTTCTCCTCTTTGCAGAAATGCCCAGAACTCTTAAGAATAAAAACGTCTCTTGGGTGAGTACTGCCTGAAACTAACAGAGTAAACCCGGAGGTACATTGTGTATGCGTGTCTTGCTAAAGTGTGACATGGAATTCATTTGGACGTTTGGCTTTGATGAACTTCAGTTTGTGCAAAACTTTGTATTGACAGCTGCAGTGTGAGGGCCGGTTGGTGGTGAGAAATTTGTTTTAAAAAGTGTCCTCATTAGCATATAAATATGGCAGTCCAATGTATGATACAACATTAGCTGTTATGCATTATATAATTTAGTCTGACATTATTAGCACAGTGATCCGACGGAAGTGGTTTGAGGTTTGAAAAAGCACAAAACGCAGCTCATCTAAACTAAAAATTGCTTCATAGTCCCTGAAGACCATACAAGTTTGATTTATAATGCCATACTCAAGCAGATGTGCAGAGAAAGATGCTTTCATGCCAGGACGCATTTCAAACAGGCATAATGAGTGACCTGAATGCTGTTAAGAACAAGGATTACTGAGAGAAAAAAAAACCTCCCAGAAACAAATTAAGCTCTTCTGGAGTATTGTAAACAGACAATCAGATATCCAACATTTTAGGTACAAAAGGCAAATGCTCAGGGAAAGCAACTGCAACTGAGAAAGTTCAAATCAATTTAAAGTATAAACTCTGCAATTAGTTCGCCCAGTCCTTTATGACTTGCTTCTATGGAACTGCTACTTTGGATAAAAACTGTTCTTCAAGATTACTTATTTTGAACGAAAGAAGATAATAATTAAACAGGTTTGGAATAGCATACATACAGGACAACTATGACCACATTTTTATTATTGGATGAATTTTATTAGGAGCTAAAGGGCAGTTGAGTCAAAGTTTACAGTATCCCACAGAAAAGCTGATCATTTCTGGTGTGATTGTAAGGTCAGACAGATGTTTGTCTTCCAGCTGATCTGGATGTGTGTGTGAAGAGTTGTGCTGATGATGGAGCTCCAGTAGTGCGTGTCTGCCTGGTTGTGCCTTTCTGAGCAGTGTATTACTGAGCGTGGCTTTACACTGCACACACCCCTCTGTAAGAAGCTTATAGATTCACTCTGTGTGTGTGTGCGTGTGTGTGTGTGAGTGAGATATGTATGAAAAACGTAATCCTGCATGTGCTTTCACATTTCTATCAATGCATGTTCCATCTTATGAGTATAAATATATTATATGTTGGTGTAATATTTATGTGCAGGTTTATAAAACAATCATTGTATAAACCAGCATAGAGCTATGTCCCTTTTTAGAGTGCATTGTGCAGTCTGTACTTAGACAATATAGCAGACATGTTTATGGCCAACGGATGCTCCACAAAAATCCTATTCGGTAAGTGTGGCTGACGTAAAGTGTCTCACGCAAAGATTTGTCACCTAGTAATTTAGTAAGTGCATCTGTGTTCTCGTGGAGTGATCATGACTGCTTGCATGCGTGTGGGTTGATGATATTTAAAAGTGAGAATTTTGTTTTAAATGATTTTACATGCTCTTTGCTAAATAGAAAGTTACATAATTAGGATGATTTTTTTGACATTTTTACTATAGGTTAGACCATAAATTCTAATGTTCCAAGGAATTAAAAGAAATGAAAGAAAGTACTCATTTCCAATGAGACCTCTAGTAGAATCAGGTGTTTGAATATATCAATGGGTAATTTTTAATCAATGAAAATGACTAAAAGCATGGAGTGCATCAACACTATCTTTTGAAGCATTTTGCATTATGTTTTAGTGAACCAAATTAGAATCAAAAACATTATTTAGGACAGACAAAAATATTTGAGTTATATTAATATTTATTGCCTAATATATTTGATGAATATAAATCTAAACATAAGTTTATTAATTATTATTAAATGTAGTACTAAATAAATCAGGATTATCCAAAACGTACTGCCTATTCCAAAAGAACAATAATTGGAGGAACAAAATCTGGTATTTATGATTCTGTTATTTTGCACTTTTTGTCATGGAAAGGTCTGTGTTAGTGATTTACTCATTCTTTTTAGCATATAGACTGAATTTAGAATTATTACACTGGCTTAGTGTGGAGTATACAAGGTATTGTTTTATATTAAAGTTTTTATTATTATTATTATTATTATTATTATTTGAAAGGTAAACACCATATGGTTATTGTGAACTCAGAATGTGTATTTTAACTGACTGAAATTCAAGCAAACTTACTAATATGTAGTTTTTAGGAAATACACGTTTGCCCCCATATTGATTACCCTTACAGCATATTCAGAAACTGAATCACTTTCGAGTTTTTGCTTACACTTCAACTTTCAAAGCAAATTTAAAAGAAAGATACGTCTTTCTCTCTTTCTCTGTTTTTCCCTCCCTCTCTTTATCTCTCTCACACAAATACACACAAACACACACAAGATCACACACACACACATACTCAGGTGTAAAACTTTAATACTCTGTCATCTGATTAGTGCCAAATATAGGTCATATAGAAAGATGTAGTGGTCTTTAGGGGGCTACAGTGTTAGTATATATTGTTCTGGTAGCTACAGCTAGCATTGTGTTTCTCCATTCTGTTCCGATAGGGTTGTAGTCACCAGAGAGGAAAAAAGCAACTAAATGGTGCTAATAAAATGCAGCAATCCATACCACTGTCCAGTATTTAGAATACACTATAAATATAGGGACTTCCTATATTTATTTATTTATTTATTTCAAAGCTGTGCAACAGACTGTAATATTTTAGTGCAGTTTTACCTGTCACTTGGTATAATGGCTAATGCTAATGTAATATTTGGCCCAGTGTTTGGTCCATGTGTTAGGCTCATGAGTCATACTCCTGCTGTTGTTTATGCATTTAAAATGTCCAGTTTTCTGTCATGTTTTGTTGTGTGGATAATTTGCATTTTATGAAGCCTATGGTGTTTGTGGTAATTAAAAAAAAGTCAGACTTTAAGAACCCATTTTTAACCAGGTTCCAGTCAAATCTGATTGACACCTACACAAATACAGTGCTCAGTATAACTGAGTACACCCTATTTTGAAAATGAATATTTATATCCATTTCTCATTAAATACAGCAAACATATTTTGTGGCATTTGAACAAATCAGATTTCTTAAACAGATACATTTATCAAAATAATATTTTTGTCACCAAACATCTTTAGAAATAGAAAGATAATACATTTAAGGTCAAGCGGAATATTGCAAAAAATGTCACTTGTCAAATGTTCTCTTGATTTTTTTCTCTTTTTAAAAATTTTTGTTTAATATTTTACCCTAACATATACATTTGTGTGTACAAATTTTTGGACAATTATAATATTTTTTTTTTGTTAGATTAGCTCAAGATTTGGCTTCAGAATTGACTAATCTAATGTATATGCACAACTGTAATACCGTAAAGAATATGAAAAATATTAATTGAAAAGATATATTTGCTAGGGGTGTACTCATATGCTGAGCAATGTATATACTCTTTTATAAGTGTAGACCACCGTTGTTGTTTTGGCTGTGCTGTACTCACGCATGCCTATAGACCGAACATGTGATTTGTGCACATGATGACTCGTTTTTCAAATTTCATGAAATCTTTGTTTCTGTATAGTTAGACTACAGAGTAGGCATGGGCCGGTATAAGATTCTGACGGTATGATAACCTTGGATAAAAATATCACGGTCTCACGGTTTCGCGGTATTGTGATTACTGCTCTAAAATATATTCTTTTTAAATGTCTGGGTAAAAAGCAAAAACTTTTTTCCCTTTTGAACCGTATATTTTATTTTGACAAACATTTAAAATATTTTGGAATAGTAAACATGTCAGGCTAAATTAATTATTGACTTCTGCTGTCTTTCAAAAACAGATTTATTTTACAATTTAAAACGGCATCTTTGGATATCTTTTCTGCTGGAGATACTGCTGGTCTAAAAAACAAATAAAACAAACGTAAATAAAAAATCTTACACATACCTTAGGAACGGTATTGCAGAAATTTTTGACGGTTTTAAAAACTTGACTTTTCCTAACCGCGGTATACCTTGAAAACGGTTATCATTCCATGCTTACTACAGAGTGAAGTGAAGTGAAGTGTAGTGTGGCCAAGTATGGTGTCCCATACTTGGAATTTGTGCTCTGCATTTAACCCATCCAAGTGCACACACACAGTTAGTGAACACACACATACCGTGAACACACACCCGGGGAGCAGTTGGGGGGAACGGTGCCTTGCTCAAGGGACTCACCTCAGTCGTGGTATTGAGGGTGGTGGAGAGTGCTGGTCATTCACTCCCCCCACCCCCAATTCCCGCTGGTACCGAGTATCGAACCAGCAACCTTCGGATCACGAGTCCAACACTCTAACCACCAGGCCACGACTGCCCCTTCAAGAGAGGTGGTAATCTATTGTTTTCAAAAGTTTATTTCATGCCCATAAAATTATGTTGTGTGATTTTTTTTTTTTCTTTTTAGATGAAATTGTTGTTGCATCTTCACATTTCAATTTCCTTTAGCAGTTCGATGTTGAATAATAACATCAACCCCATTGTCTTTATGAGCAAGTCATTGAATCACTTACTTCCTACCAATTTATGATTAATTAAAATGGCCCTATGCTGTGTGTCTTTTAAACTTGAATCATGTACTGATATTTATAGCATACTTGGACTTATTTTACATTTGTGAGAAACACTTTTTAAAATGGCATTACTAACATTTAAAGACATGTCCAAAACTAAACTGAAAGGACACTGGAAGCAGTTCCCACAGCTTGGAAAACTCATAAATCTGACAAGTACATGATTTATTTTTAACCTGCTGATATCCACAGACAAGTGAGGCTTCAGATTCAATTATAAAGTTGTGATTGGGGCTTGGCAAACTTCATTAAAAGAATAGTTCACCCAAAAAGGAAAACATTTTATTTACCAACCCTCCAAACTTTATGAGTTTCTTTCATTCCATTTAACACAAAAGAAGATATTTTGAAGAATGTTAATAAGTTATATAGGGAAAAATACGCAAGTCAAGTGTTCAACGTACTTCAGAATACCTTTCTTTTTTTAACAGAGGAATGAAACTCATTAAATAGGGAGCTAGGCCTACTTGATAAACCAACTATCCCATTATAAGGTCATTAGGTCTGTATAAAAAACGTTAGGGTTAGGTTGTCTTCGAGATGTCCTCTCTACATACATACCAAATAGGAGTTTTTCTAATCGCGCAGGTTACAGCTCGTGCTCGGAGCAGCAGATGCCGCGCTGTGGAATAAAGCTGTTGAGCGCGGGGGAGGTGGAGGAGCAGAGCGGCGTGTCAAACTCCACTCACAGTCACTCTGCGCGCGTGTCCGTCCACTCATGGAGACACTTTCTGTCCTCAGCGTGTTCTGCAACTATGAGATGAACCCGAGGCACGCCAATTTCACCACGCGCAAAAACATGCTGTAAAACCTACTTAGGGTTCATCTGACAAAGTTGGCGAGCTGTCCTGGGACGGAACAGATTAAAGAGGATAGTACATGGATATTTCTCAGTCGCTGGTCAATCTCGACTGCGAGAGCATAAAACTAAGCACTTGTTAAGCAGTTAATCGTGGAGAAACGAAAAGAAACGCGAGCGAGTGGGCATGCCACCCAAGAAAAAGGTAAAATGTCTTCTGTGTTTGTGTTTTTTTTCCGTGTGTGAGGGAATGATGATGAGGTGGACATGAGAGTGTCATTCGAAGAGAGTGCCATCTGTTGCTTTCAGCTGTAATCCATGTGAGCTTGAGCTGCTCTGCATCATTCCATGCGTGTACCATAGACAGTACACTGCGTGTGCTCCTGTACCGGGGCAAAAGCGCTTCGTTCTTATGCTGGATGCCTTCTATGTGAAAAGTAAAACTGTCCTGAGGTGTAGCCTCCACGTGACAGGTTGCACAATCATTGCTGAAAATGATTGCGCTGAACAGTGTTATGAACTTAATCCTTTTCCAATTGTGAGGATTACAAAACTCAGCTGTTTCTCAAATGATCTCTAAATATAGAACAGGTTTGTGTGTGTTTTATTGTTTATTTGTTTTCTAAATTGTTGCTGTTGCAGTTTTGAGTGAAAGCTTCTGGGAAACTACTAGAATAGACTAGGATAGACACTTGACCTAGTAAAGGTGCAGTATAGAGTGAGACTGTGTGTGTGCTAATAACCTTAGTTAGCCTTCATGGTTTACATAAACTAACTCAAATTTGTTAATTAAAATTTGTATTTGATAATATTAGATCATGAAAATGAACAATGCTGTAAAAAACACATTGCACATTCTTTAGTTCATATATAAATATAATATGATGAGTTTATTAAACTTTCACCTTTGTCTCCAGTACACATATCTAAACATCTTTTAAATAGTGCATATGCAGATTTGTCTGTTAAAAGACTTGTTTTAACAGTTCCTGTTAAATAATTTTTAGTAGCTTATTGGCATGCACAAATAAATAAATAAAACTCAAAGATACATAAGGAAAATAATTCAAGAATAATTCGTTTAATATTCCGAACCCAGTTATGGAGTGTAATTTAATTCTGCTAGTCTTGTGTTTTATGCATCTTTAGAATTTAGTTATAAAACAAAAGCTCATTTGTAAAAAAAAAAAAAAAAAAAAAATAGAGCAATAAATTTTGTCTACCAGAATGTGTTCTTGCTTTGATGAGGAGGTGTGAAACTGTCCCTATCTGTAGTGTTGTCTGCTGGACAGGACGAGTTTGCATTTGTCTCTTTCTCTCCAAATCCTGGATTGACGCATGCCATCTTAATCTCCTTACAGAGAAGCAATCATGACCAGAAGCAACAGCGAGAAAGAGAGACATGCTGTGCATGAGTGTAGTTTGGCCTTACATGGCTCCTGCAGCTCTGATTGTGTGTTTTTTCTTGCGTTTAAGGACAGATAGGACATGATCTGTGCCTGTTTTATAAATTGCTCTAGCTAACTGGCACAATGTTTGGATCATATAAAAAACAATTTAACATTAATAGTATTGTGATAAATTAACCAGATAAAAAAACATTTATAGTGAGTTTGCACTTTTTATTTAACATTTTATGAAGTGAGTCTTATTCAAAGTGTTGGTATGTGTAGTGCTACATTAATCTCTTAGAACTGATAAAGATGATAAACACACAAACACATGGTGTTAAAACTATTTTATTCAGAAACAATGAAAAAGAATAAATAATCAAACATGAAATATTTATAGTGTAAAATGCCCTTCATGAGTTTAAACTTATTTAACAAAAAATATTTATTGTAACACTCATTATCATTCTAGCAGAGCCTTTATTGTATTATTGTATGATATCTGTGCATTATTTTAAGTGGACAGGAGCCACATCTAGCATTACAAAATGCTAAAATCGATGGAAAATTGTTCTGTGCATTATATTGCATGTTTATCTATGTGTTTCAAGATAAAAGCATCACTTACTTACCAATTACAAGTATAAATTGAAAAAAACAGCCATTACAATATATTGTAACATTTGGCATAGCCATGAATACAGAGCGGTCGAATACCTGGGCGACCTGCCAGAGCTCATTTAGCAACAGTCAGGAAATCTTAATCTTAGTCTTAATTAGATTAGAAGACAGTTTCCAATAAGAAAGTGTGCCGCTCCACCTTCCACAGATTCAGTTTTGTCTACTCAGTCAGAGCTCGAAAAACTTTCTGGCCTCTGAAAAAATCTGTATAATATAAAGTAATATAAAAAATATAAAAAATCATTATAATATAAAGTGCACAACATAAATGAGTAAACCATGACAGATTTCTCAGAAAAATAACATTCATTTTGCTTTTAAATTAATACTTTCTTTGAGATCCTATACATTGAGATATTTGGGCAAACCTGCTTTATTGGTTTTACATAGGAATAGAAACAAAAGGAACATAGGAACAAAACTGGAGATATTCAAGCAAAATAATTTAAGGGGTGGTGGTATCATGAGTATTTCTTATTTTCAAACTCAGCTCTAGTTTATATAGCACACACAGACACACACACACACACACACACACACACACACACACAATAACAAGAGGGATTCACTCAGAATAAGGCAGTCACTGCAGCACTTCATGGAACTTTCTGGAGAATGTCTCCAAAGAAGTGTTTTTAGTTTTATAGGGAAGTTGACCTTGTTCAGCCATGGTTAATTGAACCTTTCTTTAACCCCTGCATGCTTTTTTATTTATTTATTTTTTATTAGAACTGATCACTTATATATTTCAATGTCGACACGTGGTTTATCACATGACATTGCTGCAGCCCCATGTGCTGCGGTGGAGAGATTCGAGCTGTGGGATTTACATCACGTAAATTCATCAACTTCTTCCAAAATACATAAAGTAAAATTTTTGTTCAACTAGGAGAACAGGGATGGAATAAATGTTCTAGTTACCTAAAACAGTGTATATATATGTTGTAAAAAACACACATCAGCAGATTATATGTAAAATGATTATCATTGCGTACATTATTATGTATTTTGCAAATCACAAATGTTTTGTTTTTGGTAGTAAATATGTCAAAAAAAAACAATTTGTGTTTTGATATTTGACTACAATGTCTTTCTTTGTCTCAATAGCTCCGCCCACAGAAAGCCTCAATACACTTCGGTTTTTCCAAAGAGATTTCCAAAGCTGTATCTTTCTCTAATATTAAAAGTATTAAAAACCAAAGTATTAAAACTCTAGTATTATAAAAACTCTAGTATTAAAAAAAACTTGAGTTTTTAGAGAAAAGATGGGTGCAGTACTATTCTATAGGTACTCAAGATTAATATGAGATGAGCATGATACCCCCTTTAAGATTACAGGGCAAAAAAAGTACACCCCACTGAGTGTAATTCCAGAAAACATTAAATAATATTGTATTTAACATGTCATACTAAATATTATATTCAGTTAAATTTGTTGTGGGATATATATATTTTTTTGCATACAACAAATTTAAATTCAGATGTATTGGTTTTCAGCTTTTGTGTTCAACATAAAGGTTTGAAACCACTTCAGGGCAAGAAAATACTGAGTAAATGATCATTTGTGGTTGAACTATCTCTTTAATTCCCTCCTCGAATTGTCTTAATGATCTTAATTTTCAAAGACATATACTCATTTATGGTGGGCACTGTATACAAATTTTCTGTTTCTGTCTGATGAAATATTTCACAGAGTAGAGTCTGAATTTTTTTTTGGCTTCAGTCGTACTCAGTGTAGAAAGGTGCTGACTCACTAAATGGATCTGACCCAAATCCTATGACATGTTCTGTGGTGCGCTAGCAGGAGTCACACAGGTTGCAGTAGGTGGATGTTGGAGTTCTGCCCAGAACTCAAGCCATTATAGCAGTGGATTAAAATATCCACTAGTGTGATACTGTGACATAATTGTGCCTATTAATCATAATCATTTAACTAACCAAATTAGTCCACGGTAAATTAGGTTGTGAAAAAATTCATTATTAATACACTATATTGTGCTTTAATGGAAAGTCTAGATTTTAGCAGTCAAACACCTCATAAGAAATTTGCTGCATAGCCAGCACATTTCCTTTTCTTGAGGTTTCCATAGCAATGTCTGTTCTGGATCTATCCCTTATAGCTTTCAATGCAGACAGACACACACACACGCGCTTCTCCATTGTGTTCGTAACAACTGATAAAATCACTGATTTCATGGGTCTGATTTGTCTTAATGGTAAATTTGACATTCAAAATTCCATCTAATTGCATTAATTGTAGCTTTAATTAAAAATTACAGCGCCTTAAAATGCGTCTCTATTGGAAGTTATAGTTAAATACACATATATCCAGTGATAAGTAGTATTTTCTTTTGGCACTATTTTGTTTTAGCTGTGTATTTGGATTAAAAAAGCTTTTTTTTCCTACAACGTTTGATTATGTGCAATACAAACAATCAATTACAGTAAAATATTGCATATATTGCAGTGATTGATTGACTTAAGTGAATGCAGGGGCTATTAAAGCAAAATGTATTTGTCATGTGTCATGCTTAAGAATATTTCCCTCAAATATATGAACTGAATTGCAAGTTCATAATATACAAGAGTAAATGATCATGCTGCTAAACTGCTTTTAGATCTTTGTTTCAGTTGTTTCTGTGATGTACTGAAATATAATTACAAGCACTTCATACGTTTCATGTTCATACAAATTACATGACATTTATGCAAAAAGTCAGTATTTGCAGTGTTGGCCCTTCTTTTTCAGGACCTCTGCAATTCGACTGGGCATGCTTTCAATCAACTTCTGGGCCAAATCCTGACTGATAGCAACCCATTCTTTCATAATCACTTCTTGGAGTTTGTCAGAATTAGTGGGTTTTTGTTTGTCCACCCGCCTCTTGAGGATTGACCATAAGTTCTCAATGGGATTAAGCTCTGGGGAGTTTCCAGGCCATGGACCCAAAATTTCAACGTTTTGGTCCCCGAGCCACTTAGATATCACTTTTGCCTTATGGCATGGTGCTCCATCGTGCTGGAAAATGCCTTGTTCTTCACCAAACTGTTGTTGGATTGTTGGAAGAGGTTGCTGTTGGAGGGTGTTTTGGTACCATTCTTTATTCATGGCTGTGTTTTTGGGCAAAATTGAGAATGAGCCCACTCCCTTGGATGAGAAGCAACCCCACACATGAATGGTCTCAGGATGCTTTTCTGTTGGCATGACACAGGACTGATGGTAGCGCTCACCTTTTCTTCCCCGGAAAAGCCTTTTTCCAGATGCCCCAAACAATTGGAGAGGGGCTTCATCTGAGAATATGACTTTGCCCCAGTCCTCAGCAGTCCATTCGCCACACTTTTTGCAGAAGATCAATCTGTCCCTGATGTTTTTTTTGGATAGAAGTGGCTTCTTTGCTGCCCTTCTTGACACCAGGCCATCTTCCAAAAGTCTTCGCCTCACTGTGCGTGCAGATGCGCTCACACCTGCCTGCTGCCATTTCTGAGCAAGCTCTGCATTGGTGGCACTCCGATCCCACAGCTGAATCCTCTTTAGGAGACGATCCTGGCACTTGCTGGACTTTCTTGGACGCCCTGAAGCCTTCTTAACAAGAATTTAACCTCTTTCCTTGAAGTTCTTGATGATCCTATAAATTGTTGATTTAGGTGCAATCTTAGTAGCCACAATATCCTTGCCTGTGAAGCCATTTTTATGCAACGCAATGATGGCTGCACGCGTTTCTTTGCAGGTCACCATGGTTAACAATGGAAGAACAATGATTTCAAGCATCACCCTCCTTTTAACATGTCAAGTCTGCCATTCAAACCCAATCAGCCTGACATAATGATCTCCAGCCTTGTGCTCGTCAACATTCTCACCTGAGTTAACAAGACGATTACTGAAATGATCTCAGCAGGTCTTTAATGACAGCAATGAAATGCAATGGAAAGTTTTTTTCAGGATTAAGTTCATTTTCATGGCAAAGAAGGACTATGCAATCACTCTTCATAACATTCTGGAGTATATGCAAATTGCTATTATAAAAACTTAAGCAGCAACTTTTCTGACTGTATATGGTTAGGGATGTTTAGCTGCTTTTGGACCTGGAACATTCCAGACACTTCTTAAAGAGATTGTCCAACCATCTGTGTGCATGAGCTGAAGCTAAAGCCTAATTGATCTAGAACACAGAATCAGGTCCACATCTAAACTGCTCAAGAGAATCAAAATTATTGTTCTTGAGCAGTCTAGTAAAAGTTCGGACTTGAAGCCATTAAAGAAGCAGTGAGTCAAATATAAAGTAAGATATACAATGAAAAATATAAATCTATATACAATATGTTGGTTCTCCTAAACTCATTAGCATGGGTAATTCATACCTGTATTTTTTTTCTATTTTTCTCTGACTTAACTCAGCGCTACATTCAATGGTAAATTTCATAGCCCTTCTATTTCCTCAGCACCACCTGTCTAAATCTGCTGATTGAATCTTTTCTGAAGAGCTGTCATGATTGCAGTTATGTTTAGGTTTTAAATTTAGTTTTTTTTTCACTTCATTGTTTGTCAACTTTATCAGACTTTCACATAATGAATTAAAACAAAATCATTACGGAGTAGAGCGTGTACTTTCTTTTATTCTGTCGTCCAACCTATGGAACATAAAAGGTTGTTTGTCGCTTTCCTGAAATACAAGAGATAGAAGCACTAAAATAATCCCCCATATACTGAGAGTCAACCATAATCCATTGTGCCCTTTATTCTATGAAATAATTTTATTAGTATATGCATGTTTTGTTAAAATGTGAACCTTGAACTGACTGTAAATATTGTTCCAAATGTGTAAATGTAAATATAAATTTTGTAAAGGGGGAAAAGCGAAAAATAATGAGTAAGGGACAGTCTAAAAAGTCTACAGTTTAAACTAACCCATTTTATAATAGCAATGCAGGTTATACTTAATTTCAGGAAATATGCACTTTAAAGCATAAGTATCGGTCGTAATAAGCTGCTTGGATAAATCTATTTGGCCATTTTTTAGAGGAGGAATCCCTTTTTATTTATTTAGATCAAATTTGTCATCAAGGAAATTTCATTCTGGCTAGCTGACACTCACCTTGTGGTTTGCTAATTGGGTTTGCATTAGAAAGTCAATCAAAGACTCATCTCTAAACGTACCTGTGAAGATGAAGGAATACAGACGTCCAAAGTTTGTTGAACTGCATTAACAAGTGCTACAATTGATTTCACTGCAGGTGCCTTTTTTGTTTGAAGTTTTGCATAACATTGCAGTACCTTGAACAAAGAAAGCAGATGGTGGGGAGAGACGATCTGATCGCTGGCTCAGAAATATTAGCTACACCCTTTTATTATCATGGAGAGGCTTCACACCTCAGTGCATGTGAGAATCAGAATATAAATGATCTGAATCCCCTATAAACTCAGGGGTTGGAAGAGTGTCATGGTGAGTGTGGCATTGGTTAATAATTCATCAGTAGTTTGTACTGCTCTCTCTGTGACATTGACTTGCAGAAGAGCTGGCACTGAGTGAACAGATGTCTATGGTAGACATGAGTAAACAAAGCAAGCATCTCTCTACACGACTGTGCCTATGGGAATCCCCACCCAATTATCTCTGCCTCTTCAAATTCCGTACTTTATTCACTCAATCTTGTTTCACCACCTTCTCTGCTAATTAGCTTTATTTCTTCCAGCGCAAACTATGTTCCGCTCATGCTTTTGCTGCATGCCCTTGAGTTAGTTTATCCAATGGGTGCTGCATTAAGCCTGTTTAATTTAAACACTCATTCATTCATTCATTTTCATTAATTTTCTTTTTGGCTTAGTCCCTTTATTAATCTGGGGTCGCCAAAGCGGAATGAACCGCCAATTTATCCTGCATATGTTCTACGCAGCGGATGCCCTTCCAGCCACAACTCATCACTGGGAAACATCCATACACACTCATTCACACACATACACTACGGACAATTTAGCCTATCCAATTAACCTATACCGCATGTCTTTGGACTTGTGGGGGAAACCGGAGCACCCGGAGGAAACCCACGCAAACACGGGGAGAACATGCAAATTCCACACAGAAATGCCAACCGACCCAGCCGAGGCTCGAACCAGCGACCTTCTTGCTGTGTGAGGCGATTGTGCTACCCACTGCGCCACTGCGTCACCCGTAATTTCAAGAGTTCACACTTAGCTGATGATTAGTAATAAAGCTTGTTTGGCATGCTGTCCCGGGAGAGAGCCCTGAGCTCATAAGATCTTTGAGCCCGGGGCTCCCTCCCGTTTGCAGGGCGAGAGGGGAGTTTGAGCTCAGATAGATCTCGAGAACCCCCCCTGCTGATTAAGGATTGCTATGAGGATGCACTGCTGGTTGAAGTTCATCTATGGTGCTGATTTGGTTTAGTCAATTTATCTATGTGTCATGTTTTTGGACGCTGGGAGGAAACCGGAAAACCCGGGGGAAACCCACGTGAGCACGGGGAGAACATGAACTCACAGAAATGTCAACTGGCCGGGTAAAGATCTGAACCAGAGACATTCTTGCTGTGAGGCAACAGTGCTAACCACTGGGCCACCGTGCTGCCCTATAGAGAAAAAGAAGGGGGAGAAGGGGTGGAAGGGGGGATTCTTCAAGACAAAGATGACTAAGGTAAGACATGGTTATTTATAATAAGTTAGGAATCATCTGATTGGTGAATCATACGTTAGCTGAGGCGGGACCAGCCGTGTCAATCATAAGCACGTGATCCTTTCGAAATTAGTTTATAAATAAACTTCACTTAATCATTTGTGCGCACAATATTTATTAATAATACAGTAGCATTCAAACTCACATTTACATTCTTGACAGACTTTTATGAAACATGTATACTATTTAAAATGTAATTATGGTTTGGCTCTGATTTCATGTGCAGTCTAATTTTGTCCACCTTCAGCTTACCTCAATATAAATTTTCATGCTTGTTCGGGGTAGTTTTAGCTGGTTTTGGTGAAGTTTTTTTTATGTAGGCAGGGCCTAAATCAAACATTTTGTTACACCTACCATTGGCCAGTGACTTGAATATTTACTGGCCATGAATATATGTTTTTGTTGTTGTTGTTGTTTTTTTTTACCAACCATGAAATTCTTTATCCATTATTTAAACAAACAAACAAAAAAAAGTTGTAGAAACTCTACTAATGCACATTTGATTATTATTATTTAATCAGATCTTAAAAATTAGACAAGTTTTATTTATTGCTTTTATTTTGGCAGAAAGCAGGGAAACGTCTTTTTTGCGAATAATTAATACACCATTCTCATTATGAACTTGTGATGATGTTTGATGCATGTTACGTTTTTCTTGCATGTTAGAAGAGTTCATGTGGAGCAGCATTTATTGTGAACCAATACTGACCAATATAGATATTTAATAACTAATACTATAGTTTGATACCTTTATATTTAAGACAAACCCATGTTTTTTGCTTAAAGGCGAAGACTCGACTCCTGTTTGTTTTGCAAAATTCCAATTACTGTAAATCACATTCTATTGGACTGTCCTGATTTTAATGACTGCAGAAGGCAGTATTTTTTAATGAAATGAACTGTGAAAGGAGATTCAGCAGTGTCACCAGGAAAAGGTTTATAATTATTTTCGGTCTCACTTTATTTTGATGGTCCGTTTGTTGAATTTAAGTTACATTGCATCTACATGCCAAGTAATTCTCATTAGATTATAAGTAGACTGTTAGATTGGGGTTAGGGTTAGGGTTATGGTTAGTGTAAGTTGACATGTACTTGCAAAGTTTCTTATAGTCAGTTAAATGTCTGTTGAAGGAGCAGTATCAACAGATATTAAGCAGACAGTCTACTAATACTCAAATAGACCATCAAAATAAAGTGTTACCTTTATTAATCTTAATAAATATACGTATTAATAAAATATGAATAAATTAATTTTATTTAAAAAATGTTTTTATTTAAGGAAAAAATACTGAAAACTAAAATGAGCTGCTCACATCAAAAGGTCAAAGTTCTCTGCATCAGATTTATATACACTGTAAAAAAAAATATCCATAATTTAGCAGTTTTCCCTATTTTGTGATTCATGTTTTTATTTTTCCCTATTTATTTATGGGATTATTATCCCATATTCATTTATTATCATGCTTTCAACAACTTTGAAATGTTTTTTATTGACATTTTTAAGTTTAAAGTGATATATTGTCTGGCTTGGTGTTGTATATTACGGTACAAAAAACTTGTAATAAACTGCCAGTACATTTTCTGTTACTTTACCGACTTATTTATCTGTATATTATTTCTTATACATTATATTATTTCAAACTACTAAAATGTCAATAAAGCTCACTTTGTTAAACAGTAGAGTTGAATTTTCAGCATCAAAAGTCGACAGAAATCAAGGTCCCATAATGCAGTTCACAACCGTAAATACACGGAAAACACTTGTTAATCACATAATACAGAACTGTTAATTAACAGATATTTTTTTACAGTGTAATTACAACACAATCTTTACAATTAATTATGCATTTTCAAAAAATGCATTCGCAGATATTGTTAGAAATAGGTTTTAGTGTTTAACCCTTATTAACCCTAATTATTATCTCACTTGACACTTAGACAGTGCTTATTTTAGGCCCTGGGTGTTAGCATGCTGTTTACCAGCAAAAGAAAACAGTGGGGTAACAGGCACTCCAGCATCCACAACACAACATATGCTGGAAAACAGTAGTGCTGGTCTTGTCAGAAGGTTATCAGCCTTATATTAAGGTCAATATGACTCTGTCAGACTGTGTCCCACTAGTGTCTCCTGAGGGGCTTGTCACTGTGCCATTACTGTAAGCATGTTAGTGTTCATGTGAGCATGTGTAGGTTTGCCTTTGGGAGAGAGTGTGCTAGGCTGAGGGTGTATTTCAGTCATCCTGACTTCTGTTGTGACATTGAAAAACTTTAAATGGTAATGTGAAAACGTAAACTAGAAACAGACTGGGAAGATAGATGGATGTATATAATAAAGACGTGTTTTCAGAGCGTGTATCATCACTTATCTATTCATTTAATTTTTTTTGAAGTGAATCAAATATTTTCATCAAAGTTGTCCTTTAACTATTAAACAACATGCATTCTTGTCTTGAGAGAAAATTTTTGATCCACTTCAAATGTTGACTACTGTAGTTGTACTTTATTAAGGCGGTTTACAAGGACATGCTTTGGAAAGCTATGGAAACAATTAAGAGACCATTTTCTCTGAATTCATTTGATATGGGTTTTAGTAAAGCATTAAAATTAGTTTTCTTCTTCAAATGTCTGATAATTTTTTTTCTAAATGTCAAATAAAGTATTTTCATTTAGAGCTTCATTCATTCATTCATTTTCCTGCGGCTTAGTCGCTTTAGGGGTCGCCACAGCGGAATGAACCGCCAACTTATCCAGCATATGTATTACACAGCGGATGCCCTTCCAGCTGCAACCCAGTACTGGGAAACATCCATACACACTCATTCACACACACACAATACGGCCAATTTAGTTTATTCAATTCACTTATAGCGCATGTCTTTGGACTGTGGGGGAAATCAGAGCACCTGGAGGAAACCCACACCAACACTGGGAGAACATGCAAACTCCACACAGAAATGCCAACCGACCGAGCCGGGACTCGAATCAGGGTTTTTCTGAAGTTAAATATTGTGTAGTCTAAAAAATAGTATTAAGATACTTAAAAACACGAAACTTCTTGTTATTTTATGCATATTATGTTTTTATATTTTATATTATTCAATTTTTTAAATGTATATTTTAATATATTTTTATTATTCAATTTAATTTTATATATATTTTTTTAGGAAGGAATGCTATTGGTAGCACGGAATATCAAAAACACATAACTTTAAATAAACATCCAAATAATTTTGAAGTGCTGTCTTAATCTTTTCCTTATCTGTATTTGTAGGTTATGTATAGATTTATTTGTTTGTTTGTATGAAGGATGTGAAAGTGCAGTGTAATATATTGTCTAATTTCAAACTCCTTTGTTTCACAGCTGCTTTTCACATGACAGGGTAAAACAGTATAGGAATTATTTTATTTTCTAACCATAATCTTTGTTTTGTGGTAGCACTTTAATGCAGAAAACTGATAGGGAGTGTTATGCTCATATCAATTTACAAGCGCAATTTGACAGAGCTAAATGGTTTAACTTCGGGTTCTTATCGCCTGGCATTACTGATAGATTCTCCACATGACTTTGAGCAGTGCCCTTTGTGAGGAGATGGTAATAAAATTTGATGAAGGAGCCCGGAAGGAGAATGCTTGGGATCATTTGTGAGTTTGATTGCACTGTCATTACATAGCAGTGATCTCAGCTGAAAACAACATGTAAGAGCTTATGCTTCATTTAATGAGTTTATGAGCTTAAAAAATAAAAAACGAGTTTAAAAGCTCTATTGCTGGTTAGCAAAAAACTTTAATTTTATTTAATTTAATTTTGTATTTAATTTATTATTTTTATTTTATATTTTAATTTAACATTTTATTTAATTTTATTTTATTTTATTTTATTTTACCCAGCATGGATTCAACATAATCATATCAACATTGTCGCTGTGTCCACAGTCAAGGGCTTGCTACTATGAGTCAGAGGAGTGGAGAAAAATGACTTGAGAAAGGCAGTGAGTCGTCTATGTGTTATATTAACCCTGGTTCTTACTCTTTGGCTGATACAGGGTTCGGCGGACCGTCAGGACACAGGGGCCACTGAGGAGAAGGAGAAGAATGCCCAAGTCCAGCTTGAGAAGGCCAAGGTACATTGCAACTCCATAATTCTCTTAGCTGGCCGTTTTCTGTTTCCAGTGACGTTGGGCACAAGGACTGAAATATATCACAGTTTTAGATGTGCTCATAAATTTTGCATAGCTCTTTTTCCTCTGTCAAAGTAACAAGGTAGCTGTGCGAGAAACCTAATTGCCAAATGCCCTGTTTGAAACAGCACATTAGTGTGCTGTCTTGTACTCTACAAAATCAATGCTGTACACACATCTGACAAACGATAACTACAATCATCACTCATACCTCTTCTCCTGTTTCTGATAAGAAGCACCATTGCAAATTGTGAATGAGCAACAACATGCTTGGTTGTTTTATCGTTGACTCCTTATAGAGTTCAGTTTTTCTAGGCTGTAAAAACTGAACGAAACCCCCTGCCTGTGTCAGTGATCTCCCTCAGGTCCTTTTTAATTAAGGCAGTGAGCAGAGAGAATCACGTCCTGCTTCAGTCCGCCGTCTCTCACAGAGAACAGACTTTTTAAAAAAACAGGCTAAAACAGCTAGATTGCCATTGTGCTGACATTTGATGTTCTTTTAAAGTAAATGCCAAATTATAATATAATTAATTAATATAACTAATTGATTACCTGTTAAAGTTGATATATTTATATATTACTGTGTAGCATCCAATAGTAATAGTAATTTCAAACATGAAAACTATATATTTTTAGAAATGTTTTATGGCATTTACAGAATTAAATAGAATTTAATGGATTAATGGACAGACAGATGGATGGATAGATTATTGATGATTAATAAACATCAGATTAATAAATCGATGGATGGTTGGATGGAAGGATTGATGAATTTCTAGATGTTAGTTGGATGGATGAATGATGATAACTAAATGGTTGGATGGATTTATAGATTGTTTGATAGATTGGAATGAATAAATGATAAATATATTTACGATAGACAGACAGACAATGTTACAATTGTCCTTTGTTCTATTAATTTAAGGGCATGCAAATGTGTACAAATCAAATCAGATTCCATGACTGTGTGTCTTACACTGCTGCATTCCGTAAAATTATCATTGCAAATTTTTCTGCACTTGAAGAACAAGTTATACTGTGCAAACTGAATTACAATGATCTCACGTGCCTTAAGTTTCATCATATGTATTCAAACCTGCGCAGTCCTCAAGCCCCATGCAGCTGCCATGAGACTGCATTACCCTTCACTGGGCTGATATGGAGCTCTTTGAGAATGAATTTGTGCATTGCAATTGGTTTGAAGGTAAATGAATGAAAGCTATTATTAGTACCTTGCCTGGGGCAATGCAGCACATGTGCCGTTCAAATCAGCAGCATTTCAGTTCCAGCACACCCCTCAAAGTATCTGTCTGCTGCCATTTACACACACTCACTCACACACAACCTCATGGGTTAAGTTATAAATATTCTCAAACTGCAGGTTGAGAAGCTCAGAATACACTTAAGTTTTGCATAGTACTTCTATACTTTCACAGTACAGTCTTAACCAAAATAGACTTTACAAGAAGCCTTCAAATGCTGGCATCTGGTGCTTTTGCTGTCTTCAGTAGTTTGTTGTTGTTGTTTTTCTTTTTCACCTTATGGACAATTCATGTAAAAAAAAGTGAGCTAAACTTACTTAGTACATGTGGTTAGAAAAGGTGACAAACATATACAGCATAGTCTGAACATCTTTGGCTGGAATATTGAATTATTTGTTTTGTCACATTTTGTGTTTGATGTTTTCAATCTTCCTTTTTTTCTCTCTATTATTCAGTATAAGCCAGTTGCTTTCGCTGTGCGCACAAACTTCACATACACTCCTGCAGATGATGACAATGTTCCCATACCAGGACACGGGGTTTCATTTGAAGCTAAAGACTTCCTGCATATCAAAGAGGTCAGTGTGTTTATAGATCATCTGCACAAAGGCCCTCTCACACAGTAATCTTGTTCAATTAATTAGTTAATTTTCCCAACCAAAAATCTATCCCGACCCATGTTCTCTCAAATAAATTCATGATTACAAGACTTTTTAGTTTATGCCATATGCTCTGTGATTAGCTGGAGTAGTTTAACCTTTGCACACACTACAAAATCATATGCCGATTAAATTGAACTCTTTTGAAAATATCAGCATCTGTTGCTGCCCTGCAATTTGCATTCATTTATTTGGTAGACACTTTTATACAATGCAGATTAAAAATATGAAGAACAGTAGAAGTAGGGTTGTAAGTGTTATATGTATGACAATTCCCAGATAAGACAAGTCCCAGAAGTGGCAATAATAACAGGTCAGGTGTTGACAAAAATGCATCTGTAGCCATTTATTAAAGTGACTCAGTTAAGATAGGAGTCACTCCACTAGCGGGGAACCATCAATGTAAGTTCATGATTGAAGTTTGTACAAACTGGGCATTTCTACCAACTTTAGTTCAGTTGTTCAGTAATATTCAGCATATAAATCTCATTATTCATTAGATGTTTTATTTTAGTGCATCATCTCACAAACTAACAGTTGGGGATGGGTGCTTAAAAGGTTAATTCACAAAAAAATTCTAATTATGTTATCAATTACTCGCCCTCATGTCATTCCAAACCCCTGAGACCTTCTTTCATCTTCGGAACACAAATTAAGATAAAGAAATTAAGAAAAGTTGATTCTTCTCCTTAGTGTCAATAGAACAGCATTGTACTGTTTATGTGTGTCGCACTGCTGCTGATGTTTTACCTCGGATGCACCTGTGCTTTGTTTTAAACAGAGGAAGTCATGTGCGGGCATCCATGTGTTAATGATGCTTTTTGGTACCTTCCTGGACATGAATGAGCTCTGAGATTTCATCTAAAATATCTTAATTTGTATTCTGAAAATAAACAAATGTCTCTTGGTTTGGAACAACACAAGGATGGGTAATTAATGACACACTATAATTTTGCTTAAAATATCTCAGTCTTTATTTATCTTTAGTCAAACTGACTTCATCAGATTTTAATTTAGATCATTTTCTTCTGTAGATTAACTTGCACTGATTAGTTGTTAACATATTGGAAACAAAGTAAATCGTGTTAATAATGATATAGTAATTTTTAATGGCCATCTGCAAATACAGTGAGAACCAACATGGCTGTGACCTTGGGATTTTTTCACAAACCCTATAAGACCCCCTGTGACAGCAAAACCCAGCCAAAAATCTTTTCTTTATTATGATTGGACAGTATAACCATTACAGTAAGTACCACGCTGCTAAGTGCTGCCAACGAGGTAATCAAGTCTGACTCATTGTCATATTTCACCTTTTTATTTATTTATACTTATATTTTTAAAGGGAAGATCACACAGAACGAGACACATAATAGTTAATATAGTAGTGCAGGTATTATGCAGCAGTATCCAATAGAGCCACAGTGCTGATGAATGGAACAGAAAGTCTAGCATGTTTACATAGAAAAACACTTTTACTATAAGCAGCTCAGTTAGAGTTTTATGATCCAAAGCAAAATTCTTACCTCGGAGCTCTTCTCATATGTGCTTATCCCAGCAGCAATCCTATTCCTTATACACACATAAATTCAAGTTAGGACGATTCTAAGGGCCCACGCAGTTTTGTGGCCCCCAGAGATATTGTTAGGGGCCAAAACTTGGGTTGAACTTATTATAAAATATATCAAATTAATATAATTTACCATTATGTGTGAATGTGCTAATTACTATATTCATGTAAATCAAATTAATGCTAATACAGTCAGTGAGGATTTGTTTTTAATTATAACATTGGACATTAACATGTACATTAAATTATTTAGCCTTTGGTTCTAACCTAATCAAGTTGGTATTGTTGTTGTTTACAGAAGTTCAGCAATGACTGGTGGATTGGACGGCCTGTAAAGGAAGGGGGAGAGGTTGGTTTTATCCCCAGCCCGGTGAACCTGGAGACTATTCTGATCAGGAGAGAGGTGCAGGCCAGGAAAGCCGCCAAAGCACTGGCCAAGTAAACAAAACCCATTTATAATGCAGTGTGGGATCTTCATTTTGCATCTTTTTTTTGCCATTATTGCAGGAATCAGCCATATTAAAGTATAAACTGCTTCATCATTCATTATGTACAAATGGCTTTTTCTCTCATTACAGCAAAGCAGCTAGTGCTGCCAAAGATGATTTGAATGCAAAGAAAGCGGCTCCGCCACAAACAGGTTCGCTGACTTTGTGTATTATCATTTGTATTATTTACTTAAAATAACTAAATTCAGAGTGTCTGTCATCGACACATTTGCATATGAATGATTTTCCTTTGATAATTTATTAATGAACTGCTATCAACAACTGATCTGAATAAAACACATGTATGTGGGACATAATGTTATTATTTGTATGTGTTTGCTTACTTTACATGTCTTTTTTCCCACATTTTTAACCTTTAGTTCAGCAAGTAAAGAAGAAGTCGGTGAGCATTTATATACCAACACTAACACATACACACATTTATGTCAATATATTTGTAGATTACCTGTAATGAAGTTTTTTCACCCGATTTCTTTGATTTTGATAGGGAGAGCAATTGGCTGCATATGATGTTGTGCCTTCCATGCGTCCTGTGGTGCTCATGGGGCCTTCACTTAAGGGCTATGAGGTGAGGAATATTTTCTGCTGCAATTTAAGTCACAGAGTGCCAAAGATGGTTTTTAGTATTACTGCTTTGAAAGAGCAAGTGGATCATGTACAAAATATTTTAGTCTTATCATAAAAAAGTATTATTCTTAATTTATATTGTAGATGCAGTATTTTCCGGAATGTTGAAACTTGCTGCAAATTATCTTCCAGTGACTTATATAATGCATTGATCTCCTCTCTCTGTCATTCTCTCTCTCTCTCTCTCTCTCTCTCTCTCTCTCTCTCTCTCTCTCTCTCTCTCCCTCTCTCTCTCTCTCTCTCGCTCTCTCTCTCAAAATAGCAATTTTGACTCTGTTTGACTTATAATCAGATTCAGCTTATTTTCTGGAAAATACTGTAATGTGTCTTACATCAGAACCTGTGGATTATGTACTTAGCTTCTCATATTCCACATTTATGGTATATGAATGTGTACTGCCCTCTACTGTACATTACTAAAGTTACACTGTTTTAAAGTCAGCATTATTATAGAATGACATATTTTCCCCTTTTTATTTTAATTCACAGGTTACGGACATGATGCAAAAAGCTCTGTTTGATTATTTAAAACACAGATTTGAAGGAAGGTATGGCACAGGATTAAATAATTAATGGACTACTGACTTATTTTTACAAATGGCTATTTACTATTAGGATGATTGTGTGTAGTCATGCAAAGTGTTTTGAGTTTTCTAAAGTGTAAATCCATCATTAGAATAACTATCACCCGAGTGACTGCGGATATTGCACTTGCCAAGCGGTCGATCCTCAACAACCCCAGCAAACACGCCATAATGGATCGCTCCAACACCCGCACCAATTTAGGTAATCATTGTTAATGTCGATCTGTCTTCATGTCATTCCATACAATTCCAGATCTTGATGGTGCTCTGCAAATAACAAGAATCAGTAGTTTTGTCTTTTCAGGACCAGTATCACATTTAGATATAGTTGCTTTATATGCTTGAGAATTCTTGATAAATATGACATATATTTCAGAATAAATATAATTTTTTATTTTATAATCCATTGTCGATTTTATTTTCTTATTTTAAGCATAAACCATAACTTAATGAGGTTTTTGGAGTAAATAAAATACATTTTTTTTATACTTGATTATAATTTTTTATAATTTATGTTATGTGCTAACAAGTCTTGAAATCTTTCACATTTTAACTCATATATCTGATTTAATTATTGAAAAACAAGACAACAATACTGATTAATAGAACAAATTTGCAGTGTGTCCAGGGAATGAAGTAATCCCAATAACAGAGAAGCTCCCACTGCTTTTAAATTGCAATTCTTACAGTACAGAAAAGTTTGGTTACACTATATTTTAGTGCCCTTGTTACATGTTACATGTACTTACTACAGCAATAAAAAGAATTTATACATAATTGCATGCAGTACTGTATATACTAGGGTGACCAGACCTTCTGTTCTTCCCAAGACTGTACTGTCTTTCAGCTCTATTTTTAGTGTTTAGAGAAGAAAATCATGTTTTTTTTATCTATTCTAAAACAGATATAAATAATAATAAATAAATATCCTGAAACAGTATTCTTCAACGGTAGCCAATTATATCATAGTCTATTTTAAAGAACATAATTACTATTCAATTTCAATAACAATCTGGCATCAGAATGTATCATATATGACAGAATATAATAACAAGTTACTACTCAATCCTTAAAAAAAAAATTTGTACACATTAAAAAAAAATTATATTGTAACAAAGACTCCATAAATAACGTGTACCCTAAGGATTTTTCCCCAATGTTATTATTAAACATATGTTTAGTATCAGTGGGTGAGTTTTCCCACAAGTGTGGATCTGAGGTGTTTAGTTAGCTTTGTTAAGGGGATCTGATTGGTTTTCTCCACTCTGTCCCTCACATTCTCAGATGCCGTGGGTATGTATTACAGCAGTAGCCTGTCCACATTCCCCAATTCATTCCTGTTGGTGTCATCAGAGCCACTTTACCTCTTAGAAAACACCATAAGTGTCAAAGAACCCTGATACTTTTACTCCTAAAAGCTTCGGCTTGTGTTAGAAAAATAACCATGGAAATCTCCATTGATCTTCATTTGTGTATCCTTTTACTGTTCAAAAAAATGCAAGCCAAAGTGTTTAATGTATGGGTAATTTGGTCTTGTTTTTCAGAAAAAAATATCAAAGCATCCTTTAATGTAGGATAACATTAGTTATATTAATTATATTCCATATTTATGCTTAAAACATTTTCATATTGGAGTCACAAAATTCTTATGTTTTGATATTTTTAATGAAAAACAATATAATAGTGACTTAGAAAAATATTCTTGCAGTGTGTTGTGAAAGATGATGTTAAACTCTTTTGTCCTGTTTTTTTATCATAAAATTTTGAGGTTTTAAACCTTCATTGTTCTGTTACTTCCTGTGGACGAGTAACTGTCCGTCAGCATAATTTGATCTTCTCTATTTTCAATGACATATTGCATGACCTCTCTATGGAATGCGTTTAGTACTGAGAATGGGACTTTCATTTTATGATTTTTAATTTTTATCTTGTAATGAAAAAGAGCAAAAACACATTCTTTTTCTTTTTTGTTGTATTGGAATTGGACATAAAAAAAAAGCTTTCCATTTTGTTTATATATATATAAATAATATTTTTTTGAAGATGCTGCTTGTATACTTGGATTATAGGCTGACTAGCCTCACTTATTTCTTTATCTGCCCTTACAGCGCAAATCCAAGGAGAGGTTGAGAGGATTTTTGAGTTAGCACGCAGTCTACAGCTTGTGGTTCTGGATGCTGACACTATTAACCACCCTCTTCAACTAAGCAAGACCTCCTTGGCCCCGATCCTGGTGTACGTCAAGATTTCATCACCCAAGGTCAGATACATTGTTCACAGAACTCACGGACATAACTATCATTTATTGAGTTGAGAAATTAATGAGACCGATGCTTACCCAGGCTTTATTTGTTTAATCATATATACAGTAAAACAGTAAGCTTGTTTATATTGTAGATTTAACCCTGACACAGTTTAGAGGGGTCATGTCAATGCTGAAAATGTCATGGAATGTATTATTATTATTATTGTTGTTGTTTTTTTATATTTTTACATACTGTATATGCGTACATATTTTTCAGGATTCTTCGATGAATAGAATTTCTTTGTAATATAAAAAATGCCTTTACTGTCAGTTTTGACCAGTTTTTAAGATCTACACGAATTAACTTTTTAACCCTTGTGTACTTTTCAAATTGTCTACCCTTTTGTTATGTTCATAGCTGTTTTTGCCTCATTGACTTCCATAATTCCATTATAGCCACATACAGTATGGTTTTTTTTTATTGCAAAGCCATGACACCAAATAATCACGCATTCTTGATTGTTGGTGGTTTTCCCTGTTGGGAAGAGGTAAAATTTTTAATTTTAACTTCCATTTTTTGTTGGTGAAAATGAAAGTCAATGGGGCAAAAACAGCCACGAACATAGCGAAACGGTAGTCAATTTGGCCAGAGTGTATTGTTGAGTTCTTGAAAAAATTCCAAAGCATTTTCCCAAAATATGTGTCAAAATAAGATTTGTCACCAAAAATCATCATTTGCTGAAGCACAGAAAAAGTTGGGGCCAAATTAAGCCTCAAAATTATCCCAGAGTGGATGAAAACATCCCCAACAGCACACAAGGGTTAAATATAATTTTAAATAATGTTTGTATGACTGCATATTGATCATTACATTTTTATTGAAGAAATTACATGACAATTATAAAAAGGCTTTTCACTGGCGTATGTATTGATAATAGCATTTCATTTATATTCTCAGCTACACGAATACGCAAAACCTTTTGGTTTTGTGATAGGTAAACATTGAACCTTATTCAATGTGAGAACTGATGTTCAAAAACAGTTCATTCCAACCTAGTCATCCTGTAGTTAGTCATCAGAAAGACTAATTCAGAGTTAACCAGTTCTAGCTGCCTGATACCGTTTGACTTCCTTCCTTCTGTTGAATCCATTACATTTATAGTGTAAACTGATAGAAGTTTTTTTAGCAAATAAAAAAATTTAAGCCAGAAAGAAACAAGATTATTCTGTCAGTGATATCTGATATGGTACTACTGTACTGCGTATCAGCTTGTTTGCTAAACCTGTGGCTTTTTCGGATAACCTCGTGTCTTTTTATCCATTTCCTTTTAAAGCATCATTCATCTCGATAAATATCAGTAATGTGAATAAGATCTATCTGTCTGTCACTAGGCTGCAAACAGACACCGTCCAGCTGTTACACTGACATAGGAAAAGCTCATTTGAGAGAAGAGCAGTTGCGCAAACACACTAACCTTTCTCTTGTTCCCCAGCATGACCTAACATCCAGTGTTCTTTCACTGCCTGTTCCTCCCACTCATCCTTCCTGTCCCTTTTTCCTTCCTCTTTTCGTCTGCTGTTCAGGTTCTCACAAGATTGATAAAGACCAGGGGCAAATCTCAGACTAAACATTTGAATGTTCAGATGGTGGCTGCAGACAAACTAGCCCAGTGTCCCAATGTAAGTTCGCCCTCCGTATACTAAAGATATTAAAGTGTTTTCTGTATGATTCAGATAAATATTTCTAAAAATGCAACCTTTTTCAGGCCCTGCTATACTCAAAGTGAAGTTTATTTTCATTATTCGTTTAGATTTTACAATAAGGTTTGAAAAGTATAATGTTTGTTAGTGTTACACTAGAGGTATACTGACTGCAGTTCAACACTCCAATTAAAGATTTTCAAGCTGCAGAGCGACAACTATTACTTAATTACCGTAGACAAATAGTCGTTTGAATGGGTCCCAAAATAGGCTCCAGATAAACTTTGATTTGGGCTGTTTTGAAATGATTTTTCATCAAAGTATATCAGGGCATTTACATAACAGAGATGATATCAATATTTAGGATTTTATAAATGTGTGCTTTTTTCACTTCACTTTTGTCTTTTTGTCAATGAGACTCGTGCTGTATACAGTACAAAATATCAGAATTGTATGCAATTGATACATAATAAAAAAATTTAGAGACTGTTTGTTTGGTAAGTCTAAATTGTTTACCTCTTTAATGGCCTCCTTTTAACACTTTCCTTATTAATAATCTTAGCTGGAGGGCCTAGTAATCGCAAACTTGATCTGATTATCAAGAGGATGTTCTTTTTACCGTTTCGTGTTGCACAGCACCTAAGACAGTTGTTGACATAAATTAGCCAGTTATATTTTTAACTGTGATATTGGTTTATTTCACTGCTGCTTGTTGTGACGTCATCGCAGGAGATGTTTGATGTCATCTTGGATGAGAACCAGCTGTCAGATGCCTGTGAACACATTGCTGATTACCTGGAGGCCTATTGGAGAGCAACACACCCTCCGGAAATGGAGCCTCCAAACCCCATGCTGGAGAAACTGGCAGAAAACACACTCCCCACCAGCCCCACACCTGCTAAGGTACTGGATGCTCATTTTTAGAAAAACACTAAAGAACTGAGATTGAGCAAATACTGTACAGAGTCAGCGGATTTCTAGGAGAAAACCAAACCGACTTTCAAGAGTTCACACTTAGCTGATGACTGATTATAAAGCTTGTTTGGCATGCTGTCCCGGGAGAGAGCCCTGAGCTCATAAGATCCTCGAGCCCGGGGCTTCCTTCCGTTTGCAAGGCCAGAGGGAAGTTTTAGCTCAGGTAGATCTCGAGAACTCCCCTGCTGTAGTAGCTAATGAACAGATAGTGATTACTCTTAAGAGATAACTACTTACTAGGAGCATGTCTATGGTGCCGATTTGGATTAGTCAATTAACTTGTTGCGTGTTTTTGGACGGTGGCAGGAAACCGGGGAACCCGGGGGAAACCCACGTGAGCATGGGGAGAATGTGTAAACTCCGCACAGAAACGTCGGCAGGCTTGGTATGGACTAAAACCAGTGACGTTCTTGCTGTGAGGCAACAGTGCTAACCACTGGGCCACCGTGCCACCCATCTAGGAAAGGAGGAGGAGGAGTAGGGGTGGAAGGGTGTATTCTTCAAAACAAAGATGGCTGTTATATGGAACTTAGGGTATTTATAGTGGCTTAGGAATCGTCAGATTGGTGAATCATAAATTGAATAATGCGGGACCAGCCGCAAGCAATCATAAGCACGTGATCCTCTCGAAATTAGTTTATAAATAAACTTCACTTAATAAAATAAAACACCAAGGAATATGTACCATTTAAAAATTTGGGGTTTGGAAGATTTATTTGATCAAAAATACAGTAAATGTTAATAAAAATGTATGTCTAATGACATAATCATTCAAAATCACTCTTGTTATTCTTTCTTGTTATTGTAATAGCAATATTTAACATTAAATATTTTAATAATATTTAATATTATGTTGAAATTTGAAAACTCAGTTTTCGTAGATAAATAAAAATGTTTTTATCATTATTATTATTTTTATGAAAAGTAGGTTCAAAAGAATAGCATTCATTTGACAAAGAAATCTTTTTGACATTGTAAGTGTCATTACTTGTTAACAGTTCTTACATATTATCATTTCCACCACATCTCCTATTATGTATTGTTTAATAGCTTTCTGGGGTTGGAAATAACCCTGTAACTTTGCTTTTGAAATTAAATGGTGACTCTTTTGCTTAAACTTCTTTTAAGATGATCTCAATGCTAGCTTTTATGCCTCATGAAAGCATCCAATTAAATAATATTTGTATACCTTTTGCATAATTTAACAATAACTGTTTGACTGCCCATTCGTTAATCATTATTACACAAATGTTGCTCATATTTTAAGTATCTTCACTGAAACGGTGTTCTTAGTAACCTAGTGTACACAATTTTCTTACGTGTGTAAGTCTTAAATTATGACTGCTTGGAAACATCTGCAGGCTCTATCAATTTTGGGTAGCGGTGTGTCATTTTGTGACATTTTCAATTTCCTCCCCAACTCATACTGAACTCTCTTGGACATTTAAAGAAGACTTGAACTTAAAGGACCTCTGGTGAGTGAGATGGTGGTTTCTGAGGTAAAATACCTATAGTGTCAGTACCTACTAGTTTGTACTACTTCTTTATACCCATAGTATTAGTAATAGTATATTAGATGTTGTAAATGAACCGTATAATATGACAATTACACATCTGTAGTGTAGCTTCATTATACAAGACAAAACAAGCAGCTGTTTATTCATTCATTCATTTTCTTTCAGCTTAGTTTCTATTTTAGAGGTTGCCTATAAGCATATGTTTTACACAGCGGATGCCCTTCCAGCCGAAACCCAGTACTGGGAAACACTCGTTTCCACACACACACACACACACACACACACACACTCACACACTACGGCCAATTGTTTACCCAATTAACCTATAGCACATGTCTTTGGACTGTGGGGATACCAGAGCGAACACGGGGAAAACATGCAAACTCCACACAGAAATGCCAACTGGCCCAGCCGGGACTCGAACCAGCGACCTTCTTGCCGTAAGGCGACAGTGCCGCAGCAGCTGTTTAAATGAATTAATATTAGTTGGTTTTACATGAGGAATTACTTAGGGGGTTGTGATATTTAGTGTGTTTACAGATTGCTTTAAATGCATTTTTCTTAATATTTAGCTTTTTTTTGCACCCTCAAATTCAAGATTTTCAAATATTTGTATCTCAGACAGATATTACCCTATCAATGGAAAGCTTATTTATTCAGCTTCCGTGCGATGACCCTTTTGATTTTTGGCTTCATTTGGTTCAGCATGAATTGGAATTGTGCACTAAGCAAATAGTGTTGCTTTAACCAGTGCATGTGAGGAATAATTCACCCAAAAATGAGAATTTACTCATTATTTACTCATTGAAGTACACAAAAATGAATAGATTTTTTCTGCATTCAGAACCCAATTGTCACACACTTTCTTTTAGTCTCTTTCTGTTCTAAAAACCCTCAAAGCCCTAAAGTGATAGTTCACCCCAAAATAAAAATGTATTCACTATACTCACCCTCAAGTTTTTATAAGCCTTATGAGTTTCTTCTGTACAAAAGAAGATATTTTGAAGAAAACTGAAAACCTGTAACCACAGATTAGTATGAAACACAACTATGGAAGTGAACAGTTACAGGTTTCCAGGGGTCTCTAAATATCTTCTTTTAGAAAGAAACTAAATCAGGTTAGGAACAAGTGAAGAGACTGTACATAATGACAGAATTTTCATTTTGGGGGTGAACTATCCCTTTAATAGACATGGACCAGAATCAGCAAACTTCTGACTTAACTCTGACTCTCATATATCCATCCACAGGACGAACAAAAAAACAAGAAAACGGCTGCATCCAAAAGAAAAGGATCTCTAGAGCACCAGCAGGAGCATCAGCCCCAAGCTCAGGAGACGAGAGAGGAGGAAGAGGAGGAGGAAGAAGAGGAAGTGCAGGAGGAGGCTGAGGAGGAGGAGAGGCTTCTTCGCAGCGAGCCAAAGAGACACAGCCATCATCACCACCACCATCATCATCATCACCACCGCTCGGGCACCAGCCGACCGCCTGAGACCCAGAACAAACACCAGCAGCACATGCGCCAACCGCAGCCTACCGACATGGAGCTGCTCCCTGCTAAAGACACTTCATATGCTTCAGAACCCCGGAGCAGGCGTGTGCTCCCTGGTGAAGGTGACCTAGACCTAACCGAGGTCTACCAAAACAGGACTACAACTCAAAGGGACCATAATCACCAACATCACAACCATCACCATCGACATCACCACCACCGGCGCGGCACTACAGACGTTCAGCCAGATTACTCCCATCACGGGCAGCAGGATTATGAGCTGGAGCACAATGAGCACAACAGGCAACAGAGACCGCAAAGCCATCTGCGCTCGCACCATTACACTCATCCACACCACAATCACTACCACTACCAGCGGGACAGGGACAGGGAGAGGGACAGGGGTGTGGAGACGGAGGAGTGGACTGAAGATATGTACATTCATCGCTGAGATGGACCTTGCTTTTAATGCTGCTATGTGAAATGCTGGCTACCATGTACTCAGGACAACATGGTTTCTCTTTCTTTATTTGTTCTCCTCCTGCCTCTTTCTGGTCAACACACATTTTGAGTCTTTCGTTTGTGTAATTCTGTGTTCATCTGGCATTATAGTGTACTTGTCTTGATCTCATGCCTGTGACTACCTTTTTTAAATGTTTTATTCGCATTTGGTCTTGCCAGTTCTGAGTATGTGGTTACATCTTTGCTTATTATTTCTCCTGTTTTGATGGTCATACACAGTATATACACCTTTTGTGAAACTCACATATGCAAACGGTTCATGACATTTAGCTGCTCTGTTCTCATCCACCTTTATTTATTGCCCCTTAGAAAGATATCAAACTTTTACATTTGTTTTGGTTTATTTTTCCCTCACCGTTTTTAAAAATTGGTCTTTCAAGGGACATTGGTCTTTTGCTACTCCAGTGGTATATTAGGTAATAAAATATATGAAGATAATAATTTGTTGTAAAATGGTAACAAGAAATAGCATTTACTGAGAGGCAACCTTTGTCATTTGGAGGCCTTCCTCATTTCCGAAAGCATATATAACATTTTACAGCTTTATTATGTAATATCTAAAGGGGTCATGAACTGAAAATTCTTCTTGAATTTTCAAAAAAAAAATATTTTGACATAAAAAAAACATAGAACCTTAAAATGTATTTAGTATGATAAAACTGCTGCTTTTGCCACACTTGATCACCAGAGAAAGAACCTGAAGTGGTAGACTGTGGCATAATAAAAGCTCCACTGCTTTCGTGAATCATCTCTCATTAGTAATTGCTTCAGCCTCATTTTGCTTTGATGACTTTCACCCTTACTCTGCTTTATACTACCATTATTATACATTAGCTCATCCTTGAACATGATTTCGGCAGGAGTCCCGTAGGATGTAATGAAGTTACAACTCCCATGATCCCACACTTCCACAGTCATGGTGCCATCAGATACGCCTTAGTTTGTTCTGAATAGAACATCTTGTCGGCGAAAATAACATGCTGTGCCTTTAAAGTTTTAGAATTTAAAATTTGTTCATCTAAAAACAGCTTATATTTAGGCCAACACGACAGGTTGTGGATACATATTTATTATGTAATAACAATGCGTCTAAACTTCGTCCCTGTAGAAGATCAAAACCTGCTTTCCTATTTAGCTCCTCCCACCGAGTTGCGCTTTCAGAGGTAGCAAGAGGCAAATGCAGGTCTACACAGAAATCAAAAAGTAAACGTTGTTCAGTGCCAGAACATGTTTTGTTTTCAAACAAATACCAGCGCAGCAGTAGGAAAGTGTGGATGACCTTTAATGAAGCTAATGACCGCATCAGACTCAGTAGGCTATGCCCTTTTACCTTGGAATCGATTGCAAAAAAGGCACAATTCGTCGCTGGATTTTCAGAAAGACTGAAAGTAGGATGCTTATGTGCAGGCTATATTGGATCTGACAGTAATGTCACACCACAAAGATGTGAGCACAACTGTTTAGTGCGTTTTCAGTATTGCTTTGCCTTTTACAGATCGTTTGACATGTAGATAGCCTATACAGATAGCCTACGTGTCAAACGATTCGATTGTAACCTAAATCACAGGAGTCCATCTATTAAGGAAGGCAGCCAAACATACACGCTGAAGTTTACACTTAGATGAGCACAAAGCTCTTCTTTTTAACTTTTTAAAAAAGTTTTGAAATGACGTAAACTGTTAGCCAATTACAGCAGTGGGCATTTATTGGTATACAATAAGCTACGCCTCTTCAAAAAAATAGCTGGAACAAAAAGTCTTTTGCTTCAAAATGATTTTTTTATAGACATGTTGATTTATAGACATGTTGATATTAATATTAATGGACTTAAGAGAACAGTACTAAATTAATAGGGCAGTTCATGACCCCTTTAAATGTTAAAATTTCACTCATTAAAAGCTATTTACTACTAGCTGGGCATTATATGTAACCATAATGAAATTATATATATATATATAATTTTTAATATGAAGCAACTTCCAGTTGGGGGCGGCAAAACGATTCTCACTGAGACTTCATTTTAGTCAAAAGGTTTACTCAAAAGACTATTCAAGTAAGTCGTATATTAATTAGTTAGAATGATTCATTAAGAAACAACTTATATAAAATTCAAAATGTTGTTTGCAGACGTGTTATTATTGGAAAAATGACTCTCTTGCTTGTTTATTGAATAAATAGATCTCATTTCCAGGCATTAACAACAGCAACCCACACAGACAATTTTTCTTGTAATCACATGAGCTTCACATGTAAAACAAACATGGCTTTTTTTAAATTGAAAACTTCCCAGAACCACTTTTTTGTGTGTTCACTAGGCTTTTCAGAGAATATATGCATTCACACTGTGTGTTGCTGCATGAAAATTAATCAGTTTGTACTTTCACCTCAAGAATTACAAGGTTATATTCATCATAATCTAATTAATCTAAACATTTAGTCTAGTCCTGTTTATTTTATCCCTTTATTTTTAGGGTCTTTTTAAATATGAATGTGCGAGGCTTCCAATTTCTATTAAATAACTTCCAATTATTTTTATTAGTTGTGCTGCTTTACTGTTCAAACTAATATTTGTTATTATATCATTTTAATTGAGAATATAATCATATAGAATATATAATCCACTTTTTATTTGTCTAATTATTTACCTATAGCATCCAGTGAATCAGAAGTTTTACACATTCAGGAAAAAAGGGTTTACTTTTGGAAAAATAAGGTGGATATTGTATTGATTCTTCCATTTTAGCTTAAAACACTGAGAATAAAAAATATGCAGTTTGATTGAACTGAAATATGTGTATATGCACATTTTTAGGCACAATACACACTAAAACAATACTATTTATGAGACCTTTTTGACCAGTCTGGCAGCAACTATGGTTCAACCAATGATTTGAGTTTTGGGGCAGGACTATATATATATACTGTATTTATTATTATTATTTTTTGCAATTCCATTTGCTGATAAAAGAGAATTTACAAACTTTTCAGCCTTTCAGATTTGTATTTGCACATTTTAAGAGTAATGTAAAGGTCTACATGCTTTTGTAGATTGAGACAGACAGCAGATTCAATTTCATGTTTATTAAAAAATCATTTGTGTCAATACAAAGACCACAATTATGTAAATCATTTTTCGAGCCATACTATGTTTTTTGCTCATGCAAAGTTATTGCAAATGAACACTGTTGATGTTTTAGGTTCTGTTCCATATTTCTAATATATACAACGTAATCATTTTTGGCCAACCAGATGCATGTATTTCTGATTTTCAAAATGTTTATTTAAATATATACAATCCTGTATGTATGATTTTTTTTTCTTTCATCTTCATAAAGTTAAAAGGCACACAAATATACCGACAGAAATAAGTATAATACTTGTTTCATTACAACAGCATAGTAAATGTTTTGTTTTCAGTTTTGTTAAAAATGTTAAGCAGAAGATGGCAATATCATAATCCTAAGGCATCTGAAACAATAACTTTTATTTACATTTGATACCTGTATGTTTCCTGAGTACTCTATGCATTAGTTTGTGACAACACTATAGCTTGAAAATTGTTTCTATGCATTTGTATATACCTCAAAAATGCCTTTGTAGATATTGGGTTGATAAATCTGAGTACAGATATTGCTGCACTGTAATATAGATGTTCTTTCTGTATTCAGTTGATCTGACTGTATATTGTCATTATTGAAATGCTCTCCTAAACCAATAATGCACACATCAAATTTATCAGTTGGTGATTTTCTGTATCGTTTTCTACCCAAAAAATCACTTATTCTGTATTCATTATGGATTAGTCATAGAATATGAATATATGAAGGACTTTTGGAGCGTTAATTTACAGTATAAATATAACATCTGTACAAGTCTCTCCAAATACTGACTCTGTCAGGTTTCAAATGTCAGCTGACCTTACATCCACAATTTTTGGCACAAAAAAAAAGATGACACACTGTTTACATGCTTAAAATGTTTTGCATTGTGACTGTGGTAATCCAGTCAAGGCAAATATGTCATAGTGTAAAAATTGAAGGATTAGAGACATTTATTTCTGAACTTAAATTGTTTAAAACATTCAATAACAAAGTCTGATGTACAAAAGCTTTAGGAAAAATAATACCTATCTCACTTGTAGGATGATTGCTATAATTAGTCTGTCAGATTTTATTATTATAATTATTTGTTTTAGCATAACGACTTCTAAACTGTTTAAAGTGGACTTATTATGAAAAAATCACCTTCATCACACTTCATAAAATTCTGCAGAAACACTTTGACTGACATTCTCCCTTTATACATGTGTTCAGAGGGGGAAAGCCCCACCCATTTGTGATGATATCTCTCTCATTAGCATAGGAAGTTAGTATTGTTTTTGAATCTGCCACTATGCTGACATATAGGCATTTGTAGCTCCGTCTTCTTTTGAAAAGAGGGCTGGCAGCACAATCTCATTTGAATGTAAAGCAACAGTCACCAAAATGGCACAATTAGGATCAAAGCCTAAAAGGGGCAGTTTTAAAGAGTTATATATCATTATTGGTGGGGTATTTTGAGCTGAAACTTCACATACTCTAGAGACATCAGAGACTTTTTTTAACATCTTGTAAAAAAGGGGCAAAATAGATCCCCTTTAAATGACAACTGATTCACGTAGTTACATTCCTTTTCTAACCAAATCAATTATTTATTTGGCAAGTAGGGAGCATGAAGCCAATATCACAAAATAAACTTGATGATCGTTGTCATTGTTTATTTCATGATAATAGCCAGCTGACTGTACATGTACCGGTCTATTCTGCAATCTCAAGCAATGATTTGTTATCTTTATCTGAATAAGCAGACTCTGCATTATTATACATGGGATTTTCAAATGTAGGCAGTGAGCGACTTTGTGACCTTCTGTAGTAAACATAAGCTAGAGCTCCCAGTATGCCAATCACTGCAATAGTCAAGAATACAGCCAATCCAGTTTTAACCCTATGAGGCTCAAGACCTGTGAAAAAAAAAAGAGAGATCAAATTAACTAGAGAAAGAAATCTAGTGTTAAAAGTGCGATACAATCATCATACTGCAGCTTTATCATAATACATATGTTGTTATACCTTTTAGGGTATGGTATGCTGAAAGCTGATTTTTATCGGATTTTTTTTATGTATTTGATTTCTGACCCCCCCCCCTATAATATATATATTTGTTAGAAATAAATCATGTTACCTTGATGTGGGGACTTAATAGTTGGGCTCATCACTGTGGGGAATAGTGAGAAAAATTAGGTATTTTATAACATAAGAAACAGGTTGTTTATGATAATATAAAGCATAACCATGGAAGTATATTTAAAAGGTCATTGTGAATTTAGAATTTTTGCAATTGCAAGATATTAAATCAGAAATTAGGTTTACACTGGGAATTGCACAAAGTAGTCAATTGCAGCACAACCTATTCATTTGTATATATAAATAACATTGTAATTTTAAGTAAAAATAAATCTGAGCTATGATCTCTTATTCAGTAAAAAAGGTTAACATTTCTGTCAGTTGTGAGATATATACACAGAAAAATATAGTACTACAAAATTTAATTGTAATAAAAACAATTATAATTTTATATTTTTATACAAAATATAAATACTTATGTTGTGTCCTCAGAATTACAACTTTATTTCTCAGATAAAAAAAAAAAAAAGTCAGAATCATGAGATATACAGGAGTCAACATTTGAAGTGGATCAAAAATGTTTTTCAAAATGGTCCTGAAACAAGAATGTATGTTGTTCAATAGTTTTAGGACAACTTTGATGTAAGATCCACTTCAAATGTTGGCTAGTGCACTCAAAAAAATATCAAACTACTTATTTAAAATGAGCTGAATCAACATAATTCTTAATTTTTGGGGGGACAAATTAATTGTTTTATGTTCAATCCACTTCAATTTGTTAAAACAATTAAGTTAACGTAATTGATTTGTGTTGGTACAACATGAAGGAATTGTGTTGAACTCGCACAAATTGTAAACTAACTACACTAACTAAACTTTTTCATTTCTGATTCACACCTAACTTGAAAAGGCTATTAAAATGTCATATTAACTGGATCTATATTTTCCACAACATACTTATATTTTAAATGTATTATAGGTTATATTTAATGGCCATGTTTCTTTTTTAATAGAAAAACATATCTTGGCTTAAAAATAATAAATAAACCATTATTTGCAAATGTACAATTGTAATGAAAACTAAGACTTGTATATAGTCTTTTTATATGTTACTTGAAAATCACTTTACAAATATAATTTACTGTAGTTTTACAAACATTAGTTACTGAGATATGTGACCACTACTTCTAGGGTATGAAAGATGCTGGAGTTAAAATGCATACTGTACCTTTGGCGGTTTTGCAGATAAACGGTAAAACTGTGTAATCACAGTGGCGTTTTTTCCACTTTTTAGATGTTGCAGAGATTAATGCGCAGTCAGGATTATAAGAAAAGTCTTCATAGTCAGCATCAGGCTCAGATGCCCAGTTAGTGTAATCTACCACACTGTTGTCTGTCCATAACCAGTGTCCTGTGTAGTTAAATAACCAGGGTGAGTTTTCGATTTCATTATTAGCGTGAAAAATAATATTCCTGTATGCAAGTAGCAATATTTGATAAATATTACATTATGATACCTACCTTTATGGTTGTGTAAAAATCCAATCCAAAATTCATTGTAACTTTCAAGGAGCAAGAGGTTGCTTTCTATAAACTTCTCCTCCGCTTCATCTCTAATGCTGGCAAGAGAAGCTCCTGATGGGGGAAAAAAAAAAACATTACAGGTTTGTTCTTTGCATCTGTTGGTGTAATCGGCTTTTAAAATCAACTTATATCCTTACCCCATGTCATACACAGTCGTGCTGCTCTGCTCCATGATTTCATTTCTGTCACAAAAGCATAGCAGCTGTCTCTGAAAGGTATCCACCTCAAGGGACTGTAATTTTCTAGCTTTGGACAGTGTCCGGGCTGCTGTGCTGGAAGGGTTGGGGGAATGTCTGTGGGGAGGGTCACATATGAATTTTATTATTAGTAATATTATTATATATTGTTATTATACATTATTTGCTAAGACGTTGCTGATGAAAACGGTATGAAATGGACTACTGTAATAGTTTTCACCAATTTCACCACTCCTTTAAGCACTTATTTGCATACATTGTTGCCCAAAAATCTGAACACTGCATGAAGTCAGGTTTACAAATCTTTTTATAATTCAGAAAATAGTTTGAACAGCCAGAAAAATAATATATACTTTATACTTTTGAATAAGAATGTTATCTATCTGTATTTACATTAGATACCTTAGGCTGGCATACTTTTGTTCAGATTAAAATGTAGCAAAATGTGCATGTTTAAAGCATTTAAAAAAAATGGGTGTTCATACACAATTGACACAATTTGGTTTTCCTGGTATGTTTGGTACCGACCAAAAAAAATAAGTCACAGTCGGTGATGGTTTGCTTAGCCTTCACATTGTCAATTTGAAGACTGAATTTAAAGATACAAAAAATAATCTTTTTTTTTGCAAATATTTAAATATGGTTTGACTACCTTTCTTTGTGACAAGATGTGAAACTCACTCTCACATTTTGTAATGTATCTTACCTGTTGTTTGCTCACAGACGCTGTAGAAGGTTTCATTGCATAGAGACGTTTTCCATTCTCCGTTTATTTTCATGTATGCACAAGGTTTGTTGGGCCTAGGTTCAGATATCGCCCATTTCTCCATGCTCATTGGCCATTTATTCACCCACAGAAAATATCCATTTGACTGTAAATGAATGAAAATATTTAATGTGTAGGTTATGATTAGTCATCAATATAACTCAGGTAAAAATTAAGACAAAACTGCAATAAGTACATGTTTTCAGTATAAAAAAACAGGTCTCACTTTATATTAAAGTTCCCAATTAACATGTACTTACATCAAAAAATAAATACAATGTACTTAATGTGTTCATAATGTATTACAGAACACTTCTGATGCTCTTGAGGTGGTTAGGGACAGGTTTTGTGATCTGGGGCTGGGTTAAGGTGTAAGGGATAGATCAACAGTGTAATTATTAATGTAATTATGTAATTAATGTAATTATTAATGTAATTACAGAAATTTATTACAAACGTAATTACATGCATGTATTTAATCAAGCATAAGTACAATGCAAAACATGTATTTACACAATAAGTACTTTGTAGCGAATGATTAATTTCCATTAATTTAAGTACATATTAGTTAAGGCCACTTAATGTAAAGTGGGACCTGAATATTTGATAACCTTAGTAATCAGATAAATTGTGTGGCCTGTACATTCTGCCCAACATCTCCTTTTGTGTTCTACAGTATAAAGTATCTCAAGAGGTGACCTTTCTTTTTTAGATGAACTATTCCTATAAACTGATTTACTCCATTTTCTCCATTGCAGTACCTGTTCACTGTTGAGACCAATCCACATGGGCTGCTGGACTCTGAAGACCTGCAACTCAATGTAAGCTTGCGATATCAAGTCCCGAATACTAGCCAGATGACCCCCTTCTGCCTCACAGCGACGGTTTGCTCCGATCCACGTTAGGTTTTCTTGAATCACTTTGAAAGATGAATTTCCAAGCTTGACAAAGGTTTTAGGAATCTCAGTTGGCACTGAGGCAATACCAGGATCTGAAAAAATGAAGTGATTTTAGCAAGATAAGATGAATGTTAAATGTCTGCAAGAGATCTCTCTTCAAGACCGCAGTGTTTAGCCAAACTCACCAACGTCACGACTGCAAATGAAGCCATTAGTAGAATTACAGTCATCTGCCACCCACTTGCTAAAGTGAGATCCTGAACTCTTGCCCATAAAAGCACATTCCTGTTTAGGAAAAAAAAAACTATTAAAGACTTTATTGCAAAAAAACAATTGCATTCAGACAAATCATCAGGTTTTCACAGTACCGGCTCGTCCGAAAAGTATTTTGTCCAGTAGTATGAACGTGACTGTAAGAGAACAATAAATATGTTCAGTCTTCAAGTTAAATTCATTAAGCTGAAAATGTTCAAAAATGATAAAAATATGCCCATACTAAGGAATGAGGTTCCCCTTCAGCCCACTCTGTGAATGAAACTTTACTCCCATCTGTCCACTTGAACCTTCCGTTTGCCAGATTGCTGAATCCAATCCAAAAGTTTGTGGATTTATCTCGAATCATTGTGCTTAAAAATGCTGCAAAAGACGGATGAATATAATGTAAGCAAAAGTGTGGGGGAAAAGTGTCTAAAACCAGGGTTTATTATTAGACTAATCCTGGGTATTCATAACCCGGGGTTAATTTCCTTATTTGCATATTTGTTGTGTTTTCTTATAAAGTCCAGCACTGTGCGTCCTTATATATTTACAGCTGTATTATTAAAGGGAAATTTCACCAAAAAAATTCTGCCACCATTTACTCATCCTCCACTTGTTTCAAACGCATTTGAGTTTCTTTTTTCTGTTGAACACTAAAGGAGGTGTTTTGAAGAATGTTGGAAATGGTAGCCATTGAATTCCATAGTATTTTTTTTTCTTTCTGGATGTAAATTCCAACTGGTATCCAACTTTTTTTTCTTCTTTTGTATTCAACAGAGAAAAGAAAGTTGAAACACTTAAGGGTTAATAATTTTCATTTTTAAGCAAACCTTCCCTTTAAGTTATATCCTGGCTTTTTAGGCTCAAAATAATGTATTTTCTTAATTCTGTTTGAACCTTCACAAAAAAAGTTTACTCAAAAAAATATGCAGCTTTATTAGAGAAGTCATGTACAGTCGTGGCCAAAAGTTTTGAGAATTACACAAATATTAGTTTTCACAAAGTGTGCTGCTAAACTGCTTTGTTTCAGTTGTTTCTGTGATGTACTGAAATATAATTACAAGCACTTCATACGTTTAAAGGCTTTTATCGACAATTACATGACATTTATGCAAAGAGTCAGTATTTGCAGTGTTGGCCCTTCTTTTTCAGGACCTCTACAATTTGACGGCATGCTCTCAATCAACTTCTGGCCAAATCCTGACTGATAGCAACCCATTCTTTCATAATCACTTCTTGGAGTTTGTCAGAATTAGTGGGTTTTTGTTTGTCCACCCACCTCTTGAGGATTGACCACAAGTTCTCAATGGGATTAAGATCTGGGGAGTTTCTAGGCCATGGACCCAAAATTTCAACGTTTTGGTCCTCGAGCCACTTAGATATCACTTTTGCCTTATGGCACAGTGCTCCATCGTGCTGGAAAATGCATTGTTCTTCACCAAACTGTTGTTGGAAGAAGTTGCTGTTGGAGGGTGTTTTGGTACCATTCTTTATTCATGGCTGTGTTTTTGGGCAAAATTGTGAGTGAGCCCACTCCCTTGGATGAGAAGCAACCCCACACATGAATGGTCTCAGGATGCTTTACTGTTGGCATGACACAGGACTGATGGTAGCGCTAATCTTTTCTTCTCCAGACAAGCCTTTTTCCAGATGGCCCAAACAATCAGAAAGGGGCTTCATCGGAGAATATGACTTTGCCCCAGTCCTCAGCAGTCCATTCGCCATACTTTTTGCAGAAGATCAATCTGTCCCTGATGTTTTTTTAAAAAGAAGTGGCTTCTTTGCTGCCCTTCTTGACACCAGGCCATCTTCCAAAAGTCTTCGCCTCACTGTGCGTGCAGATGCGCTCACACCTGCCTGCTGCCATTCCTGAGCAAGCTCTGCACTGGTGGTGCTCCGATCCCGCAGCTGAATCCTCTTTAGGAGACGATCCTGGCACTTGCTGGACTTTCTTAGACGCCCTGAAGCCTTCTTAACAAGAATTGAACCTCTTTCCTTGAAGTTCTTGATGATCCTATAAATTGTTGATTTAGGTGCAATCTTAGTAGCCACAATATCCTTGCTTGTGAAGCCATTTTTATGCAACGCAATGATGGCTGCACGTGTTTCTTTGCAGGTCACCATGGTTAACAATGGAAGAACAATGATTTCAAGCATCACCCTCCTTTTAACATGTCAAGTCTGCCATTCTAACCCAATCAGCCTGACATAATGATCTCCAGCCTTGTGCTTGTCAACATTCTCACCTTATGCAACAAGACAAGACGATTACTGAAATGATCTCAGCAGGTCCTTTAATGACAGCAATGAAATGCAGTGGAAAGTTTTTTTCAGGATTAAGTTCATTTTCATGGCAAAGAAGGACTATGCAATTCATCTGATCACTCTTCATAACATTCTGGAGTATATGCAAATTGCTATTATAAAAACTTAAGCAGCAACTTTTCCAATTTCCAATATTTATGTAATTCTCAAAACTTTTGGCCACGACTGTACAATTTTCTCATACAGGAAATGGCATACAGCACTATTATTTTGATGGACACTGCAAAATTGATTGCAAGGCTGTTATGTGATTGGTTATGAAAGGCACTTGTGATCCAAGTTGGTTATTATGCTTTCTCCAATGACAAAGGCACAGACCTTCCCTCTCCCAAACTCAGTCTCTTCGATAGTTTATTTGTTGGACAGTTGTTAATGACAACCAAACATTATGATCAGTCATATCACTTGACATACTGTAGGTGCAGCATGCAATCCAATGTTTGACCTTTTTCCTTACAAACACTGATACATACTATGTGTGGTGATTCTGTGACTGTATATAATATGTAAATGTGACGCAAGTGACTTGCTATCAGTTGCTAAACACCTAATCTTTGTAATACAACATTGTTTCACACTATACATTTTTGGTACTGCATTGGGGAGCAGGGTTTCGCAACCCCCATGGAAAAAGAGGTGCTAAGGTTGCTTCTAAAATTCACACATTTCTTTACAAGTTTCAGCAATCTTACAAAATTTGAAAAAAGTTCTAACTTATATACGTTCTATTCACTATTTTGTCATAGTGTCACATTTTCAATCTCCATAAACTGAATCCTAATATACTTTTAAGGGTAAATTGACACATTCTGTGCTTTGGGCAGTAATAAAATGTCATCGTATTCACCGAATTGAACAAACACAAAACTCTTACTTTGCTGATATTTGCTCATAATAGCTGCCAGATCTCCACCAAGGTCTCTGCAGTATTCTCTTGCTTCTCTCCATTTTTTCATTTCCCCCTTCACATTGTAGCACTGTAACAAGTTATATAAAGATTACTATTGCTTTTCTAAATCAATAGTGACAAAACATTACACAAATACTGCATCTGTTATAGCAGTCAACAACTTTTTATGTAACAAACACAGCTTATTTAAATTTTGGCATGAAACATTTTCATTTGGAGCTATAAATCATATCCACCCTTCTAAACCTTTAATGAGATTGAAGAGAACAAAACTAAAAATATCTGCATGTTAAAAGTTCCTTCTATTAGTATTATAACGTTCTACATTTGTTTAAAATTTTTTTATGTAATTACTTTTCCCTCGAATTGTGTCCACTCAGGTGCACAGCCTCCTTTTGGCGGTTGTGTAGGTGCCACAGTAGCATTAACTGGAGGAGCCTGACTTCGCTTGCAAAAGTAATTATATTCATCCCCACAGTTGACGGTTTCCCAGAGTCCTGCAACAGTCGAAATGCTCTTATGACTTTTTGTATATTTAACAAATAAGCAATTTTCATGCATCTGGAGTGATTTGACCATACGCAACAACAGGAAACAGTCCTCCAAACCAAACACATTTTTAGTCTTTATTATATCTAAAGTCTTAGATCAGACGTACCTTGAGATATGGTCATCTTTGTGCACCTTTCCTCACTGTTTTTAAAGGCGGGCTGATTTGCTTCCCAAGCTTGAAACACAACAGGAGACCCATCCATCCACCTTTATAGAGAAAAATGTATTTGTTTATTCATCCTTCAGTAAGTGAACACACAGGTGCTATTTGCGTTCTTTAAACCTACTGGAAAGATCCATCCAGATCAACCGACAAGCCAATGAGAAAATCGTTGTACAGCTCTTTAGACTGCAACACACAGAAGAAACAAAAACACTGCAGTGAGACATATTTCTGAAAAGTCAGTAAATAACATGCATATGAGATGTATTCAAAATATCACACTAATATAATTGTGTGTAATGTGCTCCGCATTACCTTATGCCAGAGGAACAGTCGCTCTTCCTCATCATTGATAACCACAAGATCGCCGTGGTTTTTCTTACAGAACGCCCGTGCTTCCTGCATAGACATCGATGAGTACTCGGACCCATAATACTGGCTACCTCTGAATTCAGTCCAGCCATCCTCTGTTACATTATAAACTTAAACATAAAAGAAACAATTCAGTTTTAAAGCTATCTTGTGAAAATAACATTTAAAAACATTGTCAACTCCAGACCACGCTGAAGTAAGTAGAATGCTTACCTGGTTCTGTAATATTCACTTCGACTGGAGTCTTTCCTAAAGAGATGGCGTAATTGGTTTATTGTCATGTATTAAACAAAAATGAAAAAATGTACCTTTTTCCATTTACTACCTTTGTGGATCTGACAGTACCAGTCCTTCCTGTCTTGACAGTTTACGTCATTCCACATCCCATCATCATCCCACAGCGACACTCTCATTTCAACACAATTTTCAATGTTGTTTAGGTTGTTTGGTTCATCACTAGCCCAGCTTTGATAGGATGACTAAAAGAGAGTATATTTTGACAAACCAAACGTGATTGTCTTATTGTGAAAAAACGTATTGAATTTCATTGTATTTCTTTATTGTGAACTCACCGAAGAGCCATCACTCCAAACATAACCCAAAGAGGGATCATACATTCTGTAACCAATCCAAGATGGATACCCTCTACAAACAAAAAACACCTTTTAATAAATCTTTAACTTTTGTATTCATCTTTTTCAGTTATGTGACTTTCCATCGTATATATGACCATCAGTGGTGCAAAGTAATGGCAATTAATATGAAAACACAAAATAGTTAGTCTCTCTCTAATAACTCTATTAACAGTGTCTTAAGCCTGAATTTGCAGGTTTGGGATGAAATAATAAAAACTTAGCCCTATAGACAATGTTTTAAGGGAAAATAATCGGACAAATGTATTGAAATAAATCGTTTGAACAGTGTCTTTGAATGTGGTTGTAGAATAAGCAGTATAACTGATGAAAGGCTATTTTAACCAGTGTAAATAAGTACTCTTTTTGATTTTGATCAATTTCTCAGTAAATACGAACAATATATATATTGTATACAACACGTGTGATCACCCATCTTTAGGATAAGAAGAATAATAATACATTTAAGTTCAAATAAAGCATTGCGAATAAATATATACAACCCAACAAATGTAAAAAAAATATAGTATATAGTATGGTTCAGAAATTCATTAGCTGGGCGTTTGTCATTATGCAAAAGGAGTAATCTGCATTACCCTCCTTGTTTCCAGGGAATATCAGATTCATGATGGATGCTTAGAAGGTCACCGCCAAGCTCTCTGCAGTAGTCCAGGGCTTGATCCCATGTTTTCATTTGCAGTGTAGGTACATTGAAATACTGCAAAAAAAGGGAAGGGAGTTGTCATGAAAAGTTCTATAATATGTTTTATGTGTTAAAGTAACAAATTTATCTGAAATCCATTTTACCTTGACACAGAGGTCTCTTGTCCCAATTGCTGTCCATTCTGCGGGACAGTCCAGGGAAGGGGTGGTCGGTGGGGCTGCGGTTGTTACTAGACCATCAGCTCTCTGCTTGCAGATGTATTTTTCCTTATTTGAGCAGCTAAGCACATCCCAAAGCCCAGCAACTATTCCAGTCGTCATTGCAACACAGCCTTGTTTTCTTCCTAAAAGGTTTTTTTTTAAATAGAAAAAAAGACTGTAAAATGTCATCTAATTTAATAAGAAACCTCTTCATTTAGTTGTCATTATGTTTTTAACATAATACCTGGCATCCCACTGTTGAAGTGAGTGAATGGGACTTGCTTAGTGTTGGTCCACTCAAAAGTGTGTAGATCCTTCTGATTAGACAGTCCAATCCAGAAGTACTTCTCTGGTCGTGCTCCTACTAGACTAACCAGCAATGCGTTTTCTATTCTAATGGTTACAAACGAAAAGATTATGTATTGGAAAGATTGTTTTATTTCACAATTACCTTAAGATTTAAGGGTTGGTTACACTTTTGATGATTCCATTTAGATATTCTATAAGTAACTTTGCAACTATTTGTCAGCAAACTTTAATTACAAAATTAATTGTAGCCACTAGAAAGTCTATTGGGGGACCATCAAAATAAAGTGTTAGCAGATATTGTGAAGACTACAATACTTATGTGCTAATGACAGACAGCTAAATAGACACTGTGTCACTGTTTACACTTGATATTACAGTGCGTTTTGGTCTGTTACATCACAAGTATAAGAGGAAGACTCATTTACACCTAGTGTTGTAATCAATCTCTTGTCCACTTTTAACCACTTTCCTGATTTCTTTGAGGGGAGGGTCTAAAGGAGGGTTTTTTTTTATTAACCAATACCAATTACTTATTAAAAACAAGGTGGAAATGAGCTGCATGTCTTTTGAGTAATCCAATAATTTTCTCAGAGCAAAATCATTACATATTTGCAAAAAAACTAAATGTAATCAGCACAAAATATGAGACCTGAGTCTAATATGTATAATAACTGGTGTGCACCATGCTCAAGCACTGGTGTAAAACATTAGTTATTTTGGGCTAAAACATTTTGGACAAAAAAAACAAAAAAACTATTCATAAATCTCTGAACCACAAAACTACATTGAACTGAACTTAGGGTTTGTGTCAGATTCAGTGTTGGACCTTCTGGTTGTGCTTTTTCAATGTTTTTCACCTTTAAGCCAAACTTACGATTTCAGACAGCAAAGTTTAAATCCCTTTTGACTAGCATGCTTAAACAACACACCCCATAAAGTCTAAGAATTAAGTCAGTAGATGGAGAGTAGTTGGTCATCTGTGCTTGCACAGATTTACATTTACACTATGAAAACAATCGAGTCGAATGCATTTTCTTATCTTAATACCAGGCACATACAGCTGTGGTTTCAATTTAGTAACTAAGAATGTTCAAAATTAAAAGTTGCCAAAGTTTTAGTCAGTGTAATACGAATTCAGTATCAGGTGTAGAAAAGAGTGAGTGCATGCAAGTGAACAAGTTATCTGACCTGGATGAAACATCTACAAGTTGAGACTCAGCTTTTTCACACATCTGTTTTGCTTCTTCAAAGGTCTTTGTCTCGGATCCTGCCATGTAGCAATAGTACCCATACCTGATCCAACCCTTTTTTAAAAAGACAGTAAATACAGTATATTTAATCACCTGATGTCAAAAAAAATGAAACAAAAGATTTAATTGACCCTTACACGGGAGTGTGATTGACAGGCGATCTGATACCAATGATGCATTCTGTCCTTTTGTCCAGTAGAATTAATATCGGTGAAGTTTAAAATGACAAAAGTACCCCAGACTGACTGGGTAATATACAAAATTAACTTAGGGTTATAAGAAAAGCCACCTAGAAGTCTGGGGAAAGTTCTAAATGTGTCCATCTTTGTGATATCTGAGGGATCCCCCACTGTTATCTTCAGATTTATTTGCTATAACGTCACTCTTTTCAAGTTATTTTACATCCTGAACATATAATTTGTATGGATATTGCAGTGCTTTTTCAACATGTCAGTTTTCCTTAACAAATTGACAGTGGAGGTGCAATGGCTGGTAGAGGGTTGAATGTACAATTTTAGACCATTTTCTTATTATACAAATACATACCTTTTTGCATCCTGGATTTGTGACAACCGTGTCATTATTTGAGGGTTTAGCGCCGGTCTTTCTTTTACAGATGAATCCATATTTTTTTTCACAAACCTCATCGGCCCATTTTCCCTCCTAAACAAGAAACCATCATTATGTTTGTTGCAGTGCCAGTAGTAAAAACTATACAACTGCAACTTAAAGGGATAGTTCACCCAAAAAAATTATTCTGCCATCATTTACCCACCTTTCACTTGTTCCAAACCTATTTGAGTATCTTCCTTCTGAAAGAAGATAATTTGAAAAAATGCTGGTAGCTGGTACCCAGTGAGTGACTATAAAAGTCAACCAGCATTCTTCAAAATATCTTATTTTGTGTTCAACTGAAGAAAGAAACTCATAAAATAAAATAAAAAACACATGAGGGAGAGTAAATGATGAGGTAATTTAAATTTTTGGGTAAACTATCCCTTTAAGATGACTTCTCAAATGGGTTATGCAAATTTCTTACCTCTCCTCTCATTAACACGCAGTCTTCCGCATGGAGAGCACTGTGCGTTGGCTCGCCAACCTCCCATGAGGCAAACGGGACGCTAGACTGGTCACTCCATTCAAACAACATCTGTGTTTTACGGTCATTGAAACCAATCCATAGCTGATCAGTCTTTGCTGAGAACAGTGATGTAGATGATTGACTAGCAACCCTCACTTTTATATCTTTTCTACAACTGCAATGTCACCTATGTATTCCAGTTAAAAGGAATCATCAAAACTTACAGTATCCAAGCTGTGTGATGGCAAAGCTTTGCTCTTCTGTGCTGAGAATACTTAGCAAGTCTCCTCCTTCCCGCAGACAAACGTCTCGTGCTTCCAGCCATGTTTGCTTGGTGCGATGAAGGAGATAACAGTGGCCAGAATGTGGAATCCACGGGCTTTGGCAAAATCCAGTCTTCACCTCTATCCAAAAAGACAAACACATCGCCAACATTGGTAATGCTTCCATTATTCTTTACAGCAGACACTTCTTCACGTTTGAGTCCACCTCAAAAAGTGTTATTATTTTTATCAAACTTGTACAGTATACCCTGTAGTGAATTAGCTAACGATGCATTGAGATAAACAAGTCACATGTATAAGAGAGACTCTTGAGGTAAGCTGTGAGATAATTTACGATTACGATAAATAACAATCGATTTGTGTTGGGACAACATGAAGAAATTAAGTTAGCTTATTAGCTTTTACAGATTTAAGTGGATTAAACATAAAACAATTAAGTTGTCCCAAAAAACTCTCAAGAATTGTGTTGTTTCAGCTCATTTTAAATAACTAGTTTGAACAAGCAGCAAACATATTTTTTTGAGTGTAGTAAACAATTCATCAAACTGATTCAGACACCTTAGTTTATATATATATATATTTCACTGAAGGGGCGACACAGTGGCTCAGTGGTTAGCACTGTCACCTCACAGCAAGAAGGTTGCTGGTTTGAGTCCCAGCTGGGTCAGTTGGCGTTTCTGTGTGGAATTTATATGTTCTCCCCGTGTTCGTGTGGGTTTCCTCCGGGTGCTACGGTTTCCCCCACAGTCCAAAGACATGCGCTATAGGTGATTTGAATTTTTGAACTAAATTGGCCGTTGTGGATGAGTGTGTATGGATGTTTCCCAGTACTGGGTTGCAGCTGGAAGGGCATCAGCTGTGTAAAACATATGCTGGATAAGTTGGCGGTTCATTCCGCTGTGGTGACCCCTGATGAATAAAGGGACTAAGCTGAAGGGAGATGAATGAATGAATGAATGAATAATTCACTGAAAGAGCCAACCTAACTTCTCAAAAACTCATGCAAATCAAGCTACAGTATATGTTTGTTTTTACTGTACCTTTGCAGCACACATCACAGCAAATTACAACTTTTTAATTGAGGGGCTCAGTCATGTGAATTTATTAAATCTCATTTGTACATTTTTGCATGATCATTTTATTATTGACATAGTTTTTTTTTTTTTTAATCATACAATTTTGTACAGATGACAATGAATGGCTGATGTATGGATTAAAAAAGAGGAAGGAAAGTCTACCTGGTGGAAGAGTAGGAACAGAATGGCCTCTTTGGCAGATGTATCCATGTTTTTCAGAGCAAGCTTCATTTGACCATTCAGACTCATAACCATTTTTCAAGACACCACAATTGTAGCCTGGTTGTGAGCTTGGGAATCCTTCAACAAAGACAGAAATTGTAATTTCAGCTGATTAATATGCTCTGATTTTGTAGGTCTTTTTAATTCATGCTTCATTTATACTTTTTGTTAGATTTTTTTTTTTTGATGAATTTGATGAATTTGATGAATTCTTTGATCGAAAAATGGTCTTACCGCTGAGCCATTTCAGATAACGTAAAGGCTGTCCATTGCTCCACTGCCATCCACTGGACACATCTAACTTGTTCAGTCCTATCCATAGTGAGCCTTGTGACTTCTGAAATATTCCTGAACGATGAAACGGAATACCATTTTATAAGGTTTTTGCATTTTGGATATTTTAAGATATCCATTAGTATTAGTAAATGAAATGGAGCACATTTCTACACTCATAAGAAATTAGTTCACTTTAAAAGAAATTGTTAACTCTTTCAGCCTTGTTCCAAACTTATGAGACTTTGTTTATCTTCAGAAGACAAATTAGGATATTTTTCATAAATCTGAGGAACTTCTAGCTCTTTATTGAAAGTCTGTTCATCAAAAATATCGATATCCAAAACATTCATAAGGAGATTGTGAAAAATCCATTGATCAAGTTGCAAAATTTTAGATATCACAAAATCTCACTGGATGGTTATATATAGAAGAAAAAATATGTAATGTTCACTATTTTATTGTATGTTCCTGTTATTCCTTCAAAAAAAATCTTTTAGGAACTGTTGACTTTTAACATTAATTTGAGAACTAATGGAATGGCACTGCGAAACACTCTTTTGGAACATTTATTTTTAAGAGAATATTTTGATAATTGCGTATACCTGCTATGAAGGATTGTTCGTGAGGTTCAGATACACTCAGCAGTTCAGCGCCTTGCTGCTGACAGCTCTTTCTAGCCTGGTACCATGTCAGAGTTGACCTATCATTCAGCTGGTAATAGACGTTTGTTAGAGGATGTTTTGTCCAGTATTTACCTGCAAAAACATGACTACTCATCAATGTGTGCAAGCCAGTGTTATATGGCCAGAATAGATGTAGTATTAGTTAAGTCTATTGTGATGGTCACATTATTATTTTAAGTCCAGGTAACACTTGAAACATAAATTGCAAGAGAAGAAAACCTACTATCACGTGTTGGACAGTATCCCCACTGCTCATTTACACTGTAGTCAGTCTTGGTTGCGCACCACAGACGCTGGTCCGGTTCATCAACTGTGGTACAATCTGCATACCACTTTTTCTCATACAAAAAGGGAAACTTACATGTCTGCCCAAATCCATTACCATCAATGGTGTAGATTTCTGTGAAGGAAGAGTTAATTGGTTTAATTTCCTGTTTGTTTGTTTATTTATTTATTCATTTATTATTGCTAAATGCAAAAATATTAACCCTTGTGCATCCTTACACGCAAATGATCACATTTTATCTTTGTGATCATTTTGGCTGTTAAAGGTGCTGTAAAAAAAAACCATACTGTGCTTGCAGATATTTCAGAATCATGCTAAGTGAATATACATGATTATCTGAAAAACAATGCTAAAGTCAGTTATTCCAAACGAAAAAAGGTCAACAGAAGCTATATGAACACTGCAGCTATATTTGAGTAATATTCATTTTCACTAGAGTCAAAAACCGAGATGCAGGATGATGTAGTTTCTGTATCGTCTTAACCTTAGACCAATGTCTGATGCAAAAGACCAGTTTTAGGTCTAATACAGGTCTAATACTTTTCTGGGAGACGTGTGTTGTGTATTTCAACAGTCCTCCCGAAAACAAAGCCATTGTGACATCAAACCCTTCTTGGAAAAAGAAAGCTGTCATGTTTAAAAATGGTTAAACATGGTTCCTAATGTGAATCAAATCTTTTCAAAATTCATTAGAAAAAAGTGTTTATTCTCTTGAACAAAACAAACTGTAATTGGTTGCTTCGCATGTCAATCAGACAGGCTCTTGGCAGACAGCCAATGAAAGCTGAGATCAATGATGCCACAATTGAACAGTCAGTACAAACAACTACTGATGACATGCAGTTGTTGTTGTTTTTTTTCCTAAATTAATTTACTGTGGGGTCTTTTACTTTGTTCCAAGTGCACTAACACAGACACTACGTAGACTGTCACTGCATCTGAATATATAGTAGACAAAAACAATGTGTGAACCAAGTAATATGCCTGAGTTCATAGCATTCATGAAACAAAATAAAAGCCAGAAATTACCCAGATAATCATCTATTTTTATCTGATGGACACCATATTGTCCCATGAGAGAGGATTTGTGAATGACAGTGATGTAACTGATGTCATGGGTCATATTATAGACATCATGGCTGAAGTGTATGTCCACATTTCTTTCACACATTCATGTACAGTAGCATGCATTATCATATGCGTGTCTTAAGAACTAGTCTGAGCAATTGACAGATAAGGATAATTGGTTTTACTTTTCTGATTGAAATTAATCATCTCTTTGGACCGCATGGAAAGTGTTTTGTATTTGTATTTTTTTAGAAAACCTTAATGGTAACTCTTTTTTTTTCTAAAAATGAGCGATAACATGATAAACAGATAGACATTGAAAATGTATCTGGATCTATAATTTACTAGTGGGTGCAGGGCATGAAAGTTCATTAATGTAAGTGAGGATAGCAAAATGAGGTAAACTGTGACATGTTATACCCAATAACTTTTTATATTCTTCAGGAGCTCTAGAAGCTGTTGCAGCGAAAAAATACTGAAATTCAGTGTTTGAGGCTAAGGGTGAACCAGCGAAGCACTGATAATTGTATAAATATTTTTCTGCTAACAATTATTTTTGATTGATTTTAATCTATTACATAATCATGATATAAAGATACATTTGTTCAGACACAGTTTAACTGCAAAAAAAAATGTTCTTGTCTTATTTTATTACCATTATTGAAATGGAATAACTGAAAATGGGCTGTTGAATTATTAGGAAAAATTAATTCAATGGACCGGAGGCAATTATTCAGATTTTATTATGGTTACCACACCTAAAAACATTGTTCAAATATTGGATTTCAAGACATTTGTCTGGTTTTTGTCCTCAAACATCTCCTGTGTGTAGTACTACTTTCTCAAAAAGTACTAATCTCAAACAAAGCTTTTAGTTTTGTTTTAATTTTTGGCTGTTGTTGGCTGTGAAGTAATTTGAAATATCTGAAATCATTCAACTCCTCAACTGTACAACTTTGGACAAAAGCGTCTGCTAAATGTAAATGTAACGTAGTGATATGGAACTTGAAACTACTTTCACTAGCTGTTTGGTTCCCTAATAAATAATAAATAATCAAACACCATCAGCCAATTAGAATCAAGCAATGTTTTGTCCAAAAAAATGTTTGAATTATAAATTATAATTAATAGTCTAAATTATTTTTTGGTGTGACCATGTATAGTACGTAGAAAGCCCATTTACTGTATTCTTAGTTGTTCAGGAGTGATTATAATGGCACCTGGGGTAAAAGTATTCTATTAGCTAGAATGCATACCTAAAGTAAGCCCTACTAATGGAAATAAACAAAAGGATTCAGCTAATCTAAATAACTGGCAAATGTGAAAGGAACACAGTAAGGCACATACCTTCATAAGGCCGAGAGCAAATGCTGTTCTGTGTGCCATGAATTGTCCATTTGCTCCTGATTCCAGTCTTATTAGAGATCTCAGGCAAACCTCTAAAATCTATAGCCAGGAACAGAGACTCGTTCTTTAGTCCAAGCAATGTGTTTCCATGGCATTCCCACTTCTGCAAAACATTGTCATCGTCGCACTTTAAGAGCTGCAGACTTTTGCCCACCGTTTTACTTCCAACTCCAAGACACGTCTTTGTGAAAGTGTTCAAAATGCGATTATTTGAAGTCCAGCGGAACATTTGTTGGGCACTGTGTGGGTCACAGTTCACAAGCCTGTACAAGCTGCTAGTCAAGCATTTGTTAGAGTCTACATTGTATAATAAAAAGCTGTCTCCTGCAAAAGAAATAAAGAATAATGATAGGTTGCAGTGTTCAGCTATTCCGATTCTGTTAAGCACAATTATAAAAAGGGAAACAAATTGTTAAAATATGCAGTAGTTTATACTTGTAGCGTCAAAGAGAAAAGATTATTATTGTCATTCACTCTTCAGTTTGAATAAAGTAAAAGAAAACACACCTGACTGTGCAAAGCAGTTTGATAGGTCCAATACAAGTAAAACGACCACTGTAATTATTTTCATTTTGATTCTAAATGTAATTCTAAATGCAAAGTGCTGCTCTTTTATGCATTATCCTCTGCCTTTGGTTGAGCTTCTGCAGACTCATGTTAGCTCAAGCTCTCCTGCTCCTTAAATGGGTCCGAATTACATCCTGTCACATGTCTGCTTCATCAGAACTGTTGAAACACAAATGTCACAGGGCTTCTTCGGAAAAGACGATGGAGCTTTCTCAATTATTAAAAACATTTGTCAGCATGAGTTCTCGTCTGAAGGCTTGTTTGAGGAACATACTCTAGATCCTTTGGACAGTTTACAGTAATAATTCATCACAGAACATCCTGCGCTCTTGAAAACAATGCTTCCAAGAAAAACCATATATGCATTTAAATTTAAATGTATTCAATTAGCAGATGCATTTATCTAAAGTGACTTACAAGTTAGTATAAAAGCACCATGTTATTTTTTTATCAATGTTTTTTATTTGGTTCGCAAAAGAGGCTAACAGATCTCAAACGAAAATGTTTTCCAGAGTGTGAAGTACATTTTATATGCTGAAGAGCCCATTTCAAGTGTAAAAAAAATGTAAAAGATTCTGTGATTGTCAAAGATTCCATCAATGCCGTTAATTTCGAGAGTGTGTAGTCATTTTCACCTCCTAAATCATCAAGACATTCCCTCTTCCCAGCAATGGTTTTGCTCTGTCAGCATACACAACAATAGCAGTACGGAGGGGGAAAAAAATGAATTACACTTAATTTATGAGTGCTCTCCTTTCCTGTTATGCCTTGTACTCATGTTCTGCACATCCTGTGTAAAAACCTGTGGTGACAGCAATTTAACACATGCAAAAAAAGGTTGGAATATGTTTAAAACAAAGTCACGTCTGCTTCTGTTCAGTCTGTTTCAGTTAATTTTGCATGTGTTTAAAATTACCAATTGTTTAAGGTATTTCTGCCTCATAAGATTGAGCTGTCAGTTGTCTAAAAGGAAAGATAAGGAAAGTCATGACATGTGTGGCCAAGTATGGTTTATAAGTATTAGCATTACTAAAACCATAAAATAACTAATGTACAAATAGGTAATGGAGAGACCTAAACTCCTGAATGTACCACACCTGCTACACGTTCAGAAGAAAAGCTCAGACACAAAGATACTCATTTATAAACAAAAACTATGAAGAACAACATGAGAAATATATAGGAAAATCATATTTATGATTATCGTGATGGCATGTGAAGGTGGTGTTAAGGGTACGAGAGACTGAATTAGACACGGGATTGAAATTGGTGACCATTGCCACAAACTAGACACAAGAGAAATAAAAAGCCCATTATAATAGAAAAATTATTTTGTTCCTTACTGTTTAGATCTTTCTCAAAGGGATAGTTCACCCAAAACTGAAAAGTGTGTCATCATTTACTCATCCTTTACTTATCCAAACCTTTCTTTCTTCTGTTTAACACAAAAGGAGATATTTTGAAGAAAGCTGGAAAAGTGTAACCATTTTCTTCCATAGTATTTGTGGATTACAGGTTTTCAGCTTTTTTCAAGTTTCAGCTTTTTTCAAAATACTTCTTTTGTGCTTAAATTTTGGAACCACTTGAGGCAGAGTAAATATGAATACATAATAAAAAAATATATATGGGTGTACTATGCATTTAAATCAAGACATTTACTTAGAAGTAAATTTTCTTAATGTTGCCATAACATTTTGACATTTACTATTCTTACTTTTATGTTATTATTGTTAAAAACAATGTATCTGTGCACTTCATTATTTTGTAAAAATTCATTTGCCCTCATAATCTTTAATCAAATACCATAACCTTTCCTCCCAGTTGAAACTACTTTCTTCACTTCCCAGTCATATAGAATTCCTTTAGGTCAGGCATATCAGTGGGAGTCTCATTTCAGCTCGGAATTCGTCCATTCATCAATCTTCTTTCATTTTGTTAGCAACGCATGTAACTTTCAACAATACAATTGGTTCCCGAGGAACAAAATCATGCGCTGCCTCTAATTTAATTCATTCATTCATTTTCTTTTCAGCTTAGTCCCCTTATCAATCTGGGGTCGCCACAGCGGGATGAACCGCCAACTTATCCAGCATATGTTTTACGCAGCGGATGCCCTTCCAGCCGCAACCCATCTCTGGGAAACATCCATACACACCCATTCACACACATACACTACGGACAATTTTAGCTTACCCAATTCACCTATACCGCGTGTCTTTGGACTTGTGGGGGAAACCGGAGCACCCGGAGGAAACCCACGCGAACACGGGGAGAACATGCAAACTCCACACAGAAATGCCAACTGACCCAGCCGAGGCTCGAACCAGCGACCTTCTTGCTGTGAGGCGAACGTGCTACCCACTGCGCCACTGCGTCGCCCGCCTCTAATTTAATGACCGATAAAAAAATTAAGTGAGAAGGCGGCATTTCTGTGTGGAGTTTGCATGTTCTCCCCATGTTCGCGTTGGTTTTCTCCGGGTTCTCCGGTTTCCCCCACAGTCCAAGACATGCAGTATAGGGGAATTGAATAAACTAAATTGGTCGTAGTGTATGAGTGTGTGTGCGTGTGTGTGCGTGTGTGTGTGTGTGTGTGTGTGTGTGCGTGCGTGTGTGTGTGTGTGTGTGTCTGTGTGTGAGTGTATGGGTGTTTCTCAGTGCTGGGTTGGAGCTTGAAGGGCATCCGCCTCATAAAACATATGCCAGAGTCATTGGTGGTTCATTCTGCTGTGGCAATCCCTGACAAATAAGGGACTAAGCCGAGTGATTGTGAGTGAGTGAAGTTAGGATCTTATCAGTGATTGGAACTGGAGGTCTTTCCAAAAAAGATGTGATGTGTCACACAACTAACTGAAAATAATGTTGTTGTCAGTTCTGGTAGTAGACATTAAGTAACAATTTCACATCTTCCCACTTCTCTTTCTTCCTATGATGCTCTTTCACATGCAGATCTGATTCTTACATTTTATTTGTGATTTTATAACTGATACATCTTATTGTGATTAAATATCACACAAGATAAAATTAACATGCATAAATCTTCAAGTTACTCAAGCCCTGTATGAATCACTTTGGGGGGAAAATGAAGGAGCAGCATTGAAACTTTTATTGAGTAGCCAAAAAAACAAACAACTACTTTTTTCAAAATGTATATTGCTTTAAATAAAGATTATTATAGACTATATTTAACCCTTAAATTGGCAAAATAAAAATGGTTGTAAATTAAAAGCAACTAGTGGTTGGTCAGGGACAGATTCTGACCCAAAGATATTGTGAATAAAGTATCCAGCTTTTCGTACATATACTGTAGGAATGTACAGATTTTAGGAAAAGCAAAAAAGTTTTCTTTTTTTTTTGCTGACAAAATGAACATCACCATAGTTGCAGTTCATTTGATCTGGTAACCACTCTGACAGATTCAGAGAAGGATGTTTATTATTTATGTAATGATTCATTAAATGAATGAATTCATAAAGGTCATTTGGTTTATAAATCGGTAGTGCAAACTACAAATTTTATCAGCTATTATATATTAATTTTATTTTATTTAGCTTGTTAACTTTGATTTCATGTCAAAACTCGTTTACTTTTCTAAAGATTTGTCTCATTTTGTCTCTCTTGAAAACCCCAAAGAATAATATCAGCATGGTGGTGAGAAAATGTTATATGCACGGCTTTCTTGAATTTTTTTCTATTTAAAAACCTGATAATATAGGACCTTTATTCCATTGTTGCGTTGATTTTATTCTAAATGATTTTAATTATGTGTCTTATGTGTTCTAAGTAGCAGTCCTAAAAAGCTAGAACTCTTTTTTTTTGTTTTGTTTTTTGTCATCTTTGCATTTTCCCGTAAATAAATTGCAGGTCCAGCCTTTGTGGTTCCTTGTGTTGGGATTTGTGTAGTTGACTCATGAGGTGTAAGGAAGGTTACTGGAGAAAAGCAAGTTTCAGTTCCTTTTTGCCTGGGGTTACATAATCACCCATTTCCCTCTCTGGTCTCCCGCAGTGATTCCAAATGCAACTGTTTTTATCTCCTGTGTGCTGAGTCGGCAGGGCGGGAACAGTGAGTAAGAGAAGATGTGTAAGTCAGACTGGTTAGTGCATTGCACAATGTTGGTAGGAGGTATGGCTGGCACTTCAAAAGATGCATGCAAATTGTATTTGTTCATTTTGCATGATAAAGTGCATTACAATACTCTTGCCAACTTTCTTCAGTTATAAAGCCACTAAATTACTTAATATGCCAATTAGCATATTATTGACATTATTGCATATTATTTGGATTCAGCCTGTTCTTTACATTTGTTTGCTTCTCTCCAACTCTCTGTGCTCACATGCAATATGCTAAATTTCCAATGAAACTGTTTTCATCTACAGAAAAGAGTTAGGACTCTATTGAATTTCATGGTTTTCAGTATCAGGACATAATAATAAACTATATGGTCTTTTAGCAAGCCTTACATTTTGGAAAATAAAGCCTCAGATGAACAACATTACATGACATTTTATTATTTATTACAGAAAAAAACAAATAGAACAGCCATGGGGGGACAAACTCGGGACACCCTGTGATTCAGACATCTGTAGATCCACTTTTAGCAGTATAAAGTAATAATTTTCTATATGACCTCATCAGTCTCAGAGATCATTCTGGAGGAGTTTTGGAGTTTTTGTTATATGTTGCTAAATGTTGTTCATCTGAGGTTTGATTATCCAAATTTTAAGACCTACCGAATACCTGCCACTACTGTATTATGTAGTTACATTGTAAACTAAGACAGACAGACAGAGAGACTTTTCTAGGTCGATATGGCTAGCAACTATAATCTTATTCCGAAGTTCTGTGATCATTACCCCAGAATGAGTGTATAGTTCTAGCAACTTTTCATTTTCTGTCATTCTTAGTACACAATGTAACTACAGATGAGTCAAGCATTTTTTAAACATGCTGCTAATGGTCTAATCCAATTCAGTGATTTATGCTAAGCTAAGCTCAGCCAGAACCAGAGATTGGCTGTGTGGATTCAAAAATGATAACTAGGGGAGTGGAGTGTTCCTTTAACTATAAAACAGAATTTAAAAAACACCATATACAATGATGGGGACCGTTTTAACAAGCTATTATGCTTTCTTCAGCCACCACTAGTGGTCATTAATTTTCTCTTTTACTCTTGTGCTTAACAGTACACTCAAAAAAAAGATTTTTGCCTCTTGTTCAACCTACTTATTTGAGTCTTTTGGGACATGTTTAATCCACTTAAATTTGTAAAAACAATTAAAGGTAACTTAATCGATTTAAGTTGGGACAACATGAAGGAAGCGTGTGGAACCCAGCATTTTTTACATTGTATGTCTATACCTGGGGAAGGTTATCTAGAGTTTCCTATACAGTGCCCTTTAACATGCCAGTGAGCTTGAGACTGGTAGAAGGTTGTGCTTCTTTTTGTTCAAAGATTCATACAATTTATTGCTTCTTGGAACTAGTGTCTGTTTCTGAATTTCTGTCCAGACACACTGTTGCATAGTGGAGGTGTTACTCCCAAGTATCCAGTAGTGCTTGCTCAATACCTCTTTAATTGGTTGACGTCATGCATGGTTATGTTTTACAAGCACTCCAGTATGAATCTTTTCTGATGGACAAAGGTTTTTTTTTATTTCTATATGCTACTTAATCTTGCATTGCATCTAGTGAAAGCTATTGATGTAATTGCATGAATACCAGAGAAAAGTCCAGTCCAGGCAATAAGCAATGATGTCATGTCAGAATCAACAATTATGCAAGCCTGTTTTATTTATTTTAACAGACTTGCTTTGCATCTTATGTCATCTTATTTCCTAAAACCTTCTACATAACTTCAGGTTAAGTAAATGAAGAATTATTCTCACCAGGTGAGTAATCAAAGCAAACATTGTAGATCAGTTCTTCAGCAACTGTTGGAAACTGATTAGTACTGGCTGTAATAATGCGATACAGTCTGCTTTTTATCTTGCCTCAGGAAGTAATAAAAAGCAGGCAGATAAAAAGCAACGTGAGGTCGTTGGGTCCACCAACTTTAACACGCACTGATAAGCATCCCTCATTGCAAATGATCTAGATAAAGAATGATCTCTAGTCTCTGTGACATGTTCCATTGACTTCACATTTATGCACTGCCAACAAGAACACAGTAATTCAAGGAGGAAAGTCTTCAACCACGTTCTTCTCAAAATGAGAGGACTGATTCTGCTGCTTCTTGGTGAGCAGGTGTTTTCTTTTTCTATCAGTTATTAAATGATATAGGCATGTGTTTGTTTTACATTACAACCATAAAGGCCAAAGACAAGGTCAGGATGGTTATCAGCACCTGCCACTTACTGTATGATCTGTAGTGGTTGTTTTGCATGTATAATGTGCAGTTTTATGAAATCCTTTACTTAAAAAATTTTAGGTAGCAGGTAGCAGCTGAAGGAAAACATTTGTTATTTTTTTCAGTTGTAATCAATCAGAAGAACTGAATAATCATGTTTAAATGCTTTCAATTTATATGTGTAGACAATTTTAAAAGGTGCATATGTATGAATTTCTTGATAAAACTACAAAACTAAATGAATTACACTAGAGACTGACGTAAAAGCTACCCAAAATGCCCAGGGTACATGGAATACCCCAACTGGCATAGTATTGAGAATAGGAAATGCCAAGAGTGTGCAGATCTGTTTTCAAGGCAGAGGTCACTAATATATAGACTGTTCTTTGTGGCTTGATTAATTATGCCTTGTTGAAGTCAGAGATTAGAGGAGAATAGCTCCTGAACAGCAAACAATTCACACATGCTCACCAAAATGAAACAATAGAAAATGTTAAAAAGGTTGCCTGGTCTAATGAGTTTCAACTTCTGCTGCAACATAAGGATGGTAAGGTCAAAATTGATATAAGCAGCAGGATTTAATCTACTGTTAATGTAATGGTGTGAGTGATGTTTTTCTTGGCGCACTTATTTGTGTTTCTGGGCCCCGTATTACAAACTTGGCATGGTTTAAACACCACAACTATACGTGTGTATTGTTGCTTACCATGTCCATCCCTTTATGACCAATGTCCACATCTTGTGTTGTGATGCTTATGTCCTGCCAAATCTTACATTTTTTTCCGGTTTGTGCCAGACAAGTTAAAAAAAAAAATCGAGGAGTATTTCGTTTTGTTTGTATCGATAAATTCAAATGAGAATTTCCTTATAACCTAGATTTTTTCTGTTCCTTTTCAATGTTTAGGCTATTAAAGTAATTTCAAGTTTGATGTTTTGATTTTGATAACTGCTCACATGCATTTCATGCTATTTACCGATTTAACAATTTAAAGACTTCTGATTGGGTATTATGTCATTCAGTGCAACTATGCATTATGAGTTTACAAACTAATTAGTACATTCTGCCTTAAGAACATGTGGTGCAACCCCAGTAAGTACAAATTTAGTTACTGACTAGCTTGTAATTACTAAGCCTCTAGTCTGGACTTTACGTTTCAGTTTAAGCAACATCTTAAAAACAGCAGGTACAAACCCAACCAGGAGATTTATATCATGGATGTGCAAAAAATCTGCAGCAACTGTGTGATAATATCAAGTTAAAAACCTCAGATGAATATTTACAGCACCTTGTTAAATAATTAAGCCAGTTGAGAAGGTAATATACTTTATATAGGTAATATCTGTATTAGCAAGGTGTACCTAATAAAATTGCTGGTGAAAGCTGATATGTCTAAACATTTTGTCAAAAAATGTATTGAAATACATTTGTTAATGCATTCTGCATTTTGTTTCACAGATGTACGGTAAATCCATAACTTTCATAGTTAATCCATGTTTTTATTTCTGAACTGCATACTATGCATTTTCTTAGCAGTTTCGATGGTCTTGGCATCTTGTCCTGATGGCCATTTCCAGTGTATTGATTCTCAAGACTGTACCTCTAAGGAGCAAGTGTGTGATTTCCACATTAACTGTGCAGATGGGTCAGATGAAGAGTTCTGTGGTACAGTATTTTACTGCATTTTTATTTCGTATAGTAAAAAGTAAACAGTAATCATGTACAATTATATCATTTCTTAATTATAAAATAGCATTGCATGCAAATAAATAATAAATTATAGCCTTAGAATACAAATGCAGTACCATGTTCACAATGAACAATTATCTTTTCTCACAGGCTCCTGCAACTTTGATGAACATGCATGTGGATGGATTGACTTCAGTAGGGATGAGTTTAAATGGCGGAGAGAGATGGCAAACATCAGTGCGATTCCTGGTGTGGATCACACCACAGGATCATCTTGGGGTAGGCCTTTGGACCATAATAATCAAGCTGAAATTTGTTTGATGTTACATACATTTTGATATTTACATGTCTGTGTTATATATAGGTGGAGTTATGCATGTAGAAGGTGATGATCCAAATATTTTTTCTGAAGGAATCTTGGAGCACACACTTCTACAGGCCACTGAACTCGGATGCAAGCTAAGGTAAAGAATGAGCACATCTATCCTATCTATCTATCCATCCGTCCGTTCGTCCATCCATCTATCTTATATATATATGCATGTTAATATAATTTTTAACTGCTCATTTTAACAAATGTTCAGTTGTTATGTGAACACTGTTGATTTACTTTATTTTTCAGCTTTTGGTATCATCTCCATGATGCTGTGAATATCTCTTCCCACTTCTCCCTGAGTTTGACCTCTAACACAAAGACTGTAGAGTTATGGTCTATTAAAAAGGGCCAGACTAACGGTTGGGAAAATGCTGGGTTGTTAATCGGTAATCGTGCTCTGAGTTCAAAGGTAATGCACAGTCAGTCTGCTTGATAGCACTAAATAGATTTTTGGACGTTAGTTTGTACTGTCTTTATGTCGTGTTGATTGTTTCTTAATCCATTTCCATTTCATAGCTTGTATTTTCTGTGGATCCTACATACATTGGAGCTCAGGATATCATGCTGGATGACATTACACTGACAGACTGCGCAGAGGGAGACGTCCCTGCAGACTCAGACCAGCTCAGCTGTGACTTTGAGAAAGACACTTGTTCTTGGTATCATGACCAGTCGACTGAAATCACATGGAGGAGAGAAGATGGACAGAAACCTTCCTATGGTTATGATGGACCTTCACATGATCACACCACCGGCTCTGGTAGATACACTGTAAAAAATGCTGGGTTCCACACAATTGATTTGTGTTGGGACAACATGAAGGAATTAAGTTAACTTATCAGTTTTTACAAATGTAAGTGGATTGAACATAAAACAATTAAGTTATCCCAACGAAATCTCAAGAATTGTGTTGTTTCAGGTCATTTTAAATAAGTAGTTTGAACATGCAACATTTTGTTTTGAGTGTATATAATCATTTCTATATTTTCTACATGTTAGGGTGACATGGGATGGACAGTCTGGACATGTATATATTCGTCTGTGTTAAGCTGCACAATCTATAATTCTAAAAGTGCTTTAGAAATAAAGATGAATTTAACTGAACAAAATATATTTCAGTATATTTTTAACAGTATTTCACATATATGTGAATATATACTTTTGCGTATGGGATTATTGATTAGGCTATTTATACAAGACAGATGCTTACCACTGCGTAGCAATTAAGACATTTTAGGAAAAGTGAAATAAGGGTAAAAAAATGACTTTTTTCATAAGTTGTGTCTCAAAAAAATAGACAACATGGGACTGTCCTGGGTTCTAGTCACCCTAACTAATGTTCAAAAATGTTTCATGTGTATAAACATTTTTTATGTGTAAGATAAGTTAACAGACTTGTTAAGCTCAATAAAAATGTTTTTTTTGTTAATGATTCAGATGTCTAAATATATGTTTTCATTTATCAAAAATGTTACTCTTGTAAAATGTTTAGTTGGTAAAAAAAATGTATTTCACTTTTTATTTTGTGCAGGCTATTTTATGTACATAGGATCACTTCGCTCCTCCAAACCACCTCAAACAGCCAGACTGATCAGCTTTCCACAGCAGGCCAAATGTGTCAGCTTCTGGTATCTAATGTACGGTGGACGCATTGGTGAGTCAAGATGACATCCATCATGCTTTTTGAGGATGTTATGGATTTAAAAGTGGATGATTCATAAAAGACTGTTTGTGAAATATTGTGCTCCAAGAAATCATGTATAATAATAACAACAAAGGTTAATTGTTTTTAATAGCCTATACTTATGATTTTGTAAAAACACGCTTAAAATGATTCTTATGTGAACAGTACTAAACTAACTTATCATATATTTATGTTACAGCATATGTGTACATGAAATATTTGCAAGCAGAAAGAATAATCCAGTGTTTCTGTGGCTGTTAAAGGCTCTCTCAGATTCATCATCAAGCATGCTAATGGAGAACAGACTCTTATGTGGGTGAGGACAGGGAATCAAGGCAACAAGTGGCGTTTTGTGGACCTCAGTTTTGCAGACAGTGAAGAACCAATTCAGGTACTGAATCACACACACACACGCAATAGCTGTATTTAAAAGGATGGTAACGAAGCACATCTGATATCCAGTGAAACATCATTTCGAAGATATCTTTATGCCATTTTTGAATGCAGCATTGATATCCCAATCCCACAATCTTTCTGCATATGCACAATCCTTCCTTTAAGTTTTTCATATTGTTAAGTATATCCTTGTCTCTACAGACACTCTTCATTTTCAAACACAAGACACACCTTTTATACAGATGCAAATTATGGAGCTCCTTTTAGCCAGCTGTACATCTGTATGTGTCGATTTTAAGAAAAAAAAACTCATAATGCAGTGTTTATTACTTTATGTGCTGAAATATATGTAAGATTAAATATGTAATATAGTTTTTAAATTATAGTTAAAAATGATAGTATATAAATTATATTGTTTTACAATATAAATATGTAATAAACTTATCTTAACCATATATTTCTTATACTTATTACATGGCTCTCTGGAACACTTGATTCTGATTGGTCAATCATCAATTTCACGGCGCTGTTATTGTTTGTTTGGTGTCATCTTGTGACTGAATAATTAGTTTAAGGTCAAGGTCAACTTTATTTGTATAGCACATTAAAACAACATTAATGTTGACCAAAGTACTTCAAAGACATGGCAAAATAACATAGTTTAGGCTGAATTCAGCTGTTTTTGATTCTGTCAGCTTTACAATTAGTTATTACAGCTCAGATCAATGGTTTGTGTCTGATTGTTTACTTTTGTGTCAACTCAAGTAGCCAAGTAATAAGTGTGGTAATCCTAAAAGTAGGCCTATGTGCTTTATGAATGTGTCATTTCAACTCTTCCTACATCTTTTTGTACATTTAGAAGAAATATTACTATTAACGTTTAGGTGAATCATGTTCAGTTTGTAAAAACGTTCTTCATATGCAGATATCATGTTTACATTTGTACACACACAAACTTAGTAATTGAGACTCAATGGGCTTTTGATTTTGCCCAAAAAACAAACAAACATTAAACAAATAAATTAACAGCAAGGTATAATAAAATAGGTATAATACTTTAAGGTATTTTCAGCTAAAACTTTACACACAATCTTGAGATATCTGAAAATTATAATATATCTTGTATAAAAGCATTATGACACTTTATTCATGGATGGATGGATATGTGTACATTTGTGTTCTCACTTATTGCATCCAATAGTTTATGTTTGAGGGCATCCTGGAAAGCTCTGAAGGCTACATCGCCATAGATGATGTGCAGGTGTCAGGCAGTATAAATGGGTCCTGTCCAGCTGAACGGGAGTGCACATTCCAGGGCTCTCTGTGCGGCCTGTCATCCGACCCTACAACTGATTTTACCTGGATCCGAACCAAAGGAGAACTGTCCATGGGCACCCCCAGCCCTGCAACGGATCACACTTTAGAGACTGATAAGGGTCTGAATGTTCACCTTAGCAGTAGCATAGCATAATAAAGACAGTAGTGTTTATTAATACTATCTTTTTTTCAATAGGTTTTTACTTGAGTGCTCAGCTGTGGAAGAACCCCAGTGGCAGCAGAGGCAGAATGGTGACTGAGGTCAATCCACTGACCTCTGAACATGGAGAGTGTCTCATGTTCTGGTACCACATGAATGGGAAAGATGTGGGTTCTCTAAACATCTACGTCCAGGATCTGCAGAGTAGCAGAATATCTCAAATTTCAGTATGGAGTGTGAATGGAGATCAAGGGCAAGAGTGGAGACATGGCAGAGCAACAATCATAAGTCCCCACAACCCATATAAGGTATGGAAAGATTAGTTTAGTAATTTTGTGTTTGTTGCATTGTGCTTACAGTATGTTATCATCTGAGAGGACATAACGAGCACAATATAACAACACTGTTTTTAAACTTACCCTACATTTGCAAACTTTTGAAAATGACTTCTAAATGTAAGTTTTTGCATACATGATCTGTGTAAACAATTGCTTTGACAATGGCGTCTTCATTCATTCATTCATTTTCTTTTTGGCTTAGTCCCTTTATTAATCTGGGGTCGCCACAGTGGAATGAACCGCCAACTTGTCCAGCATATGTTTTACACAGCGGATGCCCTTCCAGCTGCAACCCATCACTGGGAAACATCCATACACACTCATTCACACACATACACTACGGACAATTTAGCCTACCCAATTCACCTATACCACATGTTTTTGGACTTGTGGGGGAAACCGGAGCACCCGGAGGAAACCCAAGCAAACACGTGGAGAACATGCAAACTCCACAAAGAAATGCCAACTGACCCAGCTGGGGCTCGAACCAGCAACCTTCTTGCTGTGAGGCGATTGTGCTACCCACTGCCCCACCGTGCTGTTCCACAATGGCGTCTTCTGTATGCCAAATCTTTCTCTTGTTTTTTTACTTTTCTATTATATAATTGTCTTAAATGAGAATGAAATGCTTTTCTGATGAGGATTATTGTTTCATGATCAATACATCATAATAATTGGAAACATTAAAGATGCTTAGTATATTTGGTGGGCATATTTTTGTTCCCGGGCTGCGCGGTGGTGCAGTGGGTAGCGATGTCGCCTCACAGCAAGAAGGTCGCTGGTTCGAGCCTCGGCTGGATCAGCTGATATTTCTGTGTGGAGTTTGCATGTTCTCCCCGTGTTGGCGTGGGTTTCCTCCGGGTGCCCCGGTTTCCCCCACAAGTCCAAAGACATGCGTTATAGATGAATTGGGTAAGCTAAATTGTCCATAGTGTATGTGTGTGAATGGGATTGTATGGGTGTTTCTCAGTGATGGGTTGCGGCTGGAAGGGCATCCGCTGCGTAAAACATATGCTCGATAAGTTGGCGGTTTATTCCACTGTGGCGACCCCAGATTAATAAAGGGACTAAGCCGAAAAGAAAATGAATGAATGAATATTTGTTCCCCTTTTTCATACATATATTACTGTTGTGAAACCTTTATAATCATGACATATGCCATGATAATGAATGACATTTTTATGCATGCTTATGACAACTGTCAACAGTTATGCCATTTTAGATGCAAATATGACATTGTTTAAGATGTTCTTATGACAAATTGACATAAAGAAATATGTCACAACCTGTCAGTGTCTTTGTCATGACAACTTGACATTACCAAGATAACATAACCTGTTATAAACCTGATTGTAATGAGGTCATTATAATTGTGTCATGAATTTTATACCAGCAAAATTAATTTGTTAAATATTAACGTTATAAAATATATAAAAAGATTTGACAGAGTATTGACATTTTTAATAAGAAATTTAATGACAAAACCAGTTTGTTCCACTGAAAAAAATATCCGAAAAATAAATGGCCAAAACGCTATACAGGGTATTTGTGCAAACATTATGAATGTCTGTCGATGGAGAAGAACTTTTGCTCACATTATGGTGTAGTTATGGCATCTACTTGCAATGATTCATTTCTTACTCTAACCAGACACATATTTACACATTTCATATATATACATATTTACTATAAATTCTCATTTTACTAAGATTTTACTAAGCTTCTGCTTTTCTGCTCGGATAACAGGTCATATTTGAAGCAGTGGTTGGAAATGAGCGAGAACATGATATTGCCATTGATGACCTAACAATCCTAAATGATCCTTGCCCACCTCAAGGTAAGTCATTCATAATCCACATAAACATTATTATTATTCCATTGGTGATGAACTTAAAGCAATGAAATAATTTATTAACTTGCATTGTCCTTATAAAGCACTTCAATCATTCAAAACAAATGACATGCCATCTCAGTGAAGCTGTGTGCTTTTTTTCTCTTCAGGGTATTGTGATTTTGAGATGGACATGTGTGGATGGGTGAATACCCGTGTCAATGACTCCAGTGATGACTGGAGCTGGAGCTCTGGAACAAGTGCTGGTTCACATGCTCCTGAGGTCGACCACACCACCAACACTGCCTTGGGTAAATATCAGCACATTACTCAATGAAATCAAAATTATTTCAGAATATATTATTATGAATATGTTAGCCTTAGGTTTATCTTAGGTATATCTTTAGTATGCTACAAAACAAAGACAAAATTCACATTCAGAATATATATGCATTCAATGCAATAATTTCTCGCTTCTGTCTGTGTGGACCAGCAGTTTTGACGGCATCACTCTCCACTTCAGCTTCTCTTCAGAATCTTTGTCAAATCAAATGCTTTCTAGAATCTGAACTAGAATCTGGTCACTTGTTTACACATTTATACCTTTAAAGATCTGTTATATATTTAATTATGTCTAATTTGTTACAATGGTGATAAAAACATTGGGGTTTCTTTTCATCATTTTATCTTCATCATTTTATCTTAATTATAGATATACCATGCTAATAGATTAGTGTTTACAAAATAAGCAAGGCATTTGATATAACCAAATAACCAAGGCATAACAAAAAGTTTTGGGGGATCAAATTTGGGAACAACATCAATGATTGTGGCAAAAAGAAAGATCACAACTACATTTTCTGAAGGTTACAGCATTTATTTATAAATTCATAAATTACTAAATTATTACCATTGAACAACCAAATAAATGAAACTTGTTTTCATCATGACTAGTTCTCTGTCCACAGAGCATGCTCCTCTGCAAATATTTCAGTCCAGGTGTAGTGTTACTTACAGTATTGCCCTTTGAGAATCAATCCTTAAAATTTTAACAATCCCTTCTGGAAAATCATTTTTAAGTAAAAATCCAATCCAATCATTCTCTTTTATTCAGGGCACTACATGGCCTTTGACAAAAATTTCGGTGGAAAAACGTTTGCTCATCTCGAGAGTGAGATGATGGAGCCTGAATCTCATGGATGTTTGGAGTTCTGGTACCACATGTATATGTGGAGCTCCGGTGAGTATCTTCATAGAAGAACTGAAGGTGATTTTACAGCTTGCTTTTTGAAAATTTTGGCTTGGGAACCTGGCACATGTTGTCCTGTAACGCTGCAATTGATCTTAGTTTTGCATCAACAACAAAGCAAAGCAAATTGGTCTTGGCCTGCTTGAAAATGAATTTTATTTATCAGAGCCATCAAACCAAGCTTTATCCCAGTGTATGATGAGCTTATGTATGTTGCATAAACAGCACAAGTGTTTGTTTTGTTACTGGATTGTTGTCTAACATGGAACAAAGATGAAATGAAATGCCTAATTTACTTGAATGAGCACATTTTAAACGTGTCATAGCATATGAGGGAAATGTTATACATATTTGTACTGGACAATAAGTGCCTTTGAGTAAAATCTCTGGTTTAAAATTATTTACTAATGGCTCAGTTCATTAAACAGGCTATTTCTATAGCTAGCCATTTTATTTTTATTTTTTATTTCAGATAAGATCAAACTAGCAGTTTATGTGAATGAGTCTGGCTCTTTACGCTGTCTGTGGAATCGAACTGGCAATCAGCAAAACGTGTGGCACAATGCCACTGTAGACTACAAATCATCTGAACGACACCAGGTGAGAGAATAATAAACAATAAAATATCACACTGCCTGATGCAACTTTTTTTCTTCAGGGAAAAAATGTAAGGTTTTTCAAGAGTTCACACTTAGCTTATGATTGATTATAAAGCTTGTTTGGCATGCTGGCCCGGGAGAGAGCCCTGAGCTCATAAGATCCTCGAGCCCGGGGCTCCCTCCCGTTTGTAAGGCGAGAGCGGAGTTTGAGCTCAGGTAGATCTCGAGAACTCCCCTGCTGTAGTAGCTAATGAACAGATAGTGATTGCTCTTAAGAGATAACTACTTACTAGGAGCATGTCTATGATGCCGATTTGGATTCGTCAATTAACTTAAGTTGCGTGTTTTTGGACGGTGGGAGGAAACCGGGGAACCCGGGGGAAACCCACATGAGCACGGGGAGAACGTGTAAACTCCGCACAGAAACATCGGCTGGCTTGGTAAGGACTAGAACCAGTGACGTTCTTGTTGTGAGGCAACAGTGCTAACCACTGGGCCACCGTGTCACCCATCTAGGAAAGGAGGAGGAGTAGGGGTGAAGGGGGGGATTCTTCAAAACGAAGATGGCTGTTATATGAAACTTAGGGTATTTATAGTGGCTTAGGAATCGGCTGATTGGTGAATCATAAATTGAATAATGCGGGACCAGCCGCAAGCAATCATAAGCAATCATTTCCTCTCGAAATTAGTTTATAAATAAACTTCACTTAGTTGAAACCATGGACCTAAACAGCTAAATATCAGCACATTGAGAGTAAAAAAAAAAAAAAGATTTATATATATATATGAATGCCCATGGCTCCTGATAATACGTAGAGACCTTATCACAGGGTTCATACAGTCATGGAAAACCTGGAAAAGTCATGGAATTTTGACATGGCATTTTCCAGGCCTGGAAAAATTTTGGAAAATCAGAAAAACCCACAAAGTTTTGGAGAAGTCATGGAAAACAGATATCTGTATACTTGAATATAGGTTAGTTGTCTTTACTACTTTTCTATCCTTGGCCAATCAATCACATACTCTTACATTATTAGTGCGATGTAAGCATTATCTAAATCAATTTTACATAGATATATAAACTAAATAGATTGTTGCGTGTTTTACGATATGCTGTAATACATTTTAACATGTATTGTTTTTACCATGCATATGTAGACATTGCATGAAACATTAGGTCATGACAATTTACTTGAAAGTCTTGGAAAAATCATGGAAAAGTCATGTAATTTTAGTAGTAAAAATGTGTATGAAATTAAATTGGTCTGCAAGAAATTGATTATTATTTATAACATTATTACCTTGAATACAAAGCCTCAGCAAACAGTTCTAAGCAATCCTGAGCTCCCTGTCACATAATGACATATGTCAAACTCGAATCAATCTTTGTACAAACTATGTACTTTATTATATACTGTCGGTTGCAGGATGACAAGTAAACTGTGGATTAAAGGTCATTTTCCTGTATGTCTTCGGGAGCCACAGGTATTAGTTTTGTTTTGCCACTTTATATGTTTTAATTGTCAACATGCCGGTAGCTGTTGATTTGCATGTTTTGAATCAACAAGAACCAAAGTGTCAGCTAAAAATCTTCTTTAATGTTCTCCTGAAGAAAAAAGTCACCAACATCTTGGATGGGCTGAGGGTCAGTAACTTACATCAATGGATCATTTTGGGCGAATAATTAGTTTAAACTTCATTGTTTCACCATCAGATTGTGTTTGAAGCTGCAAGTCAATATTTAGACCTAGGAACCATTGCTCTGGATGACATCTATATCAGGAGGAATGCACGCTGTTCTGATCTGACCCCAACAACACCTGTACCCACAACTGAGCCCACCGCTCCGCCTGCATCCTCAATGGACTGCGACTTTCAGGAGGGTAAGACTTTAGTGATCACTGCATGGATGCACAGTATTATGAGCTCTCTGCTAAATATTCCAGATGTCTGCTTGCAGGATTATGTGACTGGGTCCAGGAGACAGAAGATGAATTCGACTGGACCCATCAATTGAGTGGACATGTGAAAGATCCATGGCTAGGACCTTTATATGACCACACTGTAAAAAATGACAAGGGTAAGAGTTGTTATTTCACTGTATAGTAAGCAGAGCTAGTGGGTCAGTCTACTGTTTTACCACACATCTTTACTCTTGCAGGTTTTTATCTAATTGTAAATATGTCAGGAGAGCATGAAAACAGCCAGTCAGCTGTCATTTCAGCACCGATGGAAATTCAGAGCTCTGATGTCTGTGTTGGATTCTGGTACTACATGTTAGGAGCATCTGTTGAAAACTTCGATCTACTTATTGAGACGGTACATTCAAAATTTTAGTCATCTTAAGCTTCTTTGGACAATGGATGTTGTTGTTTTTTAAAGAAGCTAGATATAAAATAAAGAAACTCTTGTCATTAGCAACAATATAAGTGAATTGCAGCTAGTAACTTATTGCTCATGCTTGCAAAAATATACTGTTCATAAACATCCCATCTGTGCTGGGAGCAACATTTAGATGAATATGTAAATTTGGTCTGAGAACTTGCTTCCTAATAAGATAACAAATACACAACGTTTATTTAAAGTTAAACAGCTGTTATAAAAGCATATAATTATGGATATATTTGGGCAAGCTTTAATATTCACCAGCATTATGTTTATGTATAAGGCCATTAAAATAATACTGTTAGGATAGTTTAATTATAAAGTAAGTTTGAGAAAAACCAATTTGTTGGTTTTGAAATGTATTCCAGGTGCTTGCTTGATCTCTGCTCTGTAAACTTAACACTTAGAAGTTTAGTCAAGTAACTTTTGTTGACATTTTAGTAGTTCAGTAGAAACAATATACTGTATTGTATCAATAAAATAACAGAAATTCTGGAAGCTCATTAACTGTTTTTTTTTTTTTTTTACCATAAATTACATGACCAACCCAGACAATATATTATTTCAAAATACAAATGTCAATAGAAGTCAAATTTTGAACATCAGTAGTTGTCAGACCAATAATCTAGCTCCCATAATACAATTTGAAATTGTAGATGTATTAATATGTAAACTTGTTGCGAATTCAAGGCACTGTATTTAAATATTTTTTTATAAAGATGCATTTTTGAAAGACGTTTCTTATGCTTTGCTCACCCACAAAAAAAATATCTGTAGTCAAAAATACAGCAACGCTTTTAATCACAATGCATTACATAATGTTTCTATTTAATGTAAAAAAAAAATTTTGCTAGACCAAAACATTAGTATTGTTGGTTTCAGAAAACAATTGAAACCATCATATGGACAAGAAAAGGCTCGCAGACATCTGAATGGCTGAACGCACAAGTCTCCATCAGTACTGAAGATGTTCATCGAGTAAGAGAGGCCTTTTGACATCTCTAAATCTTAGCATATACACTCATATATATTAACCAGCAAAACAACATGACTGTCACATTGTTTTCACCTTCAGGTGAAATTCTCCGGGAGCAGAGCAGCAGGAAACAGCGGCTTCATAGCTATTGATGACTTCAGAGTGACTGCAGGAGCCTGTGTGGAAAACAGTGAGTCAAAGTCTTTTATATATATATAATTCTCGAACATTCTCAGCCATTCAAGTCCTTCCTCTGTGATCTCTGTCTCTTTAAGGCCCGTGTGGATTTGAGTCTCCTACACTGTGTGGCTTTGAGCCCGATGTGACCGTCAGCTCTGCTTGGCTTCATGTTGATGGTAGTAGTGGCTATACTGACCATACATACAGGACTGAACTAGGTGAGTGAACATGCCACTTTTATTTATTTTTGTCATGTAATTTGTCACGTCTTCATCTGTTAAGCTGCTTTGACACAATCTGCATTGTAAAAAGCGCTTTGAATTTATTTGAATTAATGACCCATGTTATGTGTTTGTCACAACAGGTCATTCAATGGCTGTGCTTGGAGCCAAACTTGAGAAACCAGAGGTCTCAAACCTTTTGACACCAGAGTATAGCCCATCTGCAGAGTCCTGCGTGCAGTTCTGGTATGTTTGTGAACCAATAATCTGATATTTGTCTATTAAAGCTTCAGTTTGGTAGCTCTTCTCCAGCTTAGTTACAGTTGGTTCAGTATAATGTTTTGACTGAGGCTGTTTGTAGGTATCGACTGTCTGCAGGCTCGACTGATTCACTCTCAATACATGTTCTTCTGAATGGAGAGCTGAGTCCAGCGCTCTGGTCTCTTTCTGGAGTGGCTTTTGATAGTTGGGAAGTGGCAGAGGTCACAGTGTCGTCTCCCTCCAAATTTAGAGTAAGTTCAAAATATCTTTCCTTTTTTGCCCATCATGCTGGTATCAACCTTGCATGACGTGAAAATCTTTTGAGAAACCCACAAAATGTTGAAGTAACTTTGGATGAAAAGACTAAAATGTAAAAGTTAGCCCATTCAAAATTGCATTTTTGTTATGTCTGTATGTAACACTCTGTTAAAGTGTAGTCAGCCTTAAATCTTAATGAAATTATGACAACTTTGTATGAGAACCAAACCTACATTTTAAGGGGTTATTCACACAGAATGAAAATGCTGGCATCATTTACATAACATAACATTGCATGACTGAATTTTTTTTGGCAAACCACAAAAGGAGAAATCTGAAAACCTGATGATAGTTTAGATTAGAAACGAATCAAAATTACCCACTCAAAATGGAAAATTCTGGCATAATTTATTCATCCTCATATCATTCAGTCTAACCTATGTTTTTTTATTCTTCTGTGGAACAAAAAACAAGCTATTGCGAAGAATATTGGTGTGTGTGGTCATTAGTAATTAGTAACAGTAAATTAGTCATTTGTTAATGAATTAGTCATTTGAATCAGATCTTTTCAGAGAATCAGTTTACACAAGCTTGTCTGAATGATTTATCCAAAGCCTCTCTTCTGCTCCTAAAAGTAGGGGTCATTAATATTAATCATTAATATTTTCTTCACTTGTTACTTGAGCATTCATTTGCCATTTCAAAGTATTATTTTGAAAGTAACAAACAAACAGGCATTAAAAGTGTTTTTTTAATTATGGAAAAAAAAGTCTGTTGTATGTTTTGTAGTTTACTTCGAGTTTACTTTTTTTGGCATTCACACACAGGTGGCCTTCAGAGCAGAGCTCAGTCCAAACTCAAAGTCATTTGTTCTTCTGGATGATGTCTCAGTTAAAACAGGAGCTTGTTCCCCAGCAGGAAGTTGTGATTTTGAGTCAGGAAAGTGTACATGGGTGAATGTTGTTGATGGACACGACTGGATTCATGCAGACAGTCACTTCAGAGGTCCTCTGGTCGATTACACTACACACACTGCAGATGGTGAGGACTAGAGGACAAACATTTAGACTAGCATGAGTGGTGTATTAAAGTAAAGTGGGTATTGCGAATATTTGAATATACTTGTCTACTAAAATTGCAGAGCAGCCAGTGTGATGAGGCAACACATGAGGATCAATGTTTTGTTTTGTTTTCTTGTTCGTCTTTCAGGCAAATTTCTTTTGAGCCCATCTCAGAGCAACAAGCAAGGCCACACAGGCAGATCTGTGCTGATCTCAGAAAGGATCCAGTCGTCCAGTGACTATTGTTTTGAATTTTGGTGCTATATGAATGGAAGGTCTGCTCTTACATGCTTACTGCTCTCCCATTTATTTATTTTTTCAAATACATTTTTGCTCCTGCTAAAGAGAGTCTCTCTTCCATTATTGTCAGGTGTGATTAATGCAGCTTTTATAGTGTACTTTTTTATTGGCAGTGACCCTGGGATCCTTAAAGTGCTATTAGATTCAGGATCAACAGAGCAAGAGCTGTTGTTTGAGACACGGGTCACTGGGAATGACTGGAAAAATGTCTCCATAACTGTAAATGAGACCAGACCTTTTCAGGTGTGAAATGGCCTTCTGACTGATTTCATTGTAGTGCATTTTATCTATTTCTGTGTACACGTGCCACATAACATGTAAACCTGTTGTATTAGATTCAGATAGAGGCTCAGACAGGCAGTGAAGGATATATTGCTGTGGATGACTTTAGATTGACAAACGGGCCTTGTAAAGGTAAAGTAAATCATTTCTAATCGTTAAAAAAAAAAAAAAAAATTGTATGGCTGATGAAGTGAAAAGTGTTTGTATCAAGTATGCATTGTTTTCCACTGACATTCAGACATCGGTGTGGAAAGTGGAGTGTTTATTGGGTGCGACTTTGAGACAGACACCTGTGAATGGACAGATATCAGTGTTGGGCAGTTTGTTTGGAAACGGGATCAGAATGGTACAACCACCGCCAACACTGGCCCATCAGTGGACCACACTACTGGCACAGAACTGGGTAAAACAATTGAGCAGAACAACTATTCTGAAGTAAAACTTTTTGTTTTTGTCTGTATGGTATAATCCATATATACACACTCTTGAAGTGTTTTACTGAGGCTGTATTTATTTTTAAAAGATAAATAACATGCAAGATATTCAATGATTTTCTTTTCAGCTCAGTCCCTTTATTCATCAGGGGTCGCCACAGCGGAATGAACCGCAAACTTATCCAGCATATGTTTTACACAGCGGATGCCCTTCCAGCTGCAACCCATCACTGGGAAACATCCATAAACACTCATTCACACACATACACTACGGACAATTTAGCCTACCCAATTCACCTGTACCACATGTCTTTGGACTTGTGGGGGAAACCGGAGCACCCGGAGGAAACCCACACCAACATGGGGAGAACATGCAAACTCCACACAGAAATGCTAACTTACCCAGCTGAGGCTCGAACCAGCGACCTTCTTGCTGTGAGGCGAACGTGCTACCCACTGCGCCACCATGCAACCCGCAAAACATAATAATAAACATAAATAAATGAATTTTCTGTATAAAGACATTTTGAGGTATTACCAGGACAGGAAGCACCAATTTATATTTGCATATGCCTTTATTGCGGCATTTTAGACCATATAACACAGCCACACCGTGTTTTAGGGGCCACATATTTATACACTTGCTAAATATTTTTAACCCCTTCTTTTTAAAGAAAGCTGTTCCAGTGAATGAGTCAGAATTCTAATTCATAATGCAAAACAGAATGTTTTCAGTGTAATTTAATTAAAAACCACAAATTTGTCTTAGGCTGGTACATGGCAGTAGAAGCCAGTCATGGTGACCAGAACAGCTATGCAGCTCTACAGAGTCCAGCTATGAAAGAGGCCAGCAATGAGTGTCTGCTGGAATTCTACTACCACATGTTTGGAGAGGGTACATATATATGTCTTGAAGACTTAATCGATGCAACATTTTGTATTTTGAGTCATATTAAAAAACATATCTGCGTCATCTTGTCTTTGCCAGGCATTGGGGAACTAAAAGTGTTCCTCCAAGAGGGCCCAAGAAAGACAGCCTTATGGTGGATGTCTGGCGACCACGGGGATGAGTGGCGTCGAGCAGAGTTAAGTGTGGGTCGCACACATCAAGTTTTCACGCTCCTATTTGAGGCTACCAGAACCTACAGTGAGCTTGGGGACATCGCTATAGATGACATCACCTTCCGCAACTGCACTGTGCCAGGCAGGTGCCACAAACAATATATTATTTTTGATAAATTGATTTTAAAAGTACTTAGATGACTTTAACATTAAAGTGTTAGTTCACCCAAGAATGAAAATTATGTTTTCAGAGTTAAAGTCTCAGAGGTTTGGAACGACATGAGGGTGATAAATTAATAACATAATTTTCATTTTTGGGTATACTAACCCTTTAAACATGGCATAGTAGTACTAAAACATTAGATCATCATCTGCAATGTTGGGTTTGTTGTTTTAAACAATTAGTAAATTACCAATTGGTAAATGCATCATTAAAATTGTATTCAAATTACTTTCCTACTTACTTTGTCTGAAATGTAACTTAGGTATTTAGTAAATAATATAAATACTTGACAACACTAAAAGTTGACATAAATCTCAATGCATAGACAATAGAAATTAAACTCTTTATTTGAGTTTTTGAGTCAAACAGGACCTTTCAGTATTATGTGTGTATATATATATATATAT
>CAIGQV010014432.1:8261221-8310538 GCA_903798115.1 Danio jaintianensis
ATATATATATTTTTTTTTTTTTTTTTTTTTTTTTTTTTTTCAAGCAAACCAAAATGAATGCCCATGGCTCCTGATAATAAATACATAGAGACCTTATCAAGCTATCAAGCAAAATGTTTGGTCTGCAAGAAATGGATCATTATTTATAACATTATTACCTTGAATACAAAGCCTGAGCAAACATGTGTTAAAATAAATAAAGATGATTGATGACATTTCATAAACCATATACTGACACTTCATTGTTTCTTAAGCATGTGCAATTGTTGGACAAATCTAACCTTCTTTAGTTGAAAAATAAAATTATTCAAACAAAAACATACAACTACTCCACTTCTCTGAATTGATTTTTAAAGAACTATTAGATTTATGTACATTATTTAAGGCAAGTATAAGTAACTGTAATTAAATTACCAAAAAACGAAAAGTAATCGATTACTTTGCATTTTTCCGCAGAAAAGAAATTTAATTACAGTAACTAGTTACTTCGTAACTAATTACATCCAACACTGATCATCTGTTATTTCGTTTTCAGAGCCCCATGAACCCTGTCAAGAGGGCATGTTCACATGTTCCAACCATGTGTGTGTGGATCCGAACAGAGTGTGTGACTACAGCAATGACTGCGGTGATGGCACAGATGAAGAGCACTGTGGTATGACTGTAGATTTGCTCTTGAGCCAGGAGAAAACATAAAGCTTTAAATTATTTTGAATTATTTATTAACTTTAATTGTTAATTATTTAATTATTTTGTTTAAACCATCAAATTTCTGAATTTTGTTAATAGTTTTCTAAATAAAGACAAACAGATATGGTGATGAAAGCCCAAATATTACATGTCATATATGTATATTTACTGAATATTCCACTATTTGTTTTATGGGGTTTAACAACATTTTGGTTAAACAACATTTGCTAACACTTCAGTTTAAGCACCAATTCTCAGTGTTAACTAGTGGTTTATTACCTGCCTATTATTAAGAAATTGGGTGTTTATTTGTACTTATAAAATACATATTCTGCATATTATTATTCATACTACCGAACTATTTATAAGCAGCAAATTAGGAGTTTAATAAGGAAAAGGCATAGGTAATGGTTTAATAATAGTGATAACCATACCTTAAATTAAAAAAATTACCCAACCTTTTTTTTTTTTTTAATGAGATTTTGAGCTAAATTACAGGAGGTAAAATGACCTTAGAAAGATGGCAGCATCATTTTGTTTTTTTTAACATGGTGATCAGAATGGCTACAAATAAAATCTTTGAACTTTACCAATGGCTGTTGCACTGTATACTAGTAGTGACTATTCACAAATGGGAAAAAGCACCTCTTAGGTTTTTAATCAGATGTTTGCATGTCTGAAACTCAAGAAGTATTGAAGATATATTAACATCTTTTTAAATTTTGGAGTTTTATAAACTTTTCTTTTGGCATCCTTATTTTTATGGCCATACATGGTTATTTTCCAAAGACATTGGGATCGGATATACATGAAGTCTTCAGGACAGTTGCATTGTCTAAGGAACTAAAAGGCACTCTTGTCTTTGGTTAATCTAGATGTAAGGGGTTTTAAGCATCGCTGCAGTTTTGAGCATGGCATGTGCTCATGGGACAAGAGTGACTTGGAAACTAGCTGGGTTTTGCAGAAGGGAGAAGAGGCCTGGCCTAAGCATGGACCACCAAGAGATCACACACGCAACATTGCAGCAGGTACTCCAAACTTTTCCTTACAATAAAGCACATACGTTATCATTCAGAAGGGATCAGTAAAGTAGTATCGTTACAACATTTTTTCACATAAGTATACACACAAGCACAGCTGTTTAGTAATAAACACTGATAGTAATAGGAAATATTTTCAAGCAACAAATCAGCATATTTTAATGATTTCTGAATTATGAGGTGAAATTCTTTCAAAAACATTATGAATTGTATAGACCTTCTCAACTATTAAACCAAAATGTTAATTACACTTAATATATTGTGTTTTTGTTTAACAATAATAAACATTGATAAATATAATAGTGAAACATGGTATCTTGGAGTAATATTGCATTGCATTTGTTGTATTTATTGTTTTATAGCAACATATAAAATGGTTTATGAAACACTGATAGTAATCCCCTTATATAATGAAATGGTTGTGGTGTGTTTAAGGTCATTACATTACTCCATCACATGATCTGACAGCAGAGATCACTTCCACCACCCTGCTGCCCAGCTCTGAATGCACCGTGAGTCATGATGCTGTTATATTGTACTAAATAATGAAACCCACTGCCATCTGCATGTACTGATGCTGCTTGCTCTTGTAGGTGAGGTTCTACCATTATTCGCATGGTGACAGCCCTACTGCCAGGCTAATCGTCACACTGAGGACACTTCATAATGGAGATGATGATGTTATAATTTGGGACAAGCCTGTGACACAGAGCTTCCTCTGGTATAGAGCAGAAGTCACCTTTTCCACCTCAGTAAAGAGCAAGGTCAGAGCATCATGTGTGTATGTCTATCATTTAAGGCCGTAAATGTAATTTTGGTTGGCGATCGGTGAGTGAAGAGCAGGGGGCTAGCAATCGGTAAGTGAATAGAGGGGGGGGGGGTTGTCCACTGTAATTGGACCAGATAATCAAATGGGCATTCTGGGCACTTGAGGAGACAAACATTGTGCCCAAGGGCCCAATTGTGACCTAATTGTGACCAATTAGACAGCACCTGAAAATAGGCTGACTTCTGTCAACGTAACCAACATGACCACCTGCTTGCACAGAGAGCATGCCTTGCAACCATGGAGATACAGTATTTGAGATAGATGTTTCAGAGCTATTTTCCAGCATTGTGTAATATTATTGCACCTGCTGCAGCCAATGGCAGAAACATTGATGTGATGATGTGAAAAAAGTGTCACCATTTTCGGTATATTTAAATTTTATGTTCCCTTTAAAAAAAAAGGAAGAACACTTGAATTTTTTTCATTATGCTAGAATGAGAGTATAGTTCCTAGCTATATCAACCTACAAAATAGCAACTTTTAATTTAATGTCAGTTTTAATACACAATGTAACTACAGAATAGTTATGATTTGAATGGGACAATTATCAAAACTCTTTAAGTGAGATGTTAATGGTCTTCAATAAATGGATTCAATAAACTATGCTAAGCTAAGCTAAGCTAAAAGTGCTCCCGCCAGACCCGGAGATCGTCTAAATGGATTTAAAAATGGTAAAACTCAACTGTTTAACTCTAGGGTAGATGTAAAATGAGCAAAATTAGAAAAAAATTAGCAATATTTAAAAAAGTTATTGTAGTTGAGAGCTGGAAGTGTTTGGCTCATGTTGTCGACATGTTAGTAGGACTGTTTTCTGCGTTGCAAAAATGCACTTCCAAAAGATGAGGACTTGATAGATAGTTGGAATAGATAGTGTATAACAGATGCTATTATTGCTGATGAATTTCTGATATAGTGATGGGTGTTTGTTTTCTAACTATAAGTGGTAAAATTGGTAACCAATCACAACAGACTGGGCCATTTGACCAATTAGTACAGGTCTTATACTGAATCCTTGAACAAACTGTTTCAGACATTGTGAGGAAAGAGGTGATGCTACAATGTATGTTATGAAAAATGTAAGTTTTTTTTGTAACCAGTTGTAAGGATGTTTAATATAATGGTGCTTTAAATATAACATTAGTAAAAAATAATATTAACTTGATGTTATTTTCAGATTGTTTTCCGCTATGTGGGAAACGGTGAAGCTCATACATTGCAGACAGCAGTAGATGATATTTCCTTCTCTGTGACGTGTTCTCACGATCCTGACAACAGTGAGCTGCCAGTCACACCTGAGCCAACAATGACACCAGCTACAGGAACAACTCCAAAGACTGAAGCTTCTTCAACCACACCAACACTCAACCCTTGCAAGGTCAGAACATTTTGGATATATTATGTAAATATTCACCATACTAAGTACAAAGATAAAACGACTCCCTTTTTGTTGTGAAAGCTGCATGTTTTTGCTGATGTACTTTTTTTTTTTTGTCAAAATCAGGTCAATGAGTTTCACTGCTGGTGGTCAGATGGTGTAACATGCATTGCAAGTGCTGCTCGGTGTAATTATGTACTAGACTGTCCTTTAGGGGAAGATGAAGAAACCTGTGGTGAGAAAAATAGAAAACTAATTTAATTTAATTTAATTTAATTCATTCATTCATTTTCTTTTCGGCTTAGTCCCTTTATTAATCTGGGGTCGCCACAGCGGAATGAACCGCCAACTTATCCAGCATATGTTTTACGCAGCGGATGCCCTTCCAGCTGCAACCCATCACTGGGAAATTAATTTAATTTAATTTAATTTTTCTATCTCTCTAGGTCCATGCAATTTTGAGAACGGGCAGTGCCAATGGCGTGATATAAGTGTCAGTCCCAATAAGTGGGAACGTGTGAAGGCCCCAGACAACCCAGATCTGCCTAATGACCACACCACTGGAACAGGTATTACAAACAAATACATCATCAATAACCCAAGCAAATATGATTAATCTTCATCTTTTCTCTCTCCTCAGGGCACTACATGCAGATAAATATCATTGATCCATCTAAGAATGAGGCTGTGTTTCAGAGCCCAACACTGCCTGTTAGCTCTGCATACTGTCAGCTTCTGTAAGTTCATTAAAGCTAGATTTATACTTTGCCTGGCTCCAGATCGCAAGCCTCCGCTGACTGCACACGCACAGCGATGCGTTTTGTGGGGCCTTTCATACATGATGCACTTGCCGTTGTAATATTATTTGTAATGACAGGGGGCGACTCAGAGCAATTTTTTTGATGAAACAGTGGTGAAGAAGTTAGTGTGTGGACTTGCTAAATCAATTAATTTAACTATAAACAGGTTGTGGATAAATTTGGAAGACACGGAAAATGTTTTCTTTTAGTTCAGTTGTGTAAATGAGTAATTTGGACTACATTCTATATATTCAAGCTAACTGTGTGCTTAATGCAAAACCTTAAATAAAATAAAAATAAAATGATAATTTACTTTAAAAACCTTGGAAAGCTGGTGCAGATGGCCTAGTGGGCAGCGTACCAACATACAATATAACCACATCTGCTCTAAGGGCGTCCCGAGTTTGAGTCTCAGCTCGTGTACCTTTCCGGGTCCCATCCCCCTCTCTCGCTCTCTAACTTTGCTTCCTGTCTGTATACTGTCCTGTCATGATATAGGCAAAAATTAATCTTTAAAAAATAATTTTAAAAAACCTGTGCACAAAAATATGTATTGTTGTTCCTTGAAGCTGCAAAAAAAAAAAAAAAAAGGAATTAACATCAGGCAGCTGTTTTGGATTCCTAAAGATGTTGACACATGCACATTAAATCAGCCTTAATAATCCATTCATTCATTTTCTTTCGGCTTAGTCCCTTATTTATCTGGGGTCGCCACAGTGGAATGAACCGCCAACTATTCGGGCATATGTTTTACACAGCGGATGCCCTTCCAGCCGCTACCCAGTACTGGGAAGTACCCATACACTCTTACATTCAGACACACACTCATACACTATGGCCAATTTAGTTTATTCAATTCACCTGTACCGCATGTCTTTGGACTGTGGGGGAAACCCATGCAAACACGGGGAGAACATGCAAACTCCACACAAAAATGCCAACTGGCCCAGCAGGGACTCAAACCAACAACCTTCTTGCTGTGAGGTGACAGTGCCACTGAGCCACCATGCCGCCAAAACTTGTGACAAAACTGATAATAATGTGGAGTAAATTAAAGGGAAGTAAACTATATTTCTCACCCATATTTGTCTTATGTTGCACAGATAATATACATTGTCAGTCAAAATTGTAAATTTTTCTTTTGTCAAAAAAATCATTGGAATATTAAGTAACGAACATGTCACATGAAGATGTTTTGTAAATGTCCTAATGTTACTTTATAAAAGCTTAATTTTTAATAAGTAATCTGCATTGCTAAGCTTTTAGACAGATTCAAAAGTGTTTATTGTGTTTGTTTTTTTTTACATTTAGATTTGTTTGAACACTCTTGTATCTTGTACTCTTGTATCTTGACCAAATATTGTCCTATCCTAACAAACATAACAAACACAACAATAACAAACACAATACATCAATGGAAACTTATTTATTTATCTTTTTAGATGCTGATGTATAAACCTCAATTTAAAATGGACATTTATGACTGATTTTGTGGTTCAGGGACACATTTGTTGTGAAACAGACAAGCACTCCTATTACACAACACTAGCCATGTTCCTTACACCCAGTTTTACTCTCATGTTTACCTCTTGCGCACTAGCTTTCACTTCCACATGGGTACAGGATGTGCAGGAAATCTCAGTGTGATCCTTCAGAAAGGAGAGGATGACATGAAACTGCTCTGGTCACGATCCAGCAGCACTTCTTCTCAGTGGGTCCCAGAACATTTGCCAGTGGGCAAACAAGACCAGCCTTACAGGGTATGAACTTAAAACTCTCACACATGCAGTGATAAGCCTGCTCTTCAGGAATTACAATTTGATGTTACAGTAATTTACTCTAAGTGCTGGTAGCGATTTGAGTTTTATGAATTACCAAGTACCACAGCTTAAACAAAGAGTCTTATTTAGTTTTCAAGTCAGCTAAATCTTTGAGGGGAGAGTAAATTAACAGCAAATTATAATTTTTGGGGGATCTACCCCAAACATCTGTCTTTAACAAGAACAATAACTATAACATAAACTATATTAGCGCCTTTACACCAAAAATCAGGCATGGCTTGTGCATACTGTAAATATATTTTCCCTATGTGCCTTTAAGATCATTTTTAGCAGCCAAACCTCACTTGGACAGGATGACATCCTATGTTCACCTCGGATCACTGCTCTGGATGACATCTCCTTCCTCAACTGTGAGAAGGACCACCAGCCTCCAGGTGGGGAGGATGCTGAAAAGTTAGTTGAGATGGAAACATCTACAAGGCCAGAGGCAGATCTGAACTGCATAATGATTTTGTTTCTACTATATTGCACAAGCTTATCATATTTTACCCTGCAAGGCAACATTCAGTGGATCAAAAGTAACTATGAATATAATTTCCCAAGTATTTGTATTTTAAATAAATGCTGTTCTGTCCTGGAAAAGGCCTGTTTGCATAACAATATCAGCACTATTGATAATAATTACATTTGCATATTTTGAAACTAAAAACTAAAGTGATGGCAGCTGAAAATTCAGTGGTCATCGTAGAAATAATACATTTTTTGAAAATAATGCTATTTTAATGCTCTATTTTAATAAAATAAACGGAGCCTTGCTGAACAAAGAGATTCAAAATCTTACTGATCCCAGATATTTGTACAGTAGTGTACGTTTTTAAAAACTTTTGTTCCACAGTATGACATTATGAGATTATGTCTCACTTCTCTACACCAGACTTCTCCTTGGCCACATGCTCATTTGAGAAGGACTTGTGTGGGTGGATCCAGGGAGCTGCAGAGGATTTAGACTGGGAAAGATGGAGTGGACCTACCGGGACCCCAAATACAGGTCCTTCAGGGGATCACACCAGTGGAGAAGGCAAGTCATTTGCACCATATCAGTGTCAGCTCACTCATCACATGTGTCTTAATTAAAGTGGTTTGATTGTGTTTATATGCAATGTAATGTGTTTACACTTGCATAGTTAAAAACAAAATCATTTTATTTTCCATATATTTTACACCTTTTCCACTCTCATAAACACAGTCTGTTGACTTAAAGGTCCCATGAAATTAAATAAAGTTTTTTAGTAATTAGTATCAGTATTGTTTGTTTTTAGGATATCTGTATATATATATATCTATAACTAGTGCGCATAAAAACAGTGACAAAATTCGCATATATGAAATATGAAACTGATATAAACATGTAAAGCTTGCAGTTTATCACTTCTGCCTAAATGGATCAACGGTTTTATTCACGTCACCTCATACTTCAGTTTCTCATCAAATCGTGGCCAATCAAATGCTCTCTAGTATCTGACATGCCCCGCCCCTTTCAAGACGCTTCACATTTGATGTGCTTGAGCTCAACCACTCTCACTGGCAGAGCTGTGAGAAAAACTAAACGCTATTGGCTGTTTTTTTTAAAAGGGGAGAGGCTACACTATGTCCCACCCTCTCTCCATGTTTTGGTTGAGATTACGTCAAACATTGAATAAAAATGCACATTTCAAAGCACTTCACAGGACCTTTAAGGCCTCAGAATACTCAGAAACGGAGTTCGTTTTTGTTCTTAATTTGAGGACAAAAAGAAGTTCGAAAAGGCTGAGTGACATATACTGTTTTCGAACCTTCTGACAACCCTGCGCAGCAGTAGACGAAGTTTAAATTTAGTTTGAAGTATACCAGGGCCTTTACTGTACTAGTTCTGTGAAGCCCCTTCCTCAGAAATACACAATGGGCTCTAATCAGTCTGTTGGCCAAGTGTGTTCTGATTTGCTGACTGCCTAGGGCACATTAAGGGAATGACACATTCAGGGTTGGAGTTTATGTAGATTTTTACAGTTGTGACATCATAAAGTCAGGAAGAACCTCTTTTTCGTCATTTTTTGATGTTTACATTGTGTAAAAAAAAAACATCTCCCTTTGCATTGAATGTATTTTGCAAATGTTGTTTATGCTCAAACAATGACATTAAAAAAAGTGAAGTGGAAAAAGTAATAATGAAGGACCCCTTAGAGTATCTTTTGTGATATTACAGGGTATTATTTGTACATAAAGAGCTCAAGTCATGGCCGAACAGGAGCTTCAGCTCATCTGAAGTCTCCACTGTCGCCCCCCACTGGACCCGATGGGTATTGCTTCACATTCTGGTATCACATGTTTGGAACAACAGGGGGATCATTAAGAATGTCTGTATTTGACATTTCATCCAACCACGTCATATCAGTAAGTCTTCAGATGTTTTTATGTGATTTTCAGGTTAAAAAAATTCTAAATGTTAACTGCAAAAATGTATTATTCTCTCTAAAACTGTAGATGTGGCAGAGAAAGGGATCTCAGGGGAGTGAGTGGCAGATGGCTCAGAGTCATGTGAAACTGACACAGGTTCATCAGATATTAATTGAGGCTTCAGTCGGAGGACTGTCTGGACACATTGCTATAGATGATCTATCTGTCACTGAAGGTCCCTGTGCTCCCACAGGTAATTAATAACATAACTTAGCATTTGGTCTGTTGTTTTTCACATTGCCATGTTGAAATGTCCTCCATGCTTGCTAGAGCACCACAAGCATTTGGCACAGCTGTAACATAATGTTGTATTCATCCATCTAGATGCTATCTTCAGTATTGAGCTTTAACTGTCAGCTGAAAAGTGGAAGTTTAATCAAGAGTATATCGACATTAATGTTTTATTTTATAACTCAAAATCTAGTCATGTACCTAAAATCTAGTTTTCATGTAACTTTAGTCTGTTAGATTCAGAATTTTTTGCCCTCCTGAATTATTAGCCCCCCTGTATATTTTTTTCAGCTTAAAGTGCAATTTAAAGGCTTAATTGAGTTAAATAGGTTAACTAGGCAAGTTAGGATAATTAGGCAAGTCATTGTATAACAATGGTTTGTTCTGTAGACAATCAAAAAATATATATTGCCTAAGGGGGCTAATAATATTGACCTTTAAAAAATTAAAAACTGCTTTTACTCTAGCCAAAATAAAACAAATAAGGCTTTCTCCAGAAGAAAAAAACATTATATAAATAAAATAAATAGTGTGAAAAATTCCTTGCTCAACATCATTTGGGAAATATTTAAAAAAGAAAAAAAAATTAGAAAGAAAAAAGACTAGATTTTAGGTACGTAACTACTTTAGTTATGTAATAAATCCTGAATGTACATTTTATAAAGATATTTATGAACCAATTATTTAAGAAAAAAACTTTTTTTGTATTTGACAGGAGTTTAAAATGAGCACATTTTTGTGAAACATTTTATTAATAAATTTTAATGAATATCACCAACCCATAATTGTTTCAGAGGGTTTTTGCAACTTTGAAGAAGGAGACTGTGGCTGGACACAACAGGCCGATGATGACCTGGACTGGATCCGAGTATCAGGAAATGACATCAAATCTAAATCTAGACCTGGTTTCGACCATACAACTAACACAGCAAGCGGACACTACTTTTACATGGAAAGCACACCTGGTCAATTGCAAGGAAGTAGTGCTATTATGACATCCCCTGTGCTTCAAACAGGTCAGCGAGAATCCACTGCATCTCATCCTGCTAACTATCAAAACATCTAAACAATTAACTGGAGACCTCTCATAAAAAACACGATCCTCATTTACAGGGGATGCCAAGTGTCTCCAGCTGTGGTATTACATGGAGGGAGAGGGCACCGGGACCCTAAATGTGTATCAAGAGTTCTCAGACAAAGATCAGCCCCTGCTGGTGACGCAGTCTGGGGAACAAGGTGCACTATGGAGGTTTGCTCAGAGCCCTCTGACTTTCTCTGGGTCAAACTACAGGGTGAGTCACTGAGTCAACAGAGCACGAAGACTGACCCAAACATCCAGCACATGCTTTCAGAATTACAATCACACATTATCGCAAATGATGGCTTCAAAACCATGCTACCAATGACATGCTACGTTTACATTTACATAAGTAATCAAATTATTTACCTTAATCTAAATAAGGCAAAAATATGATTAATGTGTTTATATGAGTTGCTTTTAGAATGTTTCTTTCATGTTCCCATTTTACATATTATAGTAGCCTACATAGATCGATTAACATCATTATGTCACCACGCTATCCAATGTTTCCTCCAAAGTTTCACATAATGTCGGGTGTTTCATTTTTAATTTACGACTTTAACTGCAGTTCAGAAGTTTCACTTTCATTTAGCAACATTTCATTCATGCTTCAGTGACAAACTCTGAGGTATTGTATGCGAGTATGAAGTAAGGACTGATGGGAGTGAGTTGTTGGAATTTGATACCGCACGCCGAATTGAAAGAAAACTTACGCATTTCCCAGACAGCATAAAAGTGTGTGTGTCTGTGGTCCTTTATTGACTCGGTAGGTGCAGTGAATAGTGTCAAACAGCCATGTGTGTGGACTATACGGTGGCAAAATTCGGTGAAAAGTCCTACACGGTGGACACGGTGTCCTGACGGTGTCCTGACGGTAACAGTTTGATTACGGTGTTTACATGTCTGTACTGCACTTCAATAATGCGACTAAAATAGAAATACTCCACATGCCTTAATTCGATTTCTGTTCAATTATGACTTAAGTCGAATTAAGGTAATCAAAAAATGGCTGTTTAGATGGTAGATTTTTTAATAAGAGTATTGTCTTAATCGTATTAAAAGTATTTTGTTATTGGTGTCCTCACTCTTTGCAGGTGAGGTTCACACAAATCTGTTCACTAAACCCCAGTCTGTACCCTTGAGTGTATTGGTGTGGAACTGCGGCAGTGTCCTTATTAATACAACTGTCTTTTCAGATCGTGGTGGAGGGGATTACAGGCCAGACTGAACAGGGAGTCATAGCGCTCGATGATGTTCAGGTTTCAAACTATCCCTGCACTCCTTCGGGGCAGTGTGACTTTGAGGCAAACTTCTGCAGCTGGATGAATGTGTTGGAGGTGGATGACGGAGACTGGCTCAGAGCTCAGGCAGGCACTGGAAATCACACACGGCCCAGTGTGGACCACACCACAAACACTTCCACAGGTGAGTTCAAACACTTCACCGAGCTTCAATAAAGGGGTCATTGCGTGGACTGGAATATGTTAAAAAATCATCATTTTTGCTGTACTGATGTTCTCAGTCTGTCTGAAACACTGTGACTAATTAACACAACCCTAATTAACCCTAACCTAATCCTTAACCAATAATTCAAGAAAGTTTCTGGAAGTTTCTTGGAAAAGTTGCCAATATATATATATATATATATATATATATATATATATATATGTGTAACAATGGGGTATATGCACAGGAACATTTAATTTTCAGTAAGCCAGCTCAAGCACTTCTGGTGAACTGTCATGCCATAACAAAATCTCGTGTTCAAGATCTGTTTTGTTTAAAAGTCAGTAATCTTCATTGCCTGATTAATATATGATATAAAGTGGGTATCAGACCAGACAAGAAGCACTAAATAAAATTCCATTGTTCCATGCCATGTCTTTAAAATATGGAAATTTATTTTACCACAGTATTTTCAATGGACTTTCTGCAATTTCCTGCTGCACCAGAGCACACTTGTGTTTAAACACTTGCATCTTTCATCTCATTTTACGCTTGAACAACTAAATGAATGCTTAAGTCTATTATATTTTAATTAAATTACATTATCGATGCTGTAAAAGGAACCTTATGAAATTGAAAGTAGTCACATTAACCTTTCACCCTTAGTTTATCGGTGGCTGAAAAACACTTGCTGTGCATATAGCCCATTATACTAAAATCTATGTTCTACTGTAGAAGTGTACTTGTAAGTGTACTACTTGAAAACTACTTGGGACTAAATTGCTGTTAGTGTACTCTTAGTTAACTAGTAGTTTTCTAGTGTTATACTTCAAGTGTACTTATTATTAATTTTTTTTACAATGCATAATTTGAACTTTGAATACAAAGTGATTTTACTCATAATATGTAATTATACTTTTATATGTCTATGAACAAGTACATAAAATGAATGAAATCCTATTTGGAGAAAAGTAAATTATATATACAGTAGATAATTCAAAAGTCTTATGCCAACAATGCTTACATTTTCATTTAAGACACAAGATGATACCAGATCTATTTGTGTATTTGTTTGTGTGTAGGTTACTATCTTTTTATGGACAGTTCTGTGGGCAACTGGGGAGATACGGCCATGATCCTGAGTGAGACATTCAGCCCCGACAGCAGGGGGCACTGCTTCACATTCTGGTATCATATGTATGGACAGAAAGTTGGGACACTCAATGTATACACCAACAACAGGTACAGCATCAAAAACACAGCTATTTTGTACAATTTTATGGATTGCCATTCATGAAGACTCTTTTCCAGGACCACCCATAGCAGTGGGCAGAAGTTTGGCCAGATAGTGTGGGTGGAGACAGGTGATCAGGGCAATGTCTGGAGGAGAGCCAACATCTATGTGGCACACAGAGAGCATTTCTGGGTATAAAACTCTGTCATGAAAAATTCACAGGATCAACGTGAATCAGACTGACGCAATCTGTACATCATCATCTCCTTCTCTCTCCAGTTTATATTTGAATTTCTGAAAGGAGAAGGCGCTAAAGGAAGTATAGCTCTCGATGATATCAACATTGTTCCTGGACCTTGTGACTCAGATCCCACTTCTCCACCTCCACACCACCATGACAGTAAGAGATACATTAAAGCCTACAAACCTTCTAAGCCTGCAAACTTTAAAGTGTGTGTCTGTACATCAATTCTACATATAAATTGGCCAAGACTTTTCTTAATTAAGTCACCTAAAAAGAATACTTATTTTGCACTTAATTTTTTTTCAATGAATAAAAAAATTATTTCTATTTTCTATTTTATCTTTCTTATAAAACATATACATTTTTACAACATTCTTTGTTTTACACTTCTTCCAAGAAGTAATATATAAATAAATATATTATAATATATTTTGTAAACATTTTGCCAGTTTTTTTTTTAAATTACAGTTTTCAGACATATTTATTTACATTTTTAGACAACATAATACCACAGTTTTTTTGTTTTTTGGATTGATTTATGATTTTATTGATTTACGACCACTAGGCCAGGGGTTCCCAAACTTTTCAGCCCACAACCCCCAAAATAACAATGCCAGTGACTGGCAACCTCCACTATCCTTAGAGGTGATTATAAATATACAAATGTTGCATGCAACAGCACACCCACATCAATAGGCCTATATAAACACTAGTATATTGACCACATAACAAAGATCATCCTTCACATTCATGACCAATATTTATTTTTAATGTACTTGAGTGTCGAAAGGGTGTCGGAAAGTTTAACATGATGCTGTAAAATCAATTTGCTGTAACTGACACTATTGCTGTGTCCTTAATCTAACATAATCACCCCAGGGGGTGCAATCCAAAAAAGAAATAGCCTTTTTATTTGAATGTTGTTGTTTTTTATGTAAAGTACTATTTTATTTTAGAACTAATCCTTGTTCCCTAAAAATTGTTTTAAATGGCAATATTTTTGTGTGAAATATGGAAGAAATGTTATAGGACTAGACCTTTATAGAATAATACTATACTGCAATACTATGTTTACATTTTACTTAAACCCAAACCTAGAAAACACAGAAAATCTAGAAAATTTTTAGGTGGTCTCTTTTTCCAAAGCTACTGTATATAATTTGTGGGTATTGTCTTATTATTTGTTGTTTTGATTTGGATAAAATCATTAGCCAAATAATTAAATGTAAATGCAATAAAATATTGGCGAAATTGCTTCGATTGTGCTGTAAATTGTCTAATCCTGCAGCATTTGTTGATTTGTTCAGCTGTAGGCATTGGTGTTGGAGTGGGAGTGACACTTCTGGTAATATTTATTGTTGGCGCTGTCCTTATCGTGCGGAATAAAAACAGAAAAAGGTATGCACTGCTCATTACATGATGAATTTGAAAGCAAATAAAGGAAAAGGGGATCATTTATTTTTATTTTTTTACAGGGAATCTATACTTGAAGATGATGAGATTGATAGAAACTTTTCTTATAACCTCTTTGACTGCAATATGAGCGTGAGTATTTTCTTGACTGTAAACATACTAAGATGCATCTCATGTTGTAAGATTTAAAAAATAAAAAATGTTTTGCTATTTTTGCCAGGGTTTAACGCCCACAGCAGTAAGCAGCGATTTCAGTGACCTGAGGAGAATTTCACTTTCAGTAGATGGAAATGATGCATCTTTCATATAAGATGATTCATTGTACGCTGAAAGACTGTCTTTATATCTCTAGTATACTTGAAATAATCTGCAGTTCTCAACCCAAATTCAGTTATTCCCACAACTGTAGCTATATGACTGAATGAATCATTGCCAAACACAGCATAAAACATGATACCATCTACTGTAAATATAATTAAATGGCTCATTGGTAATAATTGTGTTCTTCTTACCATTTCAATTTATGCCTCTAAAATATTTAGAGTACATACAGTAATTATAACACTTTACATGTTATTGTTATTTATTATTATTATTTCAGGTTTATTTGACAGGGACAATGCACATTAATAATACGACAATGTACAATGTGCCAGAATTAGCCAAAAGGCTATTTTTCATCTGCAGTTGAATTGTAGAAATGAACATTTATTAGGATGAATAAATGCTTTACAGTATATAAATTGTTCATAGTTTATTAACTAATGTTAAATTGTTAAATAATGCTAAATAAAGTTTCAGTTCTTAATTTGGTGGTCTATGTCTACATAAAGATGAGGCAGACTTAGTTGACAGAATAGTTTCCTTTGTTCTATAAAAGCAAATGATTTTGTTGTATTTCTGAGTATCCACAAATAAAAAGACCCTTTACATTTTTTAACAATGTCTCACTCTTATCTGCATAACCAAAATAATACGTTTTTATGCAGTGAACCTTGCATACCTTTAATAATCCAGCATTTAGTTTCGTTTTCATCGAAGTTATCCTCACACATGGGTGTGTGAGCCATAAATTATTGATTCATGAATGTATCAGAAGACATTTTTACTGCCGGATCTGAGAAGTAAATTCATTCATTCATTTTCTTTTCGGCTTAGTCCCTTTATTAATCTGGGGTCGCCACAGCGGGATGAACTGCCAACTTATCCAGCATATGTTTCACGCAGCGGATGCCCTTCCAGCTGCAACCCATCACTGGGAAACATTCATACACACTCATTCACACACATACACTACGGACAATTTTAGCTTACCCAATTCACCTATACCGCATGTCTTTGGACTTGTGGGGGAAACCGGAGCACCCGGAGGAAACCCACGCGAACACGGGGAGAACATGCAAACTCCACACAGAAATGCCAACTGACCCAGCCGAGGCTTGAACCAGCGACCTTCTTGCTGTGAGGCGAACGTGCTACCCACTGCGCCACCGCGTCGCCCCAAGTAAATTCATTTCATTTTTCATTTCACTGTTTCCTAATTTGCAGGTAATGTAAGTGGGGAAACAATCAAAATTGGATCTTTACAGAAATATTACAAAAATATGACAAATGGTCCATATCCAGTTGGCAAACTAGATTATACTTAATGCCTTTAGATTATACTTAATGACTCAAGCAAACTCTTGGACATCTTTTACAAATATCTCACATAGTCTGAAGAATCCTGCTTAATATATCTCTATTGATGAGCACTGTCGCTTTTGATGTAAACGTCTGTTTTTTATTTAATCAGACATGTTTCCAGGCAATCTGTTTAAGACTGCTGCACATTCGACATATGGAAATCCTGCATAACCAATCAGAGGACGACTTCAAATCTGCTAAAGTGTTTCCAGAAAAGTGTGCCATGCATCAGACAGATACATGGTTGTTGCTTGGCGTGACGTCTGAGGCTGAGACTAGCATGCTATAACACATCCTATAGAGCATCCTAACATCCCTGTATGTTCACTTTACAAGGCTGTACATTTTATCAACACTACTATAAATGCTATCAACACTAATGTGATATTTACAGCTTTTCCTACCACACCTTTGTATCAAATTATACCACATTGTCCTGTATGACTTGCTCACAATGTTTAGTCCAGCCAAGAACTGTCTGGTGTACTGGAAAAGCATTTTGGAAAAGCACCCTCAACATTTCTTAAGCTCTTTCTTACCACTTCCTTATTGCCTTTTTCCAAACAATTAAATCTGACCAAACAGTACAGTACTCTACATCTGATAATTCACTTCACTCAAACCGCTGAAACTTGAGTTGACCTACCATCATTCAGAAGAGAGCTGCTTGACTTTTCCAAACGCAAGGAGCATAGAATCCTGTCGGTCCTATGAGACATGTCACACTCCCCTAATCCACTCATTTCTCACAGGAACCAGTTTCCTCAGGGTGAGCCAACACTCCTGCCTTTCAAACAAGCAGCACACACAACCACAGTCAGCTATAACCCTGCAAAAAAGAACGAGGCACATCAGTTTTAAGTGCTTACATGAATCAAATGAACACTAAAAGTTCATTGATATGTCTGTTTAAAAACTTAGCTGAACCACTGTTTAACATGGCTGTATTTATGCTGACACAAAGTCTAGTGCTGAACACTCAGGAGACATGATGGTTCATTCTCTATGTATTTGTTACATGAAAAAAGCTTTTGAATTTTAGATTTCTGTGCTTCTTGATTCACTGGCAAAAACACAAGTTTCCTTCAAGTAATATGCTACGATTAAGGAATAGTTAACCCAAAACCTAAATCTCTGTCATCATTTAGCTACTCCCTTCACATCTAACAAACCTGTTTGACTTTCTTCTGTTGAACACAAAAGAATATATTTCGAAAAATCATGTAACCTGTTACAATTCAGTTGCATTTGTTTTTTCTACTATGGAAGTCAATGGTTAAGGGTTTTAAGTTTTCTTTAAAATACCTCCTTTAGTGTTCAACAACATAAAGAAACTCCTAACTGCTAGGTTTGGAACCGCTTAAGGGTGAGCAAACTGAGTAAATATTCGTTTTTGGGTGAACTATCCGTTTAAAATCTCTTGCAAGTGTCACATTTCAAAAGTTAGCTTAGTTTATGCTAAAAACATACACTTACCACAGATACGTTTGTTTTTATGAGAAGTAAATATCTAAAACTAGGCCTATTGTCATATTATTGTCTTATAAAGCGGCTCTGGTCAAACGAACTGCTCAAACGTGCGTCACTGACTGTCGGTGGTGTGTTTGGAGCTGAACGTCCCGCGTTATTCTGCGTGTCGGTCTCGTGCAGTTCAACAACTTTTCTGTCTTCTCCCTCCATTTAAATGAACAAGTATTCGTTAAATGTAGTTCGTTATGGCACTGCTGGCAAGACCACATGTTTTTTTAGGAATTTTCTCAGTTATTCAGATTAAATTGACCTTTCAGGAGTTGTCATCCAGTGGTAAGTCATTCATTCTTTTCGCACGTTTTCATTGAATCTCAAAAACAGAAGAAAGTTAAAATCATAATCTCTGAGCTTGAGGATTAATTATTTATTAATTATTAGGCCTAATGCTTTTCTCACAAAATGCTATTTTACTCAATCATTAGTTTTCATGTTAAATATTCACTGCCATTTAATAATGCCGGTGATGTGATTGTTGGGTGACCTTAATTTACCTTGTATTTAATGTCTTATATTTTATGCTTTTATCTTATTTTATAGCTTAATTTGTACATTACGTTGCTACGTTATTATTATTATTATTAATATTATTATTTAAAATTCTCACGCTCATATAGCGATTAGGCTTCTGATTTTATTTCATTTACCAGAACAAACATATTCAAGTTGTATCTATTTAATTTTGATTGTATGGATTGAACCTTTAATATATGTTTGAGACTCACACAAAACGTGACCCATAATGATCTAAAAGGCAATGGTACTTGCTGAGTATAACAAAAAGAAATAATATGAGCAATGTTGTTCAGCTTAGACGTTAAAAAGCAGTGTGTTTGTAATTCATTTAAATAACGAATATAGTAAAACTGTTTTGGCAAATGTTTGCAATCTCTGTTTGCAATCTCAGCATGTTGAAAATAAATGTGATAGACCAGAGGGCATGACACACAGTTTCAATGCCAGACCGGAAAAGAACAGGACTTTGTGCTGGAGGTGCAGGATTTCATCAGAAAGCTTTACTGAAGCATAATCTGACATTAGTTTGAACATCTATGGTGCAGTATCAAAGTAATGTTGTCAGAATCCAAATAAAAAGAAAGAAGTGAGCAAACAGAAACTCTGTGTTACTCCACTCAAAACACTGTCCTGCCCTCATATCAGCCGTCCAGTGCTATGAGGAATCCTGAGCATGTTTCACACTCTCCTGTCACAGAAGTACTGGACACATGCACTCCTGTCACTCCAGGATGTGAGGAACACTGTTTATTTGCATTACAGGTCATTTGGAGCTGCTGAAAAATCCTTGTCAATGTTACATTCTTTGGTTAAGAAAACAGCTGAAAGAATATGTTTTCTGTGAAAGAAGAATCAATTTTGCAACAGACTTTTTTGACTTGTCTTCATTGATCAGGGGTCTCCTGTTTCACCTTTGAGAGACCCTCCAAGCAAAAGAATGCAGGTGTTAACCTCACATTTGACAGTAGAAGATGGAGGAGATGGATGTTCACATCCAAGCCGGAGGTGGAAATCAGTCAGAACCAGGAGCTGAAGCGATATGAAGAGCACGGCAGGTTGGATTCAGAGCGCTTTCCAGAAGTTGTGACAAATGAGAGTCATGACAACTTATCCATTAAGGTGAAAATACACAAATCCATTATCACATCTTAATTATTAAAAGCAAAGAATTTTTTTTTATATTACTATTGTAATAAAAACATATTATTTTATTAATAAATTATTATTATTATTATTATTATTAGGAAATGCTTTACAGTTCTAAAACATTACAGTGGCATTTCTTTTTGTACATTTTTATAATTTGATTAATAATAACAATAATAATAATTGTTATTATTATTATATTGTTTTATTATATGTGTCCCCGGTTTGTTCCCAAATGAGAGGTGTTATGCTGAATATCAGTGGAATATTTCACCCATATTTTGATTAACTGAATATAATTTTTTTTATATATATTTGCATACTGTATATACAGCACATATGAAATGATAAATCACCTTACAGCATAACAGATATATTTAGAGTATTTGTTTTTTAATTAAACAACATTAAAAACTGATTGCTGACAGATTGAAGAGTAAAAATGTGATCATTTTGCTAAAAAAAAAAAAGATGCATTCTAATGGATAGAAAAATTGAAAAGCTGAATTGCTCTGTTATTGTTTTGATGCTTGAAAATCATATTTGTTCATCAGGGAGATATGGATCATATCTACTACACATCCAAATTCTATGAGCTCGCAGACAGTTCAGACAAGGATTTGTGGGTTAATATTGAGAAAATGGACACTGGAAGAGTTCATGAAATTCTCTCCAACACACATCGACAGACTTTGGTAAGATCATACTGTCAGATACACTTCCTAAAAAGCATTTTGTAACTTACTTTTACATACTGTAAAACTGTTGTTGTTTTGTGTTACAGAGAGTGATTATGTCTTTTGATTTTCCTTTCTATGGACATTCATTACGAAAAATCTATGTAGCAACAGGAGGTGAGTGCAGTTTGTTTATACAGTATATGTACATACATACAGTCAATCCCGAAATTATTCATACCCCTAGCAAATTCTGACTTAAAGTTACTTTTATTCAACCAGCAAGTTATTTTTTGACCGGAAATAACACAGGCTTCAGCCAAAAGATAATAGGACGATGTACAAGAAGTGGAAAATATATATATATAAATATATATATATATATATATATATATATTTATCTGCTTTTTTTTTTTTTTTGAACAAAAACTTTGTCAGAATTTGCCAGGCGTATGAATAATTTCAGGCTTGACTGTACATACTTATTTGCCAAAAAAATTGAAAGTCACCTTCCAAACTATTTCTCATTTATATTTATTTATATTATTTTCCATTTAGGTTTCATCTACACTGGAGATGTTGTCCACAAAATGCTGACGGCTACTCAGTACATCGCTCCTCTCATGGCCAACTTTGACCTCAGCATATCAGAAAACTCAACAGTCATTTACTATGATAATGGTAAAATGGGACAGACTATAATTGAAAAAAAAATTATTTGCATTGTTTAATGTGTTCATTCAGAATGGCTATATTATCAATCTAGGCACAGCTCTTGTTGTTCAGTGGGATCGAGTGCATCTCCAGGACGAGGCTCTTCTTGGCAGTTTTACCTTCCAGGCAGCCTTATACGATGACGGCAGAATCACATTTGCATATAAAGAGGTTGTTTTATATACTTTTAGCGCTGACACTGCTACACTGATATGGATGAGTCAGGGTTTGATTGCAGACTCTCATCTGCTTGTAGATTCCAGTTGACATTAGCAAGATCAGCTCAGTGGATCATCCAGTCAAAGTGGGGCTTTCTGATGCGTTTGTGGTTCTTCATAAGATTGAACAGCTTCCCAGTAAGTTCTGTCTGCTTTTGGTTTTTAACTGGCCAATTGTTTTAGCTTTTATATCTGATATACTGTACTACTGTAGTTATATTATTTTGAATGCACTCGTTCAGTTTTCATACATTCATTATTATTATTTTATAATTTTTTTTGCTGCATGCTTTCCATTTTTATTTGTTTATTTTATTTCACTTTTAGTTTTTGTTATTTTAGTACTTATTAGCAACTTTTGTTTCATTTAGCAAGGCAAGATAAATTTGATTGTTTTGGATGTTTCTTAAAGTGCCACAATTATGGATTTTGAAAAGACCACATTTTGGTTTTGGGAGTCCCCAACAACATTTTGATATGCATACAAGGTCAAAAAAAAAACATATTTCATTGTCTTATAATATGTTATAGTTTAGCAGTTTTAGTTACTCTGGTCTTCACTTTGTGGTATCTTTAAATCCTCTTTTATGTTTTTTTTTTGTCCATGACAGATGTTAGAAGGAGAACAATATATGAGTATCATCGTGTAGAGCTCTTAAAATCCAAGATCACGAATGCGACGGCTGTTGAGATGCTTCCTCTGCCGAGTGAGTCTAAACTGCTCGCAGAACTAGATTCAGTTTGATTAGAATACATATCATCCACAGCAATAATATTTTCCTTAGAAGTACAACATATCATTACATTACTAATGTTGTGCTTTCCAACTGTTGATTTCCCTGATTTGACTTGCTTGTTACATTCCATATTTTCTAAAAAAAAAAAAAAAAATTTTATCACTCACACCATGCCAAAACTGCACTGCTGAAAGGAAAAAATGGTTTTATTTAAGTCATGTTTTAATGTTTCATTTAATACAAAAAAAATATTTAGTAGTCTTAAATGAAACTAAACATTTACAAACATTATAAATGTATTTTAGATCCTCTCACTCCACAACAAAATTTCCAGTATTCATAACTGAACTTCAAGTCTAATCATATTGATTTAAAATGAGAACTAAGGGCATGTGGGAAATTCACTATACAAAAAAAAAACAGTTTGTTGCAATATATAAATTGCTTTGCATTTTAAACTGTAGAATGTTTCAATTTATTTTAAAAAATGTGATACAAATTCTGGAAACTATTGTTTATTGAAAAATATATTGCTGTGTTTTTCCTCCTGCTGTCAGCCTGCCTTCAGTTCTCCAGCTGTGAGACGTGTGCAACGGCTAAGATTGGCTTCAACTGTAGCTGGTGCAGTCGCTTGCAGAGGTACACACTTGTATTTTTGATATCACTAGTACTACTGATGAAGTGCAGCATACTTCAACTCTGTTCACACTTGTGATTGCTATGTTATTGTGATTCAGATGAATGTCTAAACACTGCCTTCTGAATCTTTGTGTGCACCAAACAAGCAATCTGAGACAGATGACAAAGATACTTCCAAACAAACTCAGGTGTAGTTTGACTGAAATATGAGCACATCGTGGACCAAAAACAACATGTGATGTAAAAAGATTCCACCACAAATAGGACAGAATGCTCATGCATGTCTATTATTTCTTTTCATAACTGTGATGTTGTCCATTACAGTTCAAAACAGACATCAGAAATGGATTCCTTTGTTTGAGACAGGAATTCCTGGTCCTGTTTTGACTCCTTTACACATTCAAGCTTTTCACAAGTATATTCAAGTTATAAATGTTCAGTACATTTTGTTACGTGCCATGTTGGGTTTCTCTAGGTTAAGTCGTAAAAATAACAGTGAATGCTAAGTGAATAAGCACTAAACATAACAGTTCTTTTGGTACAGAACAAAAAAGAAAATAAGCCAACTGAACTACAAGTGTGAAAACATGCTTTAAGGAGTAGTTCCCAAAAAAAAAAATTAGCCAATGATTTCCTCACCCTCAAGCCACCCTCACCGTACAACTTTCTTCTGTCAGACAAACACAATCAGAGTAGTTTTAAAATCTATCTCGGCTCTTCCATGCTTTATAAACGCCCTGGTATACTTCAAATTAAGTTCTTTTTTCCATTCGTTGTTTGATGGCAAAAAGTTGAGTGATGGTATACCGGTTTCGAACACTTCAACAGTAAATTATTGAGTCATTTTCATTTTTGGGTGAACTATTCCTTTATGTTCACTTTTTAAAGCTGGACTCAACAACTTTAAATATGGTTTATCCTGCAGATGTTCCAGTGGATTTGACCAGTATCGTCAGGACTGGGTTGACAACGGTTGCTTAAGTGAGGTAAATACAGTAAATTGTCCTTTATTCACTTTCTTGAGTCATTGCTCTTTTATTGTCCACCATCTCCCATTGTTACGGACTTACTGTGGATGTATTTTCAGACAAAGACCCAGAGCTGTGACAGAAAACAGTCTCTCATTAGCAGTACTCCAACAAGGCAGACAGGAGTCACAGCAGCTTCTCTAACTACAACAACATTGACCACTTCAGCCTCCTTACTCACAGTCAACAGCACCGGCACACACTTATTCATGACAAACCTGTCTACCAGCCTCTTCGCTGATGGTATGTTTCTGCCTTCCTATGTGCTCCAGATCCTTGAGTTTTTTGTTTTTTTTTACTGTATGTCTTGCTTTTAAATGAGGGCTTTGAAAATACCAAGTACACAAAAACAAACAGATACCGATAAATATTTCTTAAAGGGATAGTTTATTATTCATTAATTAATTCATTATTCTTTAGCAAATATTCCAATGTATCCTGGATAATTGTTTTATTTTTATTTATTATGGTAATATTATAGTATAACCTATTAGTGGATGTGGTGTTGGGAGTCCAGCAAGTTCCCTGTAGGATTCCTACAGAACTCCTGCATGTTCGCTGTAGGATTTCTGCAAGAGTTCTGTATGTTTCTGTATAGATGACATGAAAATGATCTAGATCTATAGTTAATGATTCTAGTAATTAAATATTGGCTAATGAATGATGATGTCAACATAACCAGCGATTTTTAAAAAGTGGGTGGAGGGATTGAATTGTTTTACAAACTGAGGCTTTACAGTAAACAAATGTTTTTGCCTTTTTACTTCATTACAAAGTAATGTTTTACTTTGTAATGAAGTCAAATTAAACTAGATAAGAAGAGCGTTCTCATGTGTGCAGATCACAATTTCTTATTATTCTGTTTTTTTAAGCCATAACACTTCCTCATGAACAGCTTAAAAACTGCTGTTGTTCTTTAATTTTGAACTCACTGATCTTTCACTGGTTAGATGTGCTTCAGGCACACTATGATGAGGACATCATTTGGGATAATTATGTAGATACAACACATAAGTAATAGCAAAAACCAAAATCCGATACTGATATATCTAAATATATAATTCTCACAACAACTCTCATCTATTTCATCTACCCAAAGGCATCTTTGAAAAATGTAAAACAGCAGCAAATCCTTTACATCTATTATAATTAACTGCAGTTCCCTAATTAAAAACAAAAAAAAACCCAGATTGTTATCTATCACTGTTATGGACAAAAATATATTTATCATTATATTTATCATTATCATTCTCAGTCTGAACAGGCTTTAAAGCTATAAAACTTTATAAAAAAAATTGTTCTTTCATCTATGTAACAAAATGTAAAAAAATATAACAATTAAAAAATATAGCAATTGCTGGTCTCTGTTCTGTTTCAGATGGAGAGATGGGCATCTCAGAGAAGCAGTCCGAGGAGCAGATGCAGACCGGTTTACTCATTGGCATTCTTCTAACAATGGTCCTCATGGTGCTCGCTGTGTTGGCCACCATATACATGTACTACCATCCCACATCCAGCGCCAGTCTCTTTTTCATAGAGGTGAGCACAGCAACTGAAGCAACTAAATATATATATATATGGGTGGCGCAGTGGGTAGCGCTGTCGCCTCACAACAAGAAGGTCGCTGGTTTGAGCCACGGCTGGGTCAGTTGGCGTTTCTGTGTGGAGTTTGCATGTTCTCCCCATGTTCGCGTGGGTTTTCTTCGGGTGCTCCGGTTTCCCCCACGAGTCCAAAGACATGCGTTATAGGTGAATTCATTCATTCATTTTCTTTTCGGCTTAGTCCCTTTATTAATCTGGGGTCGCCACAGTGGAATGAACCGCCAACTTATCCAGCATATGTTTCACGCAGCGGATGCCCTTCCAGCCGCAACCCATCACTGGGAAACATCCATACACACTCATTCACACACATACACTACGGACAATTTAGCCTACCCAATTCACCTATACTGCATGTCTTTGGACTTGTGGGGGAAACCGGAGCACCCGGAGGAAACCCACGCGAACACGGGGAGAACATGCAAACTCCACACAGAAACGCCAACTGACCCAGCCGAGGCTCGAACCAGCGACCTTCTTGCTGTGAGGCGAACGTGCTACTCACTGCGCCACCGTGACGCCCTATAGGTGAATTGGGTAAGCTAAATTGTCCGTACTGTATGTGTGTGAATGAGAGTGTATGGGTGTTTCCCAGTGATGGGTTGCAGCTGGAAGGGCATCCGCTGCATAAAACAAATGCTGGATAAGTTGGCGGTTCATTCCGCTGTGGTAACCCTTGATTAATAAAGGGACTAAGCCGGAAAGAAAATGAATGAATGTATATCTATATCTATATATTTTTTTTTCACAATGTAAAATAGTCAGCAGTTAAAGGGATATTTCACCAGAATTAAAAATGTACTCACCATAAAGAAGAAATTTTGAAGAAAGCTGAAAAGATTCTTGATATTTTTTGAACATTAAATTGATCAAGGGGCGACGTGGTGGCGCAGTGGGTAGCACGTTCGCCTCACAGCAAGAAGGTCGCTGGTTCGAGCCTCGGCTGGGTCAGTTGGCATTTCTGTGTGGAGTTTGCATGTTCTCCCCGTGTTCGCGTGGGTTTCCTCCGGGTGCTCCGGTTTGCCCCACAAGTCCAAAGACATGCGGTATAGGTGAATTGGGTAAGCTAAATTGTCCGTAGTGTATGTGTGTGAATGAGTGTGTATGAATGTTTCCCAGTGATGGGTTGCAGCTGGAAGGGCATCCGCTGCGTAAAACATATGCTGGATAAGTTGGCGGTTCATCCCGCTGTGGCGACCCCAGATTAATAAAGGGACTAAACCATAAAAGAAAATGAATGAATAAATTGATCAAAAGTAACAATATGTACAATTTAAAATGTGTAATTTTAATTCTTTTTCAAATTCTTTCCAAGTGCTGTTTAACAGAGAAAGGACATTTTCTATTATACATATTTCCTATAATATTTTTTTAAACTGGAGAAAGTCTTATTTCTTTTAGTTTAGCTGGAATAAAAGCATTTAATAAAAAAAATAAAATACTAATTATATATATATATATATATATATATATATATGGTCAATATTATTAGCCTCTTTATATTTCTTTTCCATTGGCTAGTTGCCTAGTTAAGCCAAATAAAGTAGTTAAGCCTTTAAATTGCACTTTAAGCTGAGTTATAGTATAGTATAGTATAGTATAGTATAGTAATGGCAAAATAACTAATACAATATTATGTACATTAATCTAGGCAAAAACAAGAAAAATTCTTTAGAAATGAGTTATTAAAACTATTTTAAAAAATTGTTATCAAATTAAAAATATTTTTTCTTTCTTAAATAGCTCTTCAGAAATATTTAAAGTAGAATAAAAAAAATTAATAGAAGGACTAATAATTTAGAATTCAACTCTTTATACACTGTATTGTAATTGCCTTTTTTATTTTAGAATTTCATAGTTTGTCCACAAGATGTCACTGTCAACACTGAAACAGGCTGATGGTTTCACACACTTGTTCGTGTTTTCCCATCAAATGACTTTGCATTTTATGTACTTTGCAAACCTTTGTGTACAGTTGTATGTGCTCTGAAAAAGTAATCTTACTCTTGTTATGAAGAGACGACCGACACACTGGCCTGCTATGAAGTTTCGCCGGGGTTCAGGACACCCTTCATACGCGGAGGTAGAGGCCGCGGGACAGGATAAAGAGGGCTTTATCATGATGGACTCTAGAGACAGTTTCCTGCTGGCGGACAGGAGAGAGAGCCTGTTTCTGACAGAGCAGAAGGAAGGATTCATCGTCTCTGACCAGAGAGAATGTTTCGTCATCATGGAGCACCGCTAAACATCAATCCAGTGCTTTTTATGAATTAGTTCCTCTGTTTTTGAGAGGAAGTTGCACTGGCTGCTGGGATGAATGTGGTATTTGTTAGAGTGCTGCAAATGCGAGAGATCTATTGCTCCATCATCCCACCAAAGTGCTGTGTAAACAATGTGGATGCATTAGTGCTGTTTTCTGACCTGATGACGCCAGTGGAATTGAAGTGCATAGGAAAAACCTTCACAATTCAGCTTCTGTTTACTTTGCTTCTAAATGGACCCTTCTGAAGATGCAAAGATGATGAATAAAGTTTGTGAAAAACCTCATAGAACATTCTTATGTAGTCTTATGTAACTGATGAAAATAAATCCAAATTCTTGAGGATTACGCTGGATGACCTGGTTGTTGTAAATGAGATCCATAGTTATAAAGAACAATCCTAACTTTCAAAGTTATTTGACATTTTCAGAATATGTTTGTAGCTTATCAATGAAAAACTGACATACAATAAGGCGATCAAACAAAAAACACAGAAAATCCTCCTCAGTGTTGGGTGTAATTAGTTAAAACGAAGTCACTGTAATTATTGTCCGCTGAAAATGTAAAGTAAGGAAATACTGTACATAACAGTTCTGTATAAATCAATTCAGAGAAGCAGATTATTATGTATATATTTGTTATTCAGATTTGTCTTTTATTTATCTGACAATGGCACATGCTTAAGAAACAATGAAAAGTATGTCAATATATGGTATATATGAAATATAGTGTCATTAATTTGAAATCTTTTGTTTTGATATATTGTCTAAAACGTAAGTGTTGTTTAATGTTTAACTTTATTATTTAATTTTATATTTAAAATTTTTTTGACTCCAATTTAAAGAATTAAAAGTTTAATTTCTATTTTCTATATAATTTCATTGATAATTATGTGGCTTTTTATTATCTAAATTACTAAAGTAATAATTAAATTTAGTAATTAATTTAGTAAATAAATTACTTATTGAGTAACTAAGTTTTTTCCAAGCAAAGCAATTAGAAAATTTATTTAAATACAAATTTGTATGATATTAAATGTAATTAGTAATTAATTACTTTTTGAAGTAACTTACCCAACACTGATCCTCCTTAATAAATATATTCAATTCAATCTCATAAAAAAAAACTATATTGTGGGCATCCTCATAATAAAGGAGTGCTTTAAAATATGTATTTGGATTTTAAATACTGTCAAATAGAAAAAACAAATACTCAATGACTGAATTGATATATTGACTGATATATTGAAAACTGTTCAGTTGTAATTGGAACACCAAGAAATAAGTAAATAATCTAACAAATAAAATAATGTACTATAATTTCCATAAAATCAAACAAAAAAAATCCCATTTATTTATTTACAGAGATCATTTACACATTTACAATAAATCGATGTCTTTACAATAGCTTGAAAACCTATCTAATATCAAATCTGACACCATACATTTACATTATCAGCGAATGTAAAGTTTGTTCTGCATGTCTGATTGATATCCAAATCACTGACACATGGTTAGAATAATATATTTTAAATCTGACAGTTAAATCATGGTAAAAAAAAATAGCAATTAACCCAGGAAAGTGCAAAACATTGGAATTAAATCTATTTTATTTCTATTGTCAGTGAGGAATAAAAGGAACGGTTCATTCTTTCTCTCACCCTTCCTCGAATTTTCTCCCCAAATTTTGGGTATTAAAGTATTAATTTGAATAATACATTTTTGGTGGATTGTCCCTCTTGTTTTGTGAAGTGATATGCTTAATTGAATGAACTGACAGTAATTTCCCAAACAAACACTTTTGTGTAATTTTATAGCATTTTCATAACTACAGTCGTGGCCAAAAGTTTTGAGAATGACACAAATATTAGTTTTCACAAAGTTTGCTGCTAAACTGCTTTTAGATCTTTGTTTCAGTTGTTTCTGTGATGTACTGAAATATAATTACAAGCACTTCATACGTTTCAAAGGCTTTTATCGACAATTACATGACATTTATGCAAAGAGTCAGTATTTGCAGTGTTGGCCCTTCTTTTTCAGAACCTCTGCAATTCGACTGGGCATGCTCTCAATCAACTTTTGGCCAAATCCTGACTGATAGCAACCCATTCTTTCATAATCACTTCTTGGAGTTTGTCAGAATTAGTGGGTTTTTGTTTGTCCACCCACCTCTTGAGGATTGACCACAAGTTCTCAATGGGATTAAGCTCTGGGGAGTTTCCAGGCCATGGACCCAAAACGTTTTGGTCCCCGAGCGACTTAGATATCACTTTTGCCTTATGACACGGTGCTCCATCGTGCTGGAAAATGCATTGTTCTTCACCAAACTGTTGTTGAATTGTTGGAAGAAGTTGCTGTTGGAGGGTGTTTTGGTACCATTCTTTATTCATGGCTGTGTTTTAGGGCAAAATTGTGAGTGAGCCCACTCCCTTGGATGAGAAGCAACCCCACACATGAATGGTCTCAGGATGCTTTACTGTTGGCATGACACAGGACTGATGGTAGCGCTCAACTTTTCTTCTCCGGACAAGCCTTTTTCCAGATGCCCCAAACAATCGGAAAGGGGCTTCATCGGAGAATATGACTTTGCCCCAGTCCTCAGCAGTTCATTTGCCATACTTTTTGCAGAAGATCAATCTGTCCCTGATGTTTTTTTTTGGAGAGAAGTGGCTTCTTTGCTACCCTTCTTGACACCAGGCCATCTTCCAAAAGTCTTCGCCTCACTGTGCGTGCAGATGCGCTCACACCTGCCTGCTGCCATTCCTGAGCAAGCTCTGCACTGGTGGCACTCTGATCCCGCAGCTGAATCCTCTTTAGGAGACGATCCTGGCGCTTGCTGGACTTTCTTGGATGCCCTGAATCCTTCTTAACAAGAATTGAACCTCTTTCCTTGAAGTTCTTGATGATCCTATAAATTGTTGATTTAGGTGCAATCTGAGTAGCCACAATATCCTTGCCTGTGAAGCCATTTTTATGCAACGCAATGATGGCTGCACGCGTTTCTTTGCAGGTCACCATGGTTAACAATGGAAGAACAATGATTTCAAGCATCACCCTCCTTTTAACATGTCAAGTCTGCCATTCAAACCCAATCAGCCTGACATAATGATCTCCAGCCTTGTGCTCATCAACATTCTCACCTGAGCTATGCAATGAAATGCAGTGGAAAGTGTTTTTCAGGATTAAGTTAATTTTCATGGCAAAGAAGGACTATACAATTCATCTAATCACACTTCATAACATTCTGGAGTATATGCAAATTGCTATTATAAAAACTTAAGCAGCAACTTTTCCAATTTATGTAATTCTCAAAACTTCTGGCCACGACTGTACTTCTAAGTAATTCAGACAGTATTATGAAGAGAGAGAGAGGTACTAAAGCAACCTGATTCATGGCTTCATTGTAAGAGCGATATACATCCATTTCAGTCTTTCCAACCGGTACTTGAGTTCAGAAAACATCTGCATTGAGCCATCAGCTTAAAGGCACATGTGATCAGTGGCTTTGTAGTTGTTTAACCTTGTGATGATACTTGTCTTCCTCTATACTTCTCTATGTGTCTTTATCTGAAATGTACAGATAAAATAGGAAATTTGAATCATTTTGGCTGTTTTGAATGCTTTTGAGTAATAAAATATAAATAAATCAAGAGCTTTTAAAAATGAAGCAACTGTCATTTATGATTATGAGCAGTTTTTACCTTGTTTTGGAGGAGCTGGCAGTCGCCGCCTCAGTTTTCGAGATGAGCTGATGGTTTGTGTCTGAAACAGAAGTATAGTCATATTAGTCATATAAGGGTGTAGGAAAGTTTGCATGAATGTCACTTCTTTACAAGAAAATACGAAGACCTTGATTTTTGCAGTCTTAGACTTGATGAATTTGGTCTGTGGAGTTACATTCAGACCTGCATTTTTCAAAGCGGCAATTCTTGAGGAAATGTCTAAAACCTGGAAAACACAAATAACACAGACAAAGGCAAGCAGATATAAAAATGACTATTCTATTTTGTACAGAAATGCTTGGTTATGTGAAATGTTATTGGCAGCTGTGTGACTCCTGGTTAGTATGTTTGCATAGTTCTATACAGTATGTATAATGTTATAAACCTGGCATTATTTGGTATTATTCTATTTTATTACAGTATTTATTAATATTTTGAATACGTTTTTGTATTTAATATTTAAAGTTTTTATTTGATATTTTTTATGTTTTTTATATTTTTATTCAGCTCAATTTTTATTTCAGATAAAGTTAGTATTTTTTGTACTTAAAAATTTTAACCAAAACAACAAACATTAATTTAAAAAAAAACTAAAATCAGTTATTGCCCCTAGACAATTATCTAGCATAAGCTGTTTATTAATTGAAAAATATTGCCTAGACGACAATAAAGCTTATTGGATGTAAATAAATAAATTAAATAAATTAGGTTTAAGTAACATTTTAATTCCATTTTAACATGTTTTCCTAATAATAAGCCCGGCAGTTTACTAATACTCTAACTGGCATGCTGACAAAGTATATCCTTACATTTTGAGTGAAATAATTACATTTTTTATCTTAGATAATTTGAAGAATTATGTAAAAGGCACAATATGTAATTTTTGCCAATAGAGGGGGCATATTGACAACAAAAAATACGTCGTTTCTTGATGCTGTGACTGAGTGTGGAATCATGGGAGTCTTCATTACATCCTATGTAATGCATTCCATTTATTCTATCCAACTCTTATTATTATGGTAGTATGAGGCAGAGTAAAGCTGAAAGCCGTCAAAGCGAAAGGAGAACACTGAAGCAATTGCTGATGAGAATCGAACACGATGCTACAAGAAAGCTGCGGAGCTATTAGTATGCCACAGTCCGGTTCTTTTGGTTGTGATCACATGACGAAGAATCAGCGCTGTTTTATAATACTAAATACATTTTATGGTTGTGTTATAATGCTGCTCTGTGAAGTCAAATTAATTTAACAAATTAAAGTGTCTTTGATGTTTCCGTTTTCTTGGGTATATGACATCATTAGCATGATGATACAGGCCAGCCAGTAGCTTATCAGAGCACGGCCAGTGTCACTAGTTAAAATTGCTTATTTCTCTAGATTTGAACATTCTTCGGAAAAATTGGGATAATGCAAGAACATAAGTCAGCAAAATATATAACACTGTTCTAGTGTTTTCTGGATGTTTTAATGAAATAAAATCTATATTGTGCCTTTAACTATACTGCTGATTAATTGAAGTGTTACTAAGACGCAGCTGAACAGACTGAAAAAACGAGTGAGAGCACAGCGTCCAGGCCGAACGCACCTGGAGCTCAGCCTGCTGCACCTGAGCTGCTGCGGAGGCCACCTGATCCTCCAGATGAGCCAGCTCATGTTCAGTGCTGGATCCACTGATGCCACGCGCACACTCCTCCAGATCCCCCAGCTCAGCCTCCAACCCGAACACTGTACCTGCTGCCACATACACCTGCACACACCAGCCAGAAAATAAACTGACAAACAGCCCATAATGACCAGAGAAATGTAGATGTCAGGGAGGGTCAGTACGTTCTCTTCCAGTCTGCTAAGCTGCTCGTCCAGTCTTCTTGCCTCAGCGGGGGGAATGTTGGAGGGGACACTGTGATCTACTTGGGGCTGTTCCTCTCCCATAGAGCCGTGAATCAGATCTTCGGTGGCGTTTAAGACTTTCAGCACTTCTGTGGTGATGCTGCGCAGTGATGAGGCAGAGTATTTCTATTCAGGATAAATACATTACATATTAAAACTCACATGCATATTAATGGGAACGAATGAGGCTTAAAGCCACACAGTATTATGTAGACAATATAAAAATCATAATTGTAACCATCATTAAGAGAATGTAGATTACAATTATGATGTCAAAATAAATAAGGATAAATGAGATATAAATAACAAAAATATGACTAAGATTGTCACCGAAAAAAAATCTGACTTTGGTAGATCAGATTTATGACATAAAAAAGTCATGATGAAAACCAATTATTCATTCATTCATTCATTTTATTTTTGGCTTAGTCCCTTTATTAATCTGGGTTCGCCACAGCAGAATGAACCGCCAACTTATCCAGCATATGTTTTACGCAGCAGATGCCCTTCCAGCTGCAACCCATCACTGGGAAACATCCATACACACTCATTCACACACATACACCACGGACAATTTAGCTTACCCAATTCACCTATAGCACATGTTTTTGGACTTGTGGGGGAAACCGGAGCACCCGGAGGAAACCCACGCCAACACGGGGAGAACATGCAAACTCCACACAGAAACGCCAACTGACCCAGCCTAGGCTTAAACCAGCGACCTTCTTGCTGTGAGGCGAACGTGCTACCCACTGCGCCACCGTGCAGCCCCGAAACCAATTATTATGAGATATAAAAAAAGTCAAAAGTACTAAACGAAAAGTATGATTATGAATTGACCCATTTAAGTCACAAACTAGCCCAGCTGAGCCTGATAGTTTTAACAAGTTTTTATCCCCTTAACTTTCGTCAATTGATGAAGTTTGGTCCTCGCCACTGTTGCCACTGGCTTGCTTGGTTTAAGACTAGTGGAGCTGCGCATCAGTGGATTTGTTCTTCAGTGTTTCGGCTTTCAGCAGTGACATTTACATTACACTGAACTGAACTAAACTGAACTTCAATTGTCAATACTAGACTGAAGCAGTTTCAGTTTACTAAAACATCATCTATGTTAAGCTGCTTTGACACAATCTACATTGCAAAAAAAGCGCTATAAAAATAAGCTGAATTGAATTGATTTTGAGATAAAAAGTGTAAATTATGAGATGCCAAGTTAGTCATAAATGTATACATATTATGATAAAACATGCAATGTTTTTCCATTGTGTCAACATTTTGACTACAACTTGTATGGAAAATATTCTTTCATAGTCATTTACTCTAAGTCTGCATTTTGTTATAATGAAAAAATTAAAAAAACGTGAAAAACATTGCTCATGTTGAAAACAAATCTGCCATTTGAGCAACATCGAGCAGATTAAAATGTCTCTGATTGGCCATTGTATTCATGCACTCTACTAGGATAACTGAAAAATATAAACCTTCGACTCAACTTGTAATCGCCTTTTTTGAATTACATTCTCAGCCCAAAAAGAACGTAAAATATGTCAAATGAAATCACAATTCACAGTAAAAAGTGTGTGAAAAGTAGATGGAAAATGTTCAGAAGAAAGGAAGAACATGCATAGCCTAGTAAATTACATATAATGAATTCATCTAGTTAATATTAGCATATGATCATCACCTGGTGTAGTATATTGGAGATAAAATGTAGATTTTTCTCTATGTCCAGCATATGTGAATCCTAATAAAGATTGAAAGGTGGCAGAAGACAAAGAATGAAACATAAAGAAACAAGTAAAGAGCTTCAAAGAAAGTTTAATTAGTAGATTAAATGAAGCATGTTATTTTTAAGCAAGCAGCCTGTAGCTTTTAATATAATGATATGTGTTAAAACAATGATTCAACTACTAGTCACATGATTTCAGTAAACAAGACTTTGCTATGTCATAACCATTTTTAAAGCATGTGTTGGTCTGTGTGAACTCTTGAACTATAACAGTATGGCTTTTACCTGATTGTGTATCAGTTTTGGATCAACACTTTATTGTCACAAGTATAAAACAAAAAGGAAGAACTATCTCTTATTTGCCTGTAGCTGAACAATTGAATAATTCATCATTTTTAATTATTCTAGATGATTTGTTGATTGCACTTTTATAATATATTTTAAAATAGTATGCTTCTGAGTTTCTGTTGTAGGGGAGAGTGGGGTAAGATGAGCCAGTGGGTAAACTGACCCAGCCCTGTATAATGTCATGTGACCCTATATTTTGGACCCACACATATAATTTCTTCCTCACCATAAAAAGGAGAAGCAATAGTCAAAACAATAGTCCAAAAAAGCCTAGGAATGAATTACTACACTGTTTGGTGACTACTCTGTTATTGGACTATTGTTAGATTTGACTCTCTGCCCAAATTTGGTCTTGTTTTGCTCAAGAATAGGTCTGTCACGATATCTATTTTTTGTTGTACAATATATTGCACAAAATATATTGCGATAAATTATATTATTGTCATTTTATGCCACTCATTATATAATGCCAGAATGACACTATAATAGCATCATAATGCAAGTACACTCTTCCAAAGAACACATACCATTTTATTCGTAAGAATATTTCATTTAATTATAGTAATTTGAACAATTTAATAATGAGGCATTGGAATCAGAATGTGAAAACGTATATCCTAAACAAATAAATAATAATAAATGTTAACAAAAAAAGTAACAGAGGCTGTGATATCTGCTATCAGATCTATTTTCAGTTGTCAGGCACCCACATGAAAATATACTATAGTAATTTATAGTAAACACTATAGTGTTTTTTTAACAATACTGACACCTCCAATAGAGATCAAAAGGTTGTGCAATCAGCTAAAATGTTGCTAGAATTGGCGATATATAGTGCATCACCAAAAATGATTGAGGTAATCTCCATGTGTTTTGCAATAAGTCGATATATTGATTATTGTGACAGGCCTACTTAATATGTCTATGTCTGAATGGCTTTTAAACACAAAATTGCTTAGTAGAAGTATAGTACCTTGTAAATCTCATCCGGTGTCAGATACTCCTGAACAGAGGGGGCGCTGTGCGAAGTTGTGGGATCCTTCTGCTCCTCTTTTTCTTCACTTTGGCTGTTGCCATCTTTCTTTTGAACTCTCTCTACTAATGATTTGATGCATTGTTTGTCTTCAGTCTCCTCAGTATCGCCACTGCTGCTTTTTAATGTCAGAACTTGGTGAGTTTTGGTCTCTTCATTAATTTCTTTTTCCTGTTCATCCATCAGTTTTCCACTAACAAAGCATCCCTCAAATCTTGCCTTGTAATTTGTTTTATGTTCTGTTACTTTCTCCCCCTCATCCATCATCTCTAGTTTCTCTGCCTCACTTCCCACTCTGTCTAAAAATACCCCCTCACTGGTGTAAGCCTCTATGTGTTCTTCCATGTCACCCAAAGCTTTCACTACAGTATCGATGATCCGATCAATTTCCATATTTCCATCCTCACTTATAAATCTGAGAGCCAGTTCTGTATTCTCAGCTTGGCTCTGCTGACCTTCAACCACATCACTTATTTCTGCTTTTCTTTCTTCAGTCTCAACTTCTCTTTTGTTCTTTGTCTGTTTAATTATTTCGCTAGCTATCTCATTTTGTGCATCTGCATCAGCAACTGTTTGTTTTTGTCTCCCAGAGTTTATTTGAGTCTCATCTGTGTTATTTTGCTCACTGCTGTCCTGATTTGCCACGTAGTCCTTTTTCTCTGATCGCTCTTCTTCTGCTTTTTCAACCATCTTCTCATCATGGTTGTGGGGTTTATCGTCATGTGTTCTAAATCTTTCTCCATCTGTCCTGTCATCTACCTCTACTGTTTCTGCTCTCATTGATTGATTTAGGCATTTGGTTTTAGCTTGATACTCAAATCTATCTAGTTCATCTTCGGTGGAGGAAAGTTGAGTCTCGGTGACCTGACTGGTCAGTTCTCTCAGTCTGGTGGTCAAATCATCTTCCTTCAATATCTCAGTAGATCTCCCTTGATTTGTAGATTCTGTTACATCTGATCTTTCTTTTGCAATCTTCAAGAAAGTGTCTCCCAAAACTTCATCTCCCACTTTTGACTTTGCTTTATCTTTTTTATTCCACATTCGAAACTCCATCCTGTCCAGTTCATCCTCAGTGGATGAAAGTTGTGTTTCTCTGACTTGACTGGTTAGTTCTTTCAGTTTGGAAGTCAACTCCTGATCTAAAGATCCATAAGCATTAAGATCAGGTCCAAACGGATCAGGGGTCGTGGCTCCAGAGCTCAGGATGTCAGGGGTCGCAGTGTCTGAAGTGTCGGCTGAGTCTTGTTTCATATACCGTCTTTTTGGCTGAGCATCTGAGGGTAGGGAACTGGAATCCTGACAATGAAGAATCACAGTCACTGAAGGTTAAAAAATACATAAAATACAATTTAAAATGTAATAAATCTTTTTTTAAAGTAACATTTTATAATATGCATTTCGGGCATGTCAACTTAAAATATCGATTTAAAGTTTCAAAATATCAATTTAAATCAATGGTACTTTTTCTAACATACTTCAGTATATATTCTTTAGTGTTCAACAGAAGAAAGAAACTCAAACAAATTTGGAATAAGGTAAAGATGAGTAAATTATGACAATCATTCTTGGGTAAACTATTCCTTTAATAACCCCTACCTATTTTATTTGAGTTAATCATCTTTGTATATTTAAGTTTGTCTGTTTGTTTAGTTCTTTGCTGGTTGTTTTTACTACTATATTTGTACTATGCTACTCCAGTGACCTCTTGCCTTTTTAAATCTTCATTAGGAAGCGATACCTCACAGGAAGATCATCATAGATGGGGGTATGAGGCTTTAAAATGTAAAAAAATTAAATCTGATCTAATTTTAAGAAAGGCAGTGTATAACAAACTATCATTCTCACCGGTTCAGCCAAAGACAGTCCTGACTGTCCTTTCCACTCTGTGTCCTCTCTCTTATTTTTCCTCCGACGCCGTGACCTCTTGACTCTGCTGTCCTCTAGTCCATCCTCACTGCTTTCAGCTCCTTCTGGGTTGAAATTCACATCCATGACATTTGGCCGGCGTATGGCTGCAGGTTGTCTCTGTTCCAGTGGCACTTTTCTCTTCAGAAAAGGCAACAGAGTTTTTTGGGACATCGGCCCATCCGGTCCTGAGGAGTTCTCAGTGTCAAAATTGTTCTCAGTAAAACATTGTGCTTGTGCATGCAAAGGTACGGTTGCTTGCCGGCTGTAGGATTCTGGGTAAGTCAACTGTTTGCTGGCAGACATTTTACGCTGAAGCTCAACCAGTGCAGCGCCCCAGACCCCATTAGCTTCAGGCTCTGTTTCTGAACCCATGTCATCGTAAGCTGACACCACACCAGACTCCTTTTCTAAAACACTGTACACCAGACTCTTGCGCTTGGTTAAAAGACTCGGTCGAGATAGCAGATTGCTCTGATAAGCAATCCAGTTCCCATCAGGACTCTGTAACACTGAAGACATATACATGCACAGCATTTAGACACATGGACTCTATAGTGCCCAGCATAAATGAGTACATGCCCTTTTAATAATTTTATCTATTCCTCAGTAAAAAAGGCAGCTATTTTTTTATACATTTAAACAAAAACTTTTGTTTAAATGTATCAAAACAGTTATTTCCATTAAAATAAGACTCTCAAAATAAGACTCAACATCTTTAGGAATAGAAATATAATGCATTTAAAGTCAATCAAGCTATTACAAATAACATGACAAGCTACAAAATTCCCACAAAATTTTGTTTATCTTGATTTTTTGTGTTTATTAAATGTTATTAAAAAATTTCCCTAACTTAATAATTTGGGTGTACTAATTTTGACTGTGATCTTAAGTTTTTTATGCACAAATATATTATTGTAAAGCATCCTATAGAAAATATTAATTTAAAAGAGATCTGTGAGGGCTGTACTCATTTATGCTGAGCACTGTAAATATATTCAACAGTTACCATTCAGTACAGTTAGAAAATCTCTCTGTCATAAGCAAGAAAAGTTATTCTACTATGATTAAAGGAACAGTTCACAATTTTTTTTAAAAAATGCTGTTAATTTACTGACCCTCAGACCATCCAATATTTAGGTAACTTTTTATGGTGTCTACATTATTACTGACTATTTTTAGTTGAACACTTGGTTCTTGGTGAATCAAAAATCGCAGAGGTGAATCATAAGCGATCAGTGTATCAGGTATTAATTTAGCTTTGTCTATTTAACAGTTAATTTGCATGTTATCATCAAGGACCATAGATTCATGTAAAATATTTGGATGGCAATGTAACAATCAGGCTTTTTGAGCAAAGACATACAAATGTTATTGAATGGTTGTAATGTGCAACTTAAATGAAATTTTTTGGAATAAGATGTAAAAAAAGAAGTGTATTTACAGAAAGCATATACACTGTACATATTTGTTTGCTAAATAATTTAGACATTCAAAGAGCTTTTCAATCATAAGTCTAACCAAGTTTTGTTTCAAATTTGAAGTTGATATCACCAAAATTGTGGTTTTTGTGAAATAAGTGCTATACCTGAAAACAAAAATTAGTGCAGTAAATAAATGTAGAAATATTTAAAACATGACAAAGGTTCTAAAAGGATTTTAAAAATCATTTCCAGGCAAGTGCAATGTTGATTTTAAAAATTCTATACACAGGATGACTTTTGAATGTGCAAGGCTTCAAACAATACCACATTTAAAAACATCTAAAAAATGTTAACAGTTAACAGGTTAAAGGCTTGCTCACACTGTTTTATATTTAACCATTTTTTTTGAAAACGTAAAAAAGTATGGTTCACACCACATCTATAATGAAAATTTAAAGCATTTTAAGTCAAAAGTGCATCATGCAATTATAATAAAATTTGGAGCATTGTCCATTGGTGTTAGATATCTTTAGTTTTCATTCCTGATGTAAATATAGCCATTAAGTAAATGATCTAACTTGAATTGTCCAGTCGGTCAACACTCCTCCAGCTCGGCATGGCTTGGACAGGCAATGTTTCTGTCATTTCCAGAGCTAGGCTTTTAGAGGAGGAAGGCCTTGACCCGGAGTTAGTGTGATGATCTGTTTTTTCATCAGTAAGAAGACAGAAAGCTGAGCGAGACCTCTGAGGAGAGACGAGAAGATTTATTCAGCGAACACCGAAGCAAATGAACCATCCAAAAACCACTATACAGAGTCAGCGCAATCAATAGTGCATCTCAAAAGTGACAATGGAAGAAATAAAAGGGCTGTTTACCCAGAGAGCAGCATCGAAGGCCCTCTGGATTTGATCAGTAGAAATCTCATCACTGTTCTGCTCCACATTACATCCAGACTCTATTTCAGACAGATCCCTCTTCCGGCAGACAATCTGACATTAAATTATTTACATAGCATAATTAAGATTAATGTAAATCTTGCAAAAAATCATTGAAAAAAAAACCAACAACAACAAAAAATGCAAATAATTATTACATAATTTATTATATTAAACATTTCTTTTTATACTGAACAAATCTTTAGTCTTTTTAATGTCAAATCAACAGTATAGACATATATATCGATATGGATATGTGTAAAATACAAGTAAAAAAGGTAAAAGATGCACCATAAAGAACCATAGGTGTTTTTGGGAGGCTGTGATATGCAGTTTTACAGAATTAATTCATGGTGTATTTTCAAATCTCAATTTCAATTTGTGCAATTTGAATTTGATGTGTGAAATACAAATAAAAAAGGTAAAAGATGCATTTATTTGATCTAAAACACAGTAAAACAGTGATATTATGTATAGAATAATTGATGATGGGCTGTTGAATTATTAGAAAATATTGCAAGGTGGTAATGCGGCGGAGAATAAGAGATTCATATCAGTTTCCAATAATGGCAGTGTTTTAAACATTTGTGTTGTGTTAAATATTTTTGTGAAATTGAGACATATTTCTTTCAGAATCATTAAATGAAAAGAAAGTTCAAAGAACATTCTTTATTTGAAATATAAATGTCTTTATTCTCAACTGTTGCAGAATTAATAATTAAAAGGGAATTTAAAAAATACTTTTATAAAAATTGTAATCTATTTGCTGCACACTGAAACCTAGACAAAAGTAAAAGATTAAACTTAAGGTCATTGCTGACATGTTACTCACTTTCTCCACAATAGTTGTGGCCAATTCTTCAATAAGCTCTCCTCTGTTCTGCCGCAGATATTGAGCTTCATTCTGCTTCTCCTTCAGAAGAAAATATCAAAAAGTTTCTGAGCAGACAGTATGAATGAATAATCCTGAACATATTATTGGGAAAGTCTTACTTGATTGTCAGTCTGGCTTTCAGCCTGAGCAATGGCCTCATCTATGGCCTCTTCTGCCACCCGCAGTGCCACACTAATAGTCTCAGCCATGCTGTGCTCTGAAATGATCATTCAGCCTTCACAAAAGCTCTGAACCAGATGCTATATGTGCCACATACTGTGACTGCAGTCAAAAGTGTTAAAATGTTCACAGAATGAAACTCATTAAAGAGATAGCTCAACCAAAAAATGAAAATGTTCTCATGTACTCTCCTTCAAGTAGTTTTACGTAAGCCTTTATAGGTTTCTTTTTTTCTACTGACAACAAATGGAGATATTTTTATGCAGGAAATCAGTTGGTCACTGACATCCATATAAGGAAAAAATAATCCATGCGTTCAAAATATCTATTTTTGTGTTCAACAGATGAAGGAAGCTCAAACAGGCTCCAAAAAAGTAGAGGGTGAGTAAAAGACTGCAATTAGAATTTTGGGTAATCTATCTATGTAAACCGAAACTACTGAACATCAGCCATACATACGTATCTAAACAATTTTGATTTGATCACAAACCTTCGCTTTGCTTGTAGAATGTGCAGTCACTCTCATAGACACTACTCTCATTGCAGACACTCTCTTCATACGCGCTTCCCTCTGTTGGGGTAAAAAGTAATACAGTTCAGTTCATCACAAAACCTTTTATGTGTAATGCCCAAATCAGACTGACTGTCATAATATACAATATCCTGGCAGACATGCTTAATATTTAAAAGTGCATTGAGTAACGAAAGAGACACTAGCTTGGTTTTCATTACAGATATGTGTAAAGTGGAACTTTTCTAAAAGTTGTTAGAAAACTATTACGATTTTTTTCCTATCGCAATAAGCCATTCCAAGTCTTTAGGACTGTCTTTAGTAAGTTCATGTTTATCATAGCCATTATTTTTAATCAAATCAGACATAGCTATGCTATCGAATCATTAAAGAGGACTTATTATGCAAAAATCACTTTTATAAGAGGTTTAAACAGTTGTGTGGCAACAGTGTGTGAATATATCCAGCTTCTAATGGTCAAAATTAATTAATTATATATTTTTATGATTACACTTCATAAAAACAGTCTGCAGAAACACTTTAATTGACATTCTCACTTTGTATTTCATCTGAGGGGGAAAGCCCTGCCCATTAGTGACAATCTCTCCCTCATTAGCATAAACAGACATTAGTGAGAAGCAGCTGTCCACTATTCAAGTTTTCACACCGTACTTGCTGAAGATCATTTTTAAATGAGGCTGGGAGCACAATCTCATTTGAATTTAAAGCGACAGTCACCAAAACGGCACAATTTGAAGCAAAGCCTAAAAGGGGCAGTTTTAAAGAGTTGGGCAAACTCAGGGAAACTCAGGGATGGGAAACTCAGTCCGGAGGGCCGGTGTCCTGCAGAATTTTGCTCCAACACTAATCAAACACACCTGAACATACTAATCAGTGTGGTAAATATCACTAGAAATCTATAGGCAGCTGTGTTTGATTAGGGTTAGAGCTAAACTCTGCAGGACACAGGCCCTTCAGGGCAGAGTTTGCCCATCCTTACTCTAGAGACATTAGAGACTTATTTTACATCTTGTAAATAGGTGCATAATAGTTCACCTTTAATGCCAAGGAAAGCCCCTTTATACTTGTTAGCAGCCATAAGGTTTTTTGGGAGGTTATGATATGCAGTTTTACAGAATTAGTTTATGATGTATTTTCAATTCACAATTTCAATTTGAAGGGTAATGGAAACCAAAATACTGTCTTTACGTGGCTTTCTGTGCACACAATCCGAGATGAAGCAAAATATGGACAAGTTTCTTGGGTTTCAATTGTGTGTTTAAATGGACAAATGCACATAAAATATGTCAGAATGGGGATTCTGTTGAGTGTTTAGTTAAATGCAGTCGGTTATGTTCTTAGTGAACATAAACAGTTGGGAAAGTTGGCAAATTCGAATGCTTGTTAGTAAATTAGATCTGCTAAAGTGACAGCAGTCCTAAAGTGACAGCTCCTTAAGTGACAGCAGTCAATAAACCTTAAAAACCTAAATCTTATTTCATTTATTTACACAAAAAATTATCTTACTGTTTGTTCTTTTTTATTGTGTTACTGACAAAACCAAACATGAGCATCAAATATTACAACATGTTCGTGTTGACAAGTTGTTTCTGTGCAAAACCAAGCGATTTGACAGCACTTTCAGCTTGTTGACATGATTTAATAGCACTCTCCACAGGTTTCTCTCTGACAGACACTGCCTCATTCTCGAAGAGCTGTCGAATGACAAATCATTTGATGGGCAACTACTGACATATCAATATATCCTCAGCTTCCCATAAAGCCCTTTAAAGTGAGCCGACGAAGGTCAAACAGCCTTTGAAGTCTCTGGCTACCCCTATGTGAAAACACCTTTCATTTACATTCAAGCCAACATTTACGCCTACTCTCTTCTAAGCAAAGCAAATCAAAATAATGTTATAAATCTAGCCTTTTCTATGAGCTAAAGCTGAAGACTGATGTTGCAGCTTAAAAACCTATCCTATAATGCTATAAGCTTATTGCTCCATTCTTAGCACTGAACTCAAACAGATTATCTTCTAGCTTTTCTCTGCATCAAATTTCCAAGGCCTAACCACACAGGGCAGTGAGTTTTGTGGCCAAAGCTCTTAATTTTTCATTGTCAGTTCAATGCTTTTACTCTATTCCACAGGGAGCTGTTCTTCCTCTGAGGTTACAGAGGTCTGCTGAGGTGACAAACATCCACAGTCATGGTCATCCATTGTTAATGTGCCACTGGCCTTGCTTTTAACTGCGTTCCCCTTCATGCTTAAGACATTCTCTGCTCACTGGCCACAGCAGAACTGAAATGAAGGCCAAGCACAGGTCATAACTCATTTAAAGCCCACAAACACAAGTAAAGGAGCTTTGAGCTGGTGCAAAAGAGGAAGGTAATCTTTTGGATTTTTTTACACTTCGAAACAAAGGGGCAGTGTGATTTTTATACAACTGTATATTGTTTGTATTCTAGTGAACAAAACAAGACATGACTGTGATGTAACTGCCCCAATTAGCCATGCCTGCAATCTATTTTAGATTTACATTTATTTTATTAAATCACCATAAACTATATTATTTAACTATTTAAATAACTATGAATAATAGGTAATTGGAAAATGGATAGATGGATGGATGGATGGAAAAACACGGTAGAAAAAGATAGATGGCTAGAAAATATGCTTAGAGAAGATAGATGGATATATAGATAGTTAGATATCTGGGTGGATGGCTGGAAAAGATGGATTGCTGAAAGGATGAACAAAAAAGATGTTAGAAAAAGATGAATGGATGGATGGAAAATATGGCAAAAAAGTTAAATAATATTAATATTATGTTAAATAATATTCTACTCATAGAGTTGCATACATTTTTCAGTAAAATAAATGTTTAATTCCTCATAAATTTCTCTCTGGGTAAACTAAATATACAGTAATTTCTTTAAATGTAGACAAACAAGCAACTAAATAATTGTGTCTGTTAATGCAAGTATCATTCAATGTCAGAAAAAAAGTGCAAAATTGTGCGTTTGGGGCTACAACAGCTTGTAACTGAGGCAAGTACCTTGAAGTAAACAACTCTGCGCCTTATCTACAACTAGACTGCATTTTAGTATCTTAGAGTAGCAATATGCTTCCTTAAGATATTACAATAAACATTTATGGGTAAATAAAACATAGAAAAATATCCTTTCAAGGGTACTGCCCCAGTGACAAGCTGTTTTACCCATAAAGGTGCACATGTTTCTATATATTTTCTGATGGAAATGAGGGATTCATCAGGTCATATCAAACTGCACAGTGACCTTTCCATCCGCAAACCTGAGTAATTCTCAGAAATCGTGCTGCTGTTAAATCAGATCCAGAGAAGACAAATAACGCCAGAGGAACTGCCTGCTCTATCCTTCATAAATTGTCTAAATACTGTACGTGTGCATGCAAACATATGGAGTAAAAAAGTACAATGCAAAACTGAACTATTCTAGGGATGCACGTGTTATTTGAAATGGAGAAACTCCTGTAATACGTAAACCAGAGCTCTGTTGTGTCCAAACTATACATATGTAAATATAGGTAAAAAAGTGTACAGTGTTATAATAAAATGTACAGTGTGAAAATGTCCTTTATAGTAAAGCAAGGTCATGCAGGAGTCCAGATGGCGAGTACCTGTAAGCTCTGCTAGTGCTCCACGCTCAGCCGCATGCCTCCTGTAGAGGTTCTTTAACACTTTGGCACTGCCAAACCTTTTAAAACGGCTTCTCACATTATTGTAGAACCACTCCAGCGACTGGGTCTTCAGTAGCCTGAAAATACACAACACTATTTGAGAGTATTCTTGAGATTTCACTTTGACAATATAAGTACAGTATGTATGACTTTGAACAGCATGACATATAAAATAACCACAGACTCAAAGTCCTTTAATCATCAAACTCTCTCTTTTTCTCACACACACACGCACACGCACGCACACACATACATACATATAGAGAAAGGTCAGAGTAGACAGCCAGTGGCACTTCTGAGCATGCTCAATAAGACCTGGTGTGCTATTCAACCTGCCTACACAGACTCGCACTGCCCGAGAGACAAATAGCTCTATGTTGCCATGCCACTGAAGCCCAACAATAGTCTGAATTAAAATGAGTAATTTTAGAGAAATGGTCTGCTGGGAATATGCTGTATAGGGGTTCATTTGGTTTGTATACAGTAGGAAATGCTGCCAAAAGGAAAGTGAGAAAATTAGATGGATGGAGAATATACTATACAAGAAATAGATTTCAAGTAAAGAAATATTTTTATTTTATTTCACTAATAGCATAAAATAGAAAAATCTGAGATTTTTTCATTCTTATCATTCGGGGATCAAAACAAAATTACCATGAGTTTTTGCATTAATGCCAATAACTACTATAGACTACAGAATCCACAAATTATTGAATATATTTAAATACAAATATTTTTCTTACATAAAATAATTTTGCTTTAAGGAGGTGCTTTATTCTTTATGCATTAATTTCACTATTTACTTTAGACTACGGAATCCACACATTCATATACATTATGTATATTGTACATAAATACTGATATACCTGTTCTGTCCATAAATAGCATCACTGAAATTGCCTACTTCCACTAAGTGATGATCTAATATGCTGATATTCGCATTTCGGAATGAAACCAGGAACGAGCAATCAGTCTTATTATGTGACAAACAGAGGAGATAAATCTGGAGTGGATGTGTAGAACGCAGTATCAAAATTCAATTCCGCTGATGGACATAATCTCTATGCATGCGAGTGTGAGCATTTATGTGAAAATAGGAAAGAGGAGAAATCATCCTTTTATAAATAAATTAATAAATACATAAAATAACTGCAGGACTTTTGTAGGACACAGTAACCTTCCATTGGTGTGAAACTCAAATCCCGTGGGTTTCGTTAAAAATGATGTAAAAGCACTGTGGATTCACATTCAAACCAACAAGACAGAAAAATCACCCTAATTTTAACTCTACTGCCATTGGTTGGACTAATCAGGGGAGTTAAAATGGATGTGTTTACAGGCCAACATTTGCTCCTCAGCATGCAAGAAGCATGAAAACATTTTTTATCTTGGTTTAGCAGTTTTGTGACCTACAGCACTCTGTGACATTAAAACAGTCTTTGAGAACAATGTCATGTTGCTGTATAACTGTTTTACACATAATTATTGCGATAATTGTAGAAAAGTCTGAACACTGTTATCCGAACCCTCAATGGCAAGGCTCAGTTCTAAACAGTAATTCTACTGTCTTTCATTAAACATAAGCGCAAACAAACCTTCATACACACAGACGTTCACAAACCTTCAAATGACTACTAAGGTGCTTCAACGTGAGTCACAACTCAAATAAACATAAAGACATGCACATTCTCACATTCACAGCACCAGCCCTGACCTTTTCAGGAAGTTGTTTTTGTTGTATCAGTGAGAAAATAACGATTTAAAAAAAAAACATGTAAATTAATTTTAATCATCCAAAAATAATTTATTTTTATTTTTACTAAATCAATTTCATGGTGATTTTTATATGTAGTACATATAAAAAAAGATATCAATTTACTTTTTATGAAAATAGAAGGTCAAAATATGGGTGAAATAATGTTATAATTTTTATTGTCTATGTAAAAATGAAATGTCAAACTTGTTCTAAAATTATACTAAAAACATTTTTTAAATGACTATTAATAATATTTTGTGTCTTTAACACTATTAAATAAAATATTCATGAAAATACTAATTTTAGTATTTGAACTAAAGTTAAAATGATTGATATTTTGGTGAATGTCTTCTGTAAATTATGGGAAAAATGATACTGTATGATAGTAACTATTCATTGGTCAAAAAAGGACACATTCTAATCAATGGGGTGGGGGTGTAAAGCTGTATTACACATCTACTGTACTTAAAAGCATGTTTTCTTTAAAAGCTTGAAAACCCCTTTTAGTCTTTGACCCATAAAAGATTAATGTAAAACAACACTTTCAGTGTTCACTGTTTAATAGGGAACATTGATACATAAAAATTGCAACAATTCTGACTAACACTTAAACTATTTTGTCTAAATAAATAAAATAATAATTAACAAAATCAATGTAATTAAATACTACAAGTACATCTAGGCATTACAGCATCATAAAACTATTCAAAGGGATCTAGATTTGCTAAACAAATATATTATTAACATCAATGCAACATACATGCTTTTAAAATATTTATTTAACAGAGCATTCAATGATGCAAAGATAATCTACCCACAAAAACAATAAATAAATCATAAATAATCATGCATAATTAAATATCCAACACTAACAGTTAGTCAATTTATAATAAAATCTCTAATACAACCATTATCCAACGCTGTACCATTTACGTACATCTAGTTTTTCCATCTCACAAAATCCACTAATAGAAGCTTCACGAGCCATTAAGCTGCAGGTGTTTCCCTCCTGACGGAGCTCGTGCTCATTCTGTCACTGAACAACATCAGCGATTGAAAGCACAGCAATACTGACCTGGTCTTCTGGCAGGAGGAGCACAGCCAGCCTTTGTCCCTCTTACTGTAGGTGCAGCAGCTCTTGCAGATGTTATAGCAGCAGTCTAGGCAGGAACGCTTTGTATTGAGCAGGAAGGTGAACGGAGAACAGCAGCGGATGCAGCAGCGCTCATTAAACCTGTGCTGCTGCGAGAGTAAAACAGACCGACTGCCCTCCTCGACCAGCGCCTTCTTCATCTCACTGGAGAGAGAGAGAGAGAGAGAGAGAGAGAGAGAGAGAGAAGAGAGAGAGGGCAGAAAAAAAGAAAAAACAACTGTAATATAAAATATGCCACTATATATAAAATCATACATAAGCTGTTGCATATTAGTAGAATGCATTAAAAACCATTCATAATTAATCTCTGTGCAAGGCGGGCTGTACTGTAGTGCCCTGTAAGTGGATCACGTTCACATGACATCTGCGTGTTGACAGATGTACTGCATTTGCCCTTCAACGTCTTAAATCTGTCTGGATTTCCAGCCGTACCGCAGCCTCCAGAGATGAGGGAGCAATTCTGCAAAATTGCTCTGACATTTAGAGGAGAGACGAAGACCTAACGCTGTTTAATAGAGGGTTGCAACCAGCATGCACATCATTTGTTTGGATAAGATTTATGACGCTCTATTAAACTGATAGGAATTAAAGAATTAAAAAGACATAAATTATAAGTCTAACTGTCTGATATTTATTATATTTCTTCAGTTATATCTAGTATAACTGCTTGTATGCATATATATACACACACACACACACACACACACACACACACACACACACACACACA
>CAIGQV010014432.1:8310548-8333340 GCA_903798115.1 Danio jaintianensis
ACACACACACACACACACACACACACACACACACACACACACACACACACACACACACACACTAACATATAATACAGTGCTCAGCATAAATTATTACACCCCTCACAGATTTCTCTTTTAAATTAATATTTTCTATAGAATGCTTTACAATAATTATATTTGTGCATATACATTAGATAAGTCAGTACCAAAGATAAATCTGGAACTAATCTAGCAAAAGAACTTAAGATCACAGTCCAAAATGTAGTATATTTTAATAATTATTAATATGTTGAGTGAAAATATTCAATATAATTTTAATAAACAGGACAAATCAAGAGAAACACAAAAATATCAAGTTTAGTTGAAATTTTGTAGCTTGTAATTTTTTTTTGCATTAACTTATTTGAATTTAAATGTATTATCTTTCTATTCCTAAAGATGTTATGTGACCAAACTCTGATTTTAATTGACATGGCTTTTTAATAAAAAATATTGGCTATATTCACTGAGAAACTGATAAAAATATTCATTAAATGGTGACAACCAAATAATTTATCCCTACTGTAACTGTAAGCAGTAAGCAATAACAAAAGACCAAAGAGGCATGTCTGAATTCATGAGTACCCAGATGGGCAATATTCTTAAGTGTGTATGATGACATTTCATTATCTCTTGATGACACTTCTGGCAGTGAAGTGATGAAATTGATGCTAGTAAGTTACACAATAACAACAACATGACGAATACAGTATGCTTAGATAACATTCATACAACTGAACAAATGCATACTATATAGAACGTACATAATTTGCAGCTTATTCAAAATAATTACCTGTTTAAGGTGAAATTATGGAACCAGCCAATGTCATTATGAAAGGGTTGTTGAATCATTCACATATCAGATTCATTCTTTCAAAGATTCAGTGGGTCTTGCTTGAGGATGTAAAATGGCTAAATCTGCTTTGGCTTACAGTTCAGGAAAAATTAAGACAACCTACGCAGTCACTGGGAGTATATTTACATTATTATAAAAGAAATTATTAGATTGTTAATATAAAATCATAACTTTATTTGTGCTTATTATTAAATCTCAAAATGACACTTTATTAAATGTTTTTAAACATATTTGTGCATACTTGATGTCTTAATTAAGCCCAAACACCAATATTAGTTATTAATTTATAGTTTAGAAGTATTAATTTGGGTTCTTTCAGTGCATATTCTAAAAGCAAATCTATGAGTCACAGAGCCAAGCGCTGAGTTAACAGGAGCAGTGGAGAAGGATGAAAAACTAGAAAGGAAACGCTGTATTGAAAACCTTTGCTTGAGATGTGACATTTACTTTGTCTCTCCAAACAATAGCAACAGGAAATCATTACGAATGATTAGAGCCAGAGCATGAACGGATTGGCTCCGGTGAATACTAAGAGAGGGAAAGTGAGGATAATCTCAGCAGATTGAAAACAGACAGTCGGGAAAAAATGGAAAAGAAAAAAAAACAAATGCTGCAATGATATTATACAAAAGCAACAGAGGAAAATGCAGTCATGTTGGTATGGAGACTGTGAGCTTGGCAAACACATTTTGCAACACTGCATTTTTGAGCGTATGTGTAGACTTAGCAATAATTTGGTAACAAATATGAGGCAAAACCTCCCTTTTTGTGCTTGCATTTGGTTGAATTCAGCAAAATCAACTCTTGCACTAAATCCAAGATGCATGTAGCTTGTAGATTAATCCTGAAATGTGACTTTCAGACCCTATAGATACCAAAAAAACTAGAAATTACAAACAGCTTTTCACTAAATCTGTGGCATGATGCATATAAAACAACAGAAAAAAGCTGAATATTTGAGGAATTTTAACAGACCTCAGCAGGATTAATTTCGTGAGCCTGCAATCCCCCACCGTGATGATCCTCCATCAGGGGTCTCTCAGATGAACTCATAATTGGATACTCGGCAGGTCATTTGCACAGAGTTCTCTGAAACATGGTCTGTTGTTTACAAAGCAATGTGTTGGCAGAGAACACCAGAGGTGTCCTGTGCCAGTCTGTGCAGATCCAAGGGAAGGTCTATAAGTGACTCATGCCAGATAGCCAGACTGGGCACAAGTGTGATGAACAGGGAGGCAAACTAATAGCCAATATTTCATACCAAGTCATCTGACAGACCAGTATCTATTAAGAATGACAGGTTTTACTAATATAATCTGCAACTCAAGTACAAAATCATGAATATGCCTTTCTATTCTGTTGCACTATATATAGGGAGTTAGTGCTTTTATTTGGCAAGTGTACTTCAAATAAATGCTGTACTGTAGTTTCTAAAATTATTGTGGTTTCCACAAAAACAGTAACTGATTATTCATTTATTTATTTTAAATGATTTCTTCCCATTTATTTTTTACTTATTTATTAATTTATTGCAAAAGGCTCTGTTGGGTTTGTCATTCAAACTGAAATACAACACATTAAAGTACATTCTCATACAGTAGCTTTTTATTTTGTAAATGAACCATTAAATCTCATAAAATGTTCTGTAGAGGGATTACAAGCTATATTACGCGTCTTTTTCTGTTGAACTATACAATATTTATCTTTTTCTGTTGAACTATACAATATTTATCCATAAAACATTTTACACCCTTCTTTGAAAACTTTTGAAATGCACTCTTGGCTTGCAGTATAACTGACATAGGTGATTAGACAATATGACAATATTATTTTTTACATGTATTGATATTGCTTGATATTGGATATATCATAGCTTACATTAGACATTAAATATTTAGATTTTTTTCCAACTGTAAATTAGCATTAAGTAAATGGAAAGCTATTTTGAATAATAATAAAATATTTTTAAAATAAGCAATATGAAGAATTTCATCCATTTTTATGGATTGAGATACCTAAATTCCCCTATGTCTTTTTAAAAAATAATTGTATTCACTATTCAGCAAAGATGATTAAGTTTAAGGAGACATTTATACTGTTAAATTTCTGTTTCGGTAAAATCTTGTCGTTTTGAACATTCTAGTCATCAAAGAATGCTGAAAAAAAACAACCATATTTTTCCACAAAAATATTAGGCATCTGCTTGTTTGCTTATTTATTTAAAAGGAAACGCTATAAGATAATAAAAAGCATTTTTCTTTATTTAACTTTTCAACTTTTTTATTAAATCTCATAAAATACATTGCATAAGGATTTAAAGCTTCTCTGCACAAACAAGATAGAGATCAGTCTTAAAGACCCAAATCTCCTGGTGTGTTTTGCAGCGATGAAGCAATAACATACCCTATTCCTGGAACATCTTGTCAGCTCAAATCAACAGCTGTAATAGCACAATAACACATAACAGTTAGTCAATAAAAATGTGCTTCAATGGGAATGCCTCACTACAGAGCAATTCAAGGAAACATGCATTAATCTCATATAACAGGACTTGTCAATCTGTCAAATGCATAGTTTCTAGTCTTTCAGTAGTTTCAGCATTTATAACTGAGACAAATCTAGCTCTTCAATTTAAATAAACACCAGTGTAGATAAGCTTAAAACATAACACACGAATGTCCATATAACTGTAATATATATTGCATATGATTAAACAAAATATCTAGTCATATCATTTGTAAAGTCTAGAGCCAAAATGACCAGCCAATTGAAGTCTGTCCGACAAGACAAAATGCCTTCCCAGAATCACTATGTTTTGTGTGTAGTAGCAACATATTTCCTCTTTGTGCAATGGATTATCAGTGCCCTCACAAAAAAAATGTCAGTCTCTGCCATCTGTTTGAAATCTTTGATTTAATAAAATGGAAAATCATGGATGAGTGATGGAGGACTCTAGGGTCACTTTCTATATGGTTTCCAAATGCTGATTGAGATTAGTAGTTCCCTAATGGTTTTCTTAGCTTATTTGTTTCCATCTGCAGTTAATTTTCTTCATCTTTAACACAAAATAAAAAATAAACAATTGTTCAGGTCAAAGGATAGGTTAAATATTTTAAAGTGCCCCTATTATGTGTCTTTTCTTTTGGTGAATATTAGCTTTAACACTGGAACTACCAGAATTCTATAGCCAACTTGGATGGCCATAGCAGTCATTCTGACTATTCTCATGTAAGATGTTACATTGTTGCTTTATATTTACGTTCAAAGCTTCTATTGAGATATTCGAATTAAGTTTTTAATGTATGTCATGTTATCATATTTTATGAAGTCACTACCATAAAAATACAATATTTTTGGTGATACAGCCTAAAAATTTGTACGAGTCACTTGACCAGCCATGAAGCTGTGCACCTCACTTTCACTTCAAAAGCTGGAGAACAAGTTTTCTCGCAGGACTGAATATGTTGTTATGTAAAGTTAAGGTTATTTGAACAAAAGTATTAAATTACAAAATTTAAAAAGGGTCAAAATTACCGACTTGGTAGTTATAGTGTTAAAATAAAGTCCAGAACACACCAAGCTGATGCCAAACAACTAGCACTGACTGTACCACAAAGCTGCCCATGAACACACCAAACGGACGAACGTTGACTGAAACGAGAGTGTGTGTTCTGCACCTGCATGGGAGGACATGTCTTTCAGCACCTGCGGGTGGCACTAGTCTGTTTTCTTGTTCACAACGGGAAATCGTAACTTCTAACGTGCATGTGCAAAGTGTAAACAAAGCAGCGTTTAGTACCATTATCACAGTAGTTCTCACTTACCATGAAGGGATTTGCTCCTGCAAATATGTCGGATAATCTAATAATCCATATCATTTGCAAATATTTGAGGAAAGTAGTAAAATTACAGTCTGCATTTTTGTTGAAATGGAATTGTTTATTTGCTAGTTGTTACATCACTTCAGTACGTCACACTCGTGCTCTGATTCGTTGCTTTGTTAAATGCTGAATCGGGCCAACAACTCAGATGTTAACCCAACAAGAGGCGACATGTGTAACACACCAAACCAACTAGCTGTACCGACAAAGTCTAACGGTCGACCTTCGGCTTGGTGTGTCCCACCATTAACATGTATCGAAGTGCTTTAAAATTGAGCTGTTGTCTCTCAAGAATGAAGAACTTATTCTGAACAGCCTCATCAGTAACTCCAGTCTTAATTCCAACTTATGTAGGTTTGTAACAAGTTTGCACAATGTTAGCCTATGATTACAAGTAGCTGCCTATTTACAACAGTCTACAGATGTGGTAATGAACATTTGGTTTCTGCCACATGCTGTAGTCCAATCACAAGAGACCGAGAGGTTTGGAGAAACTGTATCCTTAAACTAACCATATCTGACACTGAGAGAAAATATGTGGTGCTATAATGCATATTATCAAAAACAAAATGTACAGTCGTGGCCAAAAGTTTTGAGAATGACACAAATATTAGTTTTCACAAAGTTTGCTGCTAAACTGCTTTTAGATCTTTGTTTCAGCTGTTTCTGTGATGTACTGAAATATAATTACAAGCACTTCATACGTTTCAAAGGCTTTTATCGACAATTACATGACATTTATGCAGAGTCAGTATTTGCAGTGTTGGCCCTTCTTCTGCAATTTGACTGGGCATGCTCACAATCAACTTCTGGGCCAAACCCTGACTGATAGCAACCCATTCTTTCATAATCACTTCTTGGAGTTTGTCAGAATTAGTGGGTTTTTGTTTGTCCACCCGCCTCTTGAGGATTGACCACAAGTTCTCAGTGGGATTAAGCTCTGGGGAGTTTCCAGGCCATGGACCCAAAATTTCAACGTTTTGGTCTCCGAGCCACTTAGATATCACTTTTGCCTTATGGCACGGTGCTCCATCGTGCTGGAAAATGCATTGTTCTTCACCAAACTGTTGTTGGATTGTTGGAAGAAGTTGCTGTTGAAGGGTGTTTTGGTACCATTCTTTATTCATGGCTGTGTTTTTGGGCAAAATTGTGAGTGAGCCCACTCCCTTGGATGAGAAGCAACCCCACACATGAATGGTCTCAGGATGCTTTACTGTTGGCATGACACAGGACTGATAGTAGCGCTCATCTTTTCTTCTCCAGACAAACCTTTTTCCAGATGCCCCAAACAATCAGAAAGGGGCTTCATCAGAGAATATGACTTTGCCCCAGTCCTCAGCAGTCCATTCGCCATACTTTTGCAGAAGATCAATCTGTCCCTGATGTTTTTTTTTGGAGAGAAGTGGCTTCTTTGCTGCCCTTCTTGAAACCAGGGCATCTTCCAAAAGTCTTCCCCTCACTGTGCATGCAGATGCACTCACACCTGCCTGCTGCCATTCCTGAGCAAGCTCTGTACTGGTGGCACTCCGATCCCGCAGCTGAATCCTCTTTAGGAGACGATCCTGGCGCTTGCTGGACTTTCTTGGACGCCCTGAAGCCTTCCTAACAAGAATTGAACCTCTTTCCTTGAAGTTCTTGATGATCCTATAAATTGTTGATTTAGGTGCAATCTTAGTAGCCACAATATCCTTGCCTGTGAAGCCATTTTAATTGCAACGCAATGATGGCTGCACGCGTTTCTTTGCAGGTCACCATGGTTAACAATGGAAGAACAATGGTTTCAAACATCACCCTCCTTTTAACATGTCAAGTCTGCCATTCTAACCCAATCAGCCTGACATAATGATCTCCAGCCTTGTGCTCGTCAACATTCTCACCTGAGTTAACAAGACGATTACTGAAATGATCTCAGCCGGTCCTTTAATGACAGCAAGGAAATGCAGTGGAAAGTTTTTTTCAGGATTAAGTTAATTTTCATGGCAAAGAAGGACTATGCAATTCATCTGATCACTCTTCATAACATTCTGGAGTATATGCAAATTGCTATTATAAAACTTAAGCAGCAACTTTTCCAATTTCCAATATTTATGTAATTCTCAAAACTTTTGGCCATGACTGTATGGGTTCAGATTGATGTAAACCTATTAAGACACACAAATCAAGGACCTTTAAGAACATATACTGTATATGGTGCCTTGATTGCATTGCAGGTTTTCTTTGAAACTAATATAACAGTTTTCTATGATGTGGAAATCATTTTAAGCCTCTCTTTGTGCATTTTTATCTCCTTACCTCCAAGGGTCTTTTCTAATAATCTTATTTTTGTGCTCTTCCATTCTCATATAAGTCACTCAGTCCTGTTTGAAATTCAGAGATGCTCCCCTGGTGTCAGCGTGGATATTGAAAGGCTAGATGCATGCAGGCAGAACACATTTGGGGGAAGAAAAATGCTGTCTGCATTAAATGAGGCAGTTTAAGATTTTGTAGCGACGTGAAAGAATATTATTATGGTTATCAAAAAAAAGATACTTTATTTAAATAAAGCTGTTTAGTTCATTTGAATTCCGAAAATACATAATATACCCCTATTATGCTATTTTGAAAGTCCCTGGTTTTGTTTTGGAGGTCTCCTACTATAGGTTTACATCAATCCAAGATAAATAAATAAAAATAAAAACTTTCTGTTTCTCACATCATATAATCAGCTGTTTCTCAGTTTTCATAACAGTTCAAGGATCCTGTCTCTCTAAACTCCTCCTTTCTGAGCATCTGCTTTGCTCTGACTGGTCAAATGGCCCAAGATGGTCTAGTGTGATAGGTCTACTGTTTACATTAAGGTCATGTCAGAAATGAAACATGTTTATTGTAAACACATTAATAAAGAAAGTAATGATGGCATCTGTTTTAAAGTATCAATTCTAGCCAAAGAACACCTTAATTTTACAGTGAGCATGAAGCAAATTACATCAATAGAATAGTATGTACATACTGTACACCCACCACTGGATTTTAGTAACTGTGACTTTGCTATTCCACATTTGAATTTGTTTATTAATTTAATTATTATTATTTTTGTAACTCCCATTTTACCATTGGGGCATTGGAATTGGGGCATTGGAATCCTCTCAGCATCCTCTATTAATAAACTTCAGCTAGTACAAAATGCAGCTGCCAAAGTTCTTACCAGGTCTAGAAAATACGACCATATTTTCACAATTTTATCCTCCTTACACTGGCTGCTTGTTAAGTTCCATATTGATTATAAAATATTGCTTCTTACCTATAAAGCTTTAAATAATCTAGCACCTGTTTATCTAACCGAGCTTCTGTCTCGCTACAATCCAACCCGCTCTTTAAGATCTCAAAACTCAGGGCTTCTGGTAGTACCCAGAATAGCAAAGTCCACTAAAGGTGGTCGGGCTTTCTCATTTATGGCCCCTTAACTCTGGATTAGCCTTCCTGATAATGTTAGAGGCTCAGACACACTCTCTCAATTCAAAACTAGATAAAAGACCTATCTTTTTAGTAAAGCATAAACACAATGCATCACATAACGGTATGATGCATGAGTGTGCTCGATGCAGGTGAGTGAGCTTGACAGCCACCTGTAAGACACACTCCTCCTGTCTTAATGCACCAGACATTCCGTTAGAAACACTTCTATGCTTTACATGCTTGTTTATATAACTGCTATTTTGCATTGATATTTAATATCTCTAAATACACTATGAACAGCAGCTACTCTAATTATTTTCTTTGTTCTCTATTTCCACCTTGGGATACTCATCCCGAGGCCTCTAGAGATTGTGCAACACCATTGATGTGATCCAAGTCCTGTGAAGAGACGGTGCCAACCATAGAGGACTTCTAGAGGTCTCCATAACCCTGGACCAGGCCGTATCCTGAGCAGATGCTGTGGCGGTCATGGAGGGGTGGAGAGCATGAGACTGAAAGATTCCTGAAAGACCCGGTGACAGATGAGTGTCCACATTGATCTCGTGTACCAGCATGTACAATTTACTAGAACTTCTATGTTAAGCTGCTTTGACACAATCTACATTGTAAAAGCGCTATGAAAATAAAGATGAACTGAATTGAATGCAAACTACAGCAACAGTGATTGTGCAAATAGGTTTGAAAGAATACAAACACCTTAATATGGGTTATAACTTGCACATTGACAGACACATGTGGACCAGTAGAGGTCTTAAAAGATTTTCGCAATGTGCATAAAGTATACTTTGTAAGTCTGTCCACATAAGCTAGGTTACATGTAAAAAGTCCTCCTCTTTGAATAATAGTCCACATACACAATGCTGATTCACTTTATCCACAAATCTCATTTGTGAGCACTTGTGATTAGAAGTCTCTTTGTGTGACTACATAAAGTGTGTTTCTACAAACATTGCTTGTTTGTTTTAGATTTTTCCCTAATTAATGTTTGTGCCATTATTCCTACTTCCTAATCCAGCAAGCTAGCATTTCCAACAACAGAGTGAGAGATTACCAGAGTGCTTGTCTGTCAGTCTGATAAAATCCTGGTGCCAAACAAAGCCATTAGCCAAAGTGTTTTTTTATCACCCCAAAGTAGTGTGATGAGTAATGTGCTCCTTTGTGCCAATATCATACTTTTTAAAAAGAAAAACAAAACAATAGAGGAAAGTCAAAAGAGATTACAGACTAAATACACTGAACACATGAAGAGGGTGGGTTATGTTACGATAAAAAAAAATAATAATAATAAAAAAAAAACTTTATAGATAGGACAACATAAAAAGAAGAAATAGGTTGAGTAAGAACATTAGTTAAGGGTACTGCACATTTCTTAAAATTATGTTTCTTAAAATGTTCTAAGAAAATATTTCTTATGTTTCTTAAAATATTAAAAGAAATATTCTAAAGAAAATAGGATTATCAAAAATATTTTATCTATGAAAAATATGGGTCTTTTAATTTTAAAATGTCTGTGAATGGAAACATTGTGATAACGTGAGATAAACAGTAACATGAGTTTCTCTCATGTTCATTAAACATCTTTAAATATCTGTAGGTCAAATTAGATTCCCTCAATGCTGAAACTACATTCACGGTGGGCTCAGGGAAGCGAGTCACAGATGAAGAGGAAAGGGAGGGTCCTTCCTGTCATTTTGTTCACTTTTATGCAAAGAATGATGGGAACTCCCTCATGCTCTCCAGCAATGACTGGAATGCCATTCGAGTGACATCAGGTGTGAGAAAATGTTGATGTAGTTCAATAGGAAATATTTTTAATTTGAAAAATATATATATATTTAACATTATCGTTTTAAAATTGATAAACACTGATGTTTGAGTAAGATTTTGTTTCTGCAAGAAGTATCTTTTGGTCACCAAGACTGCAATCATTTGATTAACAGTAATATTGTGAGAATATTAGAACAATTTGAATATATCTTAAAATGTAATGTGCTGATAAACCTGAATTTTTAACAACGTCATTCAAGTCTTCACTGTTACATGATTTTAATTCTCAATGGTTTCTCAAGCCCATTTTTTTTATTATTGTTAAAAAAATATAGAAGCTGCTAAATATACTTTTACAATATTATACTTTTAACTCAAAAGAACAGAATTTATGTTTTTTAATTGAACTGTCACTTTGTGAATGTGTTTTGAGCAGGAATAATAATAAAAGTGATTTTACAAAAGACTCACAAAAGCCGCGTCTCCTCCGTCTTGCGCAGCTGCATGTCCCGTTGCACCACCTGCATCACATGTTCAGCCTCCACATCCGTCAGACCAGAGAGATCCAGTTTACGCCCCATCCTTCACCTCTACAGAGCTAATAAGATACCTGGTCTGTGTGGACGGTTAGCTGAGGGCAGCAGAAGAGAGTCATTTAATAACACCAAAACCTTGGCACCAGCTGCACCACTGGCTTTATAAGGTCTTTGAATTAGAGGTGTCATATTGTTGTATTTTTTATACTATAACATAAATAATTTATTGCTTTGCCTTTCAGCTGTATTATGGCAGCTGAGAGGTAAATCTGTAGACAAAACCCTCTTGTAATTATACATTTTTTCCCCATTATGAAATAAACATAATACACTGCATTGCAAAACTCGTAAGTAAAACCCCTTGCATAAGGTTGTTAAATCAGGCTGTAGCCTAAATAAGACTCAGATTTTGTTAAGGCTCTGGGGTTAAAGACCCCCAACAATGCTATTTTTATCCACTGCTGTGGACGTGTTCTTTTTTTTAATTAAATCTGTGATAGTCTTGACATATCATGAAAATGGGTAGTTTTTCATTGTACCATACCCCTGAGGGTTTGACTATGCTTTACATGTGTATATATATATATTAAATGTTACCTTGTTTAGTTTGAACCATTATTATTGTTTTATTAAGTTAAATAGAAAATAGAAAGAATTCTAAAATAAATGACACTTCTAAACTGCTTAAAACCAAAACTAAAATAAAAATGAAAAATGCTTTAAAAATTAATAAATACAATAACAAATAAAGCTACAATAATGCAGGTATCCACAACAGTAAAAAAAAAAAAAACCATGGGGTTTCATTAACCACAAAGTAAAACAGATTTTTCTCAGCGACCTCAAATCCATCTGTCGAGTTGACAGTAAAAGCAAACACAGAGCTTTTTGCCCATGAGGTATAACTACAATTTATCTGTCAGAAAGCTGCAACGCTTAAAAGAATGTTTCTCCCAAAATGAAAATGCTGTCATCACTCACCCTCAATTCTTTTCCCGACATTTGTGAATTTATTCTCCTGCTTAACATGAAGATATTTTGAAGGATGTGGCTAAAAAAAAAATCCAGTCCTTTCTCTGCCTTCCAAAGTTGTCAAAAGAAGTCAGCAACTGCTTTGTTACAAGAACTTCTCAAATGATTAAAAGTTCAACAGAAGAAAGAAAGCTTACTGGTTTGAAAACTCAGGTCATGGCTTTTCTGAAGTTCACAACTCAACTGTCACACCTCATCATTTAGTCCCCATTCACTTTCGAGGCATCCCTAGCATCAATTGAAGACTGAACGTTTCAGTTTGCTTAACATATTTGTTTGTGCTCCACATAAAAAAAGTCATCACTGCATGAGGGTGAGTGACGACATAATTGTTTTTTTAGTAAGCTGTCCCTCTAAACCAGACTTTGTGTTTGCCAGTCTCAGAAAGAAAAAGAGTAAGAAGCTATTGCTATATGTTCAAATATCAAATCACTTTTATCCAAGCATTTATATTCCTACGACAGTTCAAAGTTAATGTTATTATACGTATGATCACATCACGTTGGCTCCTTTATATAAAGATTACTCTATAAGAATCTAAAACAACCGCAACAACAACATACAACTGTTATTTTGTGAGGAGCTAGTTAGGATGCAGCACTCACCGTCGCGTCTCCAGCTCAGTCGCTTACGTCAGCTCTCTTCGACCAGCGACTGCCAAGCTGTCAAGATTTGAAGGCAACCTCATTATGTATGTCCGCGTCAAATCAATACGGTCAGCGTCTTTCGGGCACACTCGAAGTGAACATTTTGACAAGTTTGACAAATAAGTCAAGAATCTGAGGAGAAAGCGCGGGAAAAGGGGAGCGCGTGTGCATACCTAGTGTGGTCTTAAGCCATTTATGACCACGAGTCCTGAAATCTGCCAACCTCCTGTTCTCGACCACTGCAGTGCTGCTAATCCACTTTTGGACGTGGTGAACACACATAACATATTGAGAATGGCGTCTTATAAGATTATAGTCTCGTTATTTAAAAGAGAAACTCTCATTTAATTAATTCAAATAGCATTTAAAATAAAAACAAATAGCCTAAAGAATAATGTTAAAGAATAACATTGATCTATATCTCTGTTTGTCTCTAGCTGTCTGTTCATTTGTCCATTCACCTATCTTCTGTCCGTCCGTCCATCCGTCTGTCTGTCAGTCAGCTTTTTTTTCATTATGCCATCATTATTTTGCTTGATTGATATTATTCAAATGTGTTTTGTTATTGATTTTGTCCGCACTGCATTGTCTTAGTATTTATTGCTTCCTTCTCATGTCATTGAATAAAGAAATCAGTGGTTATTATTATGTAATATTAATGTTGCAATTAGGAGACACATTTGCACTGCCTTGAAAAAAAAAAAATCAATTTTATTATAGTAAAAGTGTAGCCCATGTATTTTTTGACACATTGACAGATATTAAACCATTGCACCAATAAAAGAATGGCACTTGTTTAACAAATTATTTCCAGTAAACCAATGTTTAAAGCTGTGTAAATAAGCCTAAAGTCAACTTCTGGTCTTAGTTTTGTTTAGTAATGTGGTCCAATTGGAAGAGCAGTTAAAACCAGTGCCTGTTTACACCTATTAAGATGCAGTTTTGTCTAAATAATGGACAATGCAATAAAGAGGGTTTAAAAGTTGAGCCTGTCCACTTTTGAATACGTCTAAAGGTTCCAACAGGTCTGCGTAAATGCCCAAATGATCATAGTAATTGGAACAGGCAAAAAAACAAAACGACCACCTACTTTTCACCTACTAGATTATAATTCTTAAATATCGTGGGATGTGTTGACGCACAGTAGCCACACAGAATCATAAGTATGGTCTAAACAGCAGGTGTAAATGGGAATGTATCTCCATCTACCTGTGATTCGATCAACCAAAAGCCACCTAATACAAACAGTAAAACAGAGCCAAAAAAACAACAACTTGTTTTCGCTGATGCTGATTCTGCACACGATGATGTTCTCTTGCTTCGTTATTTTATATGCTATGTATTTTTAGGATACATCTTAATTTCCTTCTAGTTGTCCACTGATCCGCATATTAAGACTGAGGAAAGCAAATGTTGTTTCAACTTTTTCAGACTTAAGCTTGGTCACATGCATAAATCCAGTCAGCTGGTTTGAAAAGAGTAACACAAAGGGAAGGGCAAACTTTTCCCCACCTTACTCTTTCTCAGTCCACAGAGAAAGACATTCTTCTTTCAATCACTTTTTATTATCAAATTTATACATTTCAAGAAATGGATATCATCTACTGCAAACAAAGTTATAAATCAATAGCACAACTGAAAGCTGGATGATAAACCGCAATAATAAGAGCCTTATGAGATACATTGGTCCCTCTCTTTGCCCCTCAGCCAAACAAATCACACACGGATGATAAATCTCATCTGCCAGTATTAGACAGAAGATCACTGCATACCTAAGCAAAGTTGCTTGTTGAAAGCGGTTTCAAAATGTTTTCATCAGGGCAAATGTGTTACTGCCCCTTTTCGGGACATCTGGTTGTGATTAAATGCGAGTATAAAGAGGAGATGAAGTGCGTCTGGTCTGCAGAAAAGCAACAGGATGAAGGCGTGTGTGCAACTAGGGCTGCTGTGTCTAAGCCTGCTCATCTCCAGTCTTCATGGAGAAGAAATCGATACAGAAACGAGCATGCAAGTGGCAATTCTGTTTGATGAGGAGGATATTCCTCAGCTTCAGGTGAGGGGTGAATTCAGCTGGCAGTGCTTCAACTGAGTTCAGTCATACTGGGAGGAGAAGGACATTTATGGGTATTTTTCTTTTTTTTTGCAAAGTGACTGATAGCACCTACGGCTTATTTTATATCATATATGAAATTAAGAGTAGCAATTATGTTTTACATACTGTCATTAATTAGCAACTGAGCATTTTTGACTGAGGTATTGATAAACAAAACCATACTGAGCGCTCTGAACAGAGCCACATGTCCTCTCATAACTATGACTTTATCTCAGTTGTATGCATATTATGTCCACGCATCTATTCTGCAGATATTTGGAAACTCTATCAGTGCTTGAACAGAAAAAAAAATTCTGCCTGTGTGTATCAGATATTTTTAATAAGTCTTTTAACAATGATTTCTTAAAGATGCACAGAGTGCGACGACAGGCTGAGGAGGAAAATGCAGAACAGACAGAAGTTGCTGCGTCACTGAGTGTAAGTCTCCTGTCACTTTTGCATAATCTTGAGAGATGATTTTTCCAGCTGCTGCTGTTACACAATCTAATAAAGATTACAGGGCTTTGGATGATAATCAAGCCATAATTAAGCTCTCTCTTAGGTTACTACTTAGCTTAATTTAGTAGTAGCCTACTTCATAAAATAGCTTTTTTAAAGATCTGTCAAAATATGTAATCTGCAGCTGTATCTGTCATCATATTTGTTGCCTAAAGCAGAGATTATGAAGTAAAATGTGTCACCAGAAAAAGAAAAAGTGCAAGACTGTGAAGCAAAAACGAAAAGTCCACGTCTAAGACACCTCACCCTTTTAGGACAAAGTGGAGTAAAAATAAATTATACATTAAAATATTTTACAAAGTAAAAACAATAATTTTGTTATGTATATATGTCATATGATTATTATATTTCAGATTTAAATCTAATTTATTCCTATACTAAGGTGAATTTTCACCTTCATTACTCAAGTGCTCAAAAACCATTTCTATCATTATCACTGTTGAAAACTGTGAAAAACATCTACTTCATATTTTTGAGGAAATTATTATATATTATGGTGGCGCGGTGGTGCGGTGGCGGAGTGGGTAGCGCTGTTGCCTCACAGCAAGAAGGTCGCTGGTTCGAGCCTCGGCTGGGTCAGTTGGCATTTCTGTGTGGAGTTTGCATGTTCTCACCCGTGTTGGCGTGGGTTTCCTCCGGGTGCTCCGGTTTCCCCCACAAGTCCAATGCACTATAGGTAAATTGGGTAAGCTAAATTGTCCGTAGTGTATACGTGTGAATGAGAGTGTATGGGTGTTTCCCAGTGTTGGGTTGCAGCTGGAAGGGCATCCGCTGTGTAAAACATATGCTGGATAAGTTGGTGGTTCATTCCGCTGTGGCGACCCCTGATTAATAAAGGAACTAAGCAGAAAAGAAAATAAATGAATGAATGAATGTATTATATATTACTTTTTAAAAAGTTTTTCTAAAAATATTTATCAAGGACGCTGTACAAAAAACTCAAAAATAAAAAAGTATAAAGATTTATAACATTACAAAAGCTTTTCAAATAAATGATGTTAACTTTCTATTACTCAAATACCCTGAAAAAAAGTTATCATCGATTCTAATAACTACCATTATTAATGAGAGTGCCAACAACAGAGCACCAAATCAGCATATTGTAATGATTTCTGAAGGATGTGACACTGAACACTGCGGTAAAGATGCAAAAAAAATTCAGCTTTGTATCTCAAGAATAACTTACATTTTGTAATGCATAACAGATATCTTAAATTGAAATAACATTTCATAATATTTTTGTTTTTATTGTATTTTCATTTTTTTTTTTAATGCAGCCTTACTGAGCAAAAGAGACTTACAAATAAATTAATGCAAAATGTATGTTATAACGATTTCATATTCTAAAAGTTCTGACTGGCTTTACTCTAAAATCTCAGTCAGACATCAACCTCTGCGTCAAGAGGCAGGAGAAAAGCAAGAATAACAAACGGAAAAAACAACGTCCTGGACAATTCAGCCTTTTAGGAAGCAGTAGACCAGGCCAGGTAAATCCAATTCACTGGTCACCATCAGCATGCCATTTAAACAAAATAATGGCCATTTTAGGTCAAACAAACAAACTACATATTAAATTGCTTTACACTGAACTCCTACTTTAAAGCCCCAGCAGACTGTCCATGCCAAAAGAGAGGAGACTGCTGGAGGGAAAAGACCCTGACCAAAAAGTAAAAACATTAAATGTATCCAGTGCTTTTGCTCAGGTAAACAAAATAAGAAAAACTACTAGGCGTAACAGTTTCTGCTCTCTCCTTACAGGTTCCCTGAATAAGGAACTGCACAGAGACACATCACCATATATCAGAAATAGTGTTTCAGCATCAGGTTATGCTTGTGAAAGTATTCATTTATCTTTCTATAGCCTATAGCCATCTTTTCTAAGCATATGCATTTGCTGGATTCCCGCCGTCTGTAATGCTGGAAGTGGACACTAGGCAGCATCATTTATCCGAGAGAGGAGCACTCGAGCCCCTGCTTGGCTTTTTTTTTTTTTTTTTTATAACTTTTTTTTTTTTTTAACACGATGTTAATTGATACCTGTTGATTTTTTAATTATATTTACAATAAAGCATTTCTTAAATATCACTCTTTTATTGTGTGGAGCGAGTGGAAATTGTAGACGAAGAACGGCTGTCTGTAGAGGTTTGACAGTTCTACTGTGTGAAAGAATGACATTGTTGACAAAAACTACATAACTATTACTCCTCTTTTGTGTTTGAGTGGTTCTGCCAGTTTAAATGTGCCAGAGAAGTTGTTAGTTTAATAAGGCGTAGGAAATAATATGTTTCTTTCCAACTTGTCAAAACACATTGGCGGTCGAAAGCAAAGCAACACCCTTTCTTACTTGCCTGCATAATCTTTCATAATAACTCTACACTATTTCCTTGCCATTGAACTTGGTGGTTATTCAAGCATCTAAAATGAGCTGGTAAATGTTTTGTACGAAATCACGCTTAGCCTTTGTGCAGAACCACTGCATTCACAGTGAGCAACAAAAAGCAACCACAAGCGACCATGCAAAACAAACAAGTGCACCCACACAGATATCTATGGAAGCAGTGCAGACTTTAGACCATACTCAAAAAGGTTTTCCCCCAAATAATAAAAATACATACATAATAAATCTAAACTAACTTGGACTTCTCATGGCAATTACATATTGTTGTTCTCTGATGATTTGAAAGGTTTCTTTTATTCTAATTTGTAAGCCACTTTAGAAAAAAAACATCTGCTAAATGAATAAATGTAAATGTCGAAATAAAATAAAACAATCTGCAGCTCAAAAACCACGAACAAGCTAGATTGAAATACAATTTAGAGGATTTCTGTAAAATCTAAAATGCAAGTACAGTTATTAGACAAACCAAAGTTGTTATTAGTTGTTATTAATTTGGGGAAAAATAATTATTACTTTGCTTCTCATTTTTCCTGACAAAGCCAAGTTGGAAAAAAAGAAAAAAAAAAAAAAAAACAGATGACTACAAACAAGATCACATTTTTCTTCTAATAAAATTAATGCATGATTTTACACAAGTAGGAATAACTAACATTTATAAAACAAACTTTAAAGAAATAAAATGTGCAAAAAATAAAAGTGCATGCACATTCAACTTTGATTATGAAATGATCCTGGAAAAATATATAATAATAATAATAATAATAATTATTATTATTATAAACTTTAAAGAAAAAAAATGTGCATGAAATAAGTGCATACACATTTAATTTTGATTATAAAATGACCACCTTGTTTCGGTTGAACCAGCTATGCGTTACAGTTTTTATCTCATGTGCAGTATAATATTGTGTAAACCAGTTTGTACGACTTTGAGGGCATGTTTGCTGTGCATGTTTGTTGGAAGCGTACTTAAAATCACAGATGGGCTGAGAGTATGGTGAGGTGTGGGAGTCAAACCCTGCATGTATGAGTCACAGTAAACAGACTCTGTTTCACAGGAAGAGCAGACAAAAACTATCCACTCTGCCTTCAGGCAAAGCTTCAAATCTTTCGAGGTAAGAAAGGCATGGCATTATTGGTTTTAGAAGATTATTTTGTTTTTAAGTAGACGTTTAATAGGATCCAGATGTTAGCTGCTGAAATAGCATGCAGTTTGGCAGATAAGTCTTAAACAAAAGAATGCAATTGTGCGAACATTAGGATAAACAATAATGGACTGTTAAAACATGCATACCTGTATCTGCTATTTGAAAATATGGTTCAATTTTTTAGATGAGTGTGAAATTAAACCCATTTAGAGTCTTTAAATAAGTTATGTTACATTAAGCTAATTTGGAAGTTTTTAAATAATTGAAAGTATTAAGAATCTCTGGCAATGCATTCAGATAAAAAAATAAATACATAAAAGGTGGTTTTAAAAAGAAACGTGTAACTTGCTTCTAGCAAAAGGCTCGATCAGAAAACCTTGGGAGTGTTTACAACATTTAACTGATATGCATCTCTTCTTTCAGTTTATCTGTAATTTGAAGCATGCATAAAAAGGGCATATGATAATAAAGATTGGCAATGTTTGGAATGACTGTTACATGCCTGCTGCAGTAAAACATCCCGTCTGGCAACCATATGCTTTTCAACTGTACAAGTACTTGCATTTTTTTAATGTATAAAAGCTCCATTAAATCTTGCTTTCATTTTCAGAGAATGGAGAACGAGGAGCATTACTACGATTACCCCGAGTATGAAAACAGCAGCTCTAACTTCAACTATGATGACTATCAGACCATCTGTGAGAAAGGCGACGTTCGCTCCTTTGCAAGAATCTTCCTCCCAGCTGTTTTTGGCTTATCTCTAGTCATTGGTTTAGCAGGCAACGCTCTGATTGTGGCGGTGTATGCATACTGCAAGCAACTGAAAACAATGACTGACACATTTATACTCCACCTGGCAGTCGCAGACCTTCTCTTGCTCCTAACGTTGCCCTTTTGGGCAGCCGATGCCGTCCATAGCTGGCAGCTCGGGATAACCATCTGTAAACTCGTATCTGGTCTGTACACCATCAACTTCACCTGTAGCATGATGCTTTTGGCCTACATCAGCATGGATCGGTATTTGGCGTTGTCGGTGGGATCCAGAAACCAAGGCCTTGGACGTGTTTTTCAAAAGAAGCATTGTGGAAAACTCTGTGCAGTGGTTTGGATGGTTGCGTTTCTTCTCGGCATCCCTGATTTGGTGTTTTCAACCGTCAGAGAACTCCCTCATAAACAAAGCTGCCTGGCGATGTATCCGTCAGACATGGCACTCAGGGCTAAAGCTAGTTTGGAAGTGGTGGAGGTAGTGATTGGGTTTCTGCTACCTTTATTAGTGATGTTGTTCTGCTACACCTGGGTAGGCCGAGCCCTGCTGAAGCTCCCAGAGGACAGAAAGTGGAAGAAATGGAGGTACATCCGGGTTTTGCTGGCGATGGTGGGAGTTTTCCTGGTCACGCAGTTGCCCTACAATGTGGTCAAGTTCTGCCGGGCTTTGGATATCATGTATACGTTTGTCACTCACTGTGGGGTTAGTAAAAAGCTGGATTGGGCTACTCAGATCACGGAGAGCTTGGCACTAACACACTGCTGCCTAAATCCCATTTTGTATACTTTTGTTGGTTCCTCCTTCAGGCAGTATGTTATGAAGTGTGCCAAAGACTTTGGAGACAGAGGAAGGAGGATGGCACATGAGAGGGAGCAACAGGAAGTGAACATTTCCTTGAATTCTCATTTACAGTCCCAAGACACCAGCACTTTCTCCATTTGAGCATTAGGAATGAAGGGTTGTAGATGTTTATCAGACTGTGGAGGATTTGCACCATCTGCAGCTTTGGAAATGTGTGCACAAAGTGACAGAATGGGGCTTTGTTTTAGTACATTTTGACCAGAAGAGTAAATTCTTAAGTAAATGCTGAGACGCAAGATGTCAACAGTTGAGTTGGTATCGAAAAGAACAACAAACAAAGATCAAGCTCTGTGGAGTGATATGAGAGACATGGACTTGTGTGGATTGATGGTTCATTCAAGTCATAGCATGCTGAGGTAGACATATAAGACACCATGTTTATTTGGAGAGCATACCATAATGGTATAATGGCATGGATATACGCAAATGTCAGATTTTTTTGTCTTTCATGAAAATTGACATGATATGGAAGGCAATCAGGGCCAGAAATCTTTTTTTGTTTGTTTGTTTCTCACCTTTTTATCTGACAGGACAGTATAGACAGAAAAGTGTGGGAGGCAGAGAGACGGGAAGGATCGGCAAAGAACCTCAGAGCCGGGAATTGAACTCAGGTCACCGTGAGAGCACCTCAGTGCTACATATCAGCGCACTTAACCACCAGGCTATTGGCGCTGACAGGGCCAGAAATCTTTTAACGAAATGCATGAAATTTGATCCTTTCAACATGCACGTTGGACTGTCTCAACTTCCATAAAAATTGCAACCTCAACATAGTTAAACTGCATTTAGGCATAAACTAGAAATACATTTAACATTGCCACCTTAACATGATCAGTCTGTGCTTTGTTATGCACACTTAAAAGGAACAATACAAAATTGTTCCTCTACATAGTTAAGATCTGCATGTTTGGACCATAAAAAAAAAAGAACAAAACAAAAATTCACTGATGGTCTGATAAACTTCTTAAAAAGACTTGAATTTATGAGTTGAGAAGACATAACTATGTCATCAGGTGCTTTTAAGTTACTTTGATCAACGTAAGTAGTGGAAGACTATGAAATTTTGTCCTGCAGGCACAAAGGATACTAGCGTATCTAATCTTTTTTTAAAAGCATGATCAAAGCACTACCTTAACATGGTCAAGCTCTTTGTGTTGACAATGAAATTTGAAAACTTTTGGCCCTGATTGCCTTCCACACCATTTGTAAATGTATGAATAAGAATAAAGTAATATGAGAGACTGACGTGAAAGTTAGGTTGATGCGGACAATACAAGTTTGCATTTATTAGTAGGGAAGATGATTACAAGACAGTGTGCGATGTATCTTTTCCCCGCACATGCTAATAAGAACTTTCATGTATTGTACACTTGTACAATATTTCTTGCATGACTTAAATAAACCAGGATGCACTACTTCCATGGAGAGCAGCAAATATGAATGAATATCACAGCACTTAATACCACAACTGCCTAATCAAAATCAAGCTCTCTAGATGAATAACCTATAAAGAAAAAAAGACAACAGAAAACACCCCGCAAAAATGCATTTGTATCACAAGACTTTTAAAATAAATATTAAAAGGCTTTATGCCCCTATCATCCTTATAAAAGAATGTTCTTGTTTACGTAAGATCATCATGTTCGCTGTTGTAATCTTTCAGTGTTTAAATCATAGGGTGTTTTCATTTGGCAGTAATAACAGCATAGTGCCTGATTGGTTGTTTTGCACATCTGCACCATTTCAGTTTGAAATGTTTTGGCACGGTTCTGCAATATCTAGTTTCACAATGATCAAAGATGTTTGAAGGAATTTCAGGAGAAGCAGATTAGCATTCTGCAAAAATCTTGGCTCACTTCAATAGTTCACAAGGGTGACATATCATTTGTATCAACTCCAGCTGCACAATCCAAGCAAACCTTTACAAAACAAATCTTTCACCATACTTCTAAAAGCCTAACTGATTTTCAAAAGATACTCCAACAAAGAAAAGCATATAAAACTGGAGATAAACAGTTTATATCCTAAAAAAATAAAGACATATAGGCTTTTCTGTCCCATAATCACACTTGAGAAAATACATTTATTTATAATATTTAAGCTGAGCAAAAATATTCAAATTGGTGCTGATGTAATTTAAAACAGAATGAATATAAACATAAAATATCACTATCAGCTAATAACATGTCTTAGCAAGATTATATTTTAATTTTCAATTTTATTTTATTAATTTTATAATATTAATAGTTTTTATAATTCTGTTTTTATGAGCTCTGTTGTTTTATTGTTTGGGGGAGCTGGGGCAAACCAAACTATGTGTGATCCATTTTAATATGATTTTGCTTATATGGATAAACAGGTAAACTTAAGTTACGTCACACAAATGTACATGCAAAACATATTTATATCAATATAATTAAATGAAGTTTGTTTTACTGTATAGATAGTGTTCGACAGGTTTTAAATATTATACAGTATAACTGAATTAGTTAAAAAAAAGAAAAGTCTTGCAGTTCCAAAAGAAAAGGCAGCAAAAGAAAGTTCATCTATGTTTTTGCTACCACCTTCTGGTCTGTTAAGGTCATAACTTAGGTTCGTTTAAAAATGACTTGGCCCTGTTCATTTTTAAAGTTGCTGTCCAAAATACTGTTGTATATGAGAAAACAAACCTCAAGGCAGATAAATAAATGAAGAGACAGTGAGACAACTCAAAAGAATGCTTCATGTGTGTTATATTGTAGTGCTACAAACAAACCTTTTAACACCAAACATAAATGATCACAATACTTTAGCAATATGAAGTGTTTCATAT
>CAIGQV010014432.1:8338340-8364657 GCA_903798115.1 Danio jaintianensis
TATATATATATATATAAATTATTATTATTATTATTATTATTATTGTTATTTCAATACTGTACAAAATCTTTTCATACACTGCCATTTAAAATATTGGGGATCGGTAATTTTTTATAAGAAAAAAAAACAAAACAGCAAAACATTTATAATCTTACAGAAATAAAGTTTCAAATGCTGCTGTTTTAAACTTTGTAATCATAGTATCAGGGAAAAAATGTAATCTTGTTATTGAAGATATCATAAATAATTTAAGAACAAAAACAAGGAGAAGATTAACTTTGCCGAAACAAAATTACATGTTAAAATAATATAATAAAATAGAAAAAGACTTGCTCTAATAGTAATAATTTTCATGTATTATTCACCTTTTTATTGCCTTCCTTTCATGACACATGAAACAACTGCTTTTAAAGATCAGGATCGTGCAGAAAGAGCTATTCAGTACAGTAATGTCAGGATATCATATAGACAGAAAAATCATTAATTTAAACTAGATGTCTCTCACAGCTATAGACACAGCTATAGACAAGTATATCCATATAAACTTATTAAATAAACAAGAGACTTTCAAAACACTGACCCCAAACTCTCAACAATTGTATATATTCATAAATATATATTAAAAGTATAACAGAAACATTTCCTCATCAAATCTTAACATACAAAAAGAACAATGACTGGTATTACAGACATCAGTCACACAGTAAGTAATAGGGCTGGTACAAAAGCATTACCCATGTGCATATCGGGGGATGTGGAAGATGGTGTGAGCTGGTACTCTGCAACAGCACTTTTAAGCGGGCCACGCTTTTGATCATAGAGATCAGTGGAGGAGATGGGGAACCTCTGCAGTCCTGCTGGAGTGCTAGGAGGAGTCGGCATGGAGGAAATGTCGTCTATAGGAGGAACCGAGACGACAACAGGCTTGGAGCAGCTTGTCTCTCTATTTATTAGCATCACCTGGATGGGAGCCGAGTGACTTCGCAGGTTCACCTGGTACTTCTTTTGACCATTGTGGCCCTGTGTCAAAATTGTAGACCAAAAAAATTTAAAAAAAATACCGTCACAATCACATTACAAATTATGTAGAAAAAAAATATAATAATTTACTTCATTTTAAGTTTCAGTTTACACCTTTAAATTGCTCTAAAAGACTTTTGTTCGGGGGCGATGCGGTGGCATGCGCTATAGGTGAATTGGGTAAGCTAAATTGTCCGTAGTGTATGTGTGTAAATGAGTGTGTGTGGGTGATTCCCAGTGATGGGTTGTGGCTGGAAGGGCATCCGCTGCGTAAAACATATGCTGGATAAAATGGCGGTTCATTCTGCTGTGGCGACCCCAGATTAATAAAGGGACTAAGCCGAAAAGAAAATGAATAAATGAATGAATGAATGAGACTTTTGTTGGTGTTAGTGTAACGTACCATTTCAGGCACTGGGACCTCTAGTTGAGTTCCTGATGGTGCCATGATAGCTAGAAGAGTGTCTCCGCTGAAAGCATCACAGATGTCCTCATGCATTACATAGCTGTATGTATACAACACTAAGGAACCTGAACCGATGGCTAATAAATCTTCAATCATCTTGCACATTTTCCTGTCAGAAAATGTCCACATGATAGAGAGCCCCAAAAGGGTCTCAGTGATGGGGAAAAACGTAAAAAAGAATAGTAATAATAATAATAATAATAATAATAAAATAAAAAAAAATCTATTTCAATACTTTTGTGTTAAGTACTTTGTTCTCCTGAAAATAACTGCATTTGCTTGCAAAAATGCATACTTGGTTGTTAACATAACATGGGGTAGGATGAACAACAATTTTTATTGTTTCAAATCTCGACTATGAATTTGTTTTGGGGTTTTTTAGAGAAAGACAGGAATTTTGAATGTGAATGTAAAAGAACAAATTTTTTTCCATCATCATGTCCCTTTAGGTCAGGGTTTTCAAACCCTTTTTAAACATCCCAAAAGTTTCTAATAGCTGTGAAATTGGTCGTGACACAATCATTACCCTGAGCTTACCCTATCATGTGTACTTTGAAGTCTACTTACAGTCACATGAAACACACCAAGTGAAGTTCATGTGTGTATAATTAGAATAGGAGCTAAACTGTGCAGGACAGTGGCCTGCAGGAACAGGTTTGGACACTACTGTCTTAGGTTATAAGTACCATAACGTTTTAAGTTAAAAGCCTAAACATATGAATAAACCAGTTTAATCCAGAGAGGAATAACTGGTGAGGTGAGGGTTATGAAATAACCCTAGAACGAACCGCAATGGATTAGAGACTGGAAAAACTGGACTAGGGCCACTCAAATACCCAGCAATAAACAACACGTATTCAAAGAAGGACCAGCACTGCATTCAACATGTAATTAGGTGCACTCCTCTGACAATGGCATTTTTCTTGGACTGACAATCTTTTGAAGACCCACCCCAAAATGGAGGAATATCAGACAAGGGGGGAAAAAATTGAGTAGTGCTTCTGGCTAATACACTAGACATGTTTCCATTACCAATTTGGACAAATCTTTATAGATATTTTGTAAGTGTAAAAATATATACACACAAGTTATAAAAGACAACAGACCAGCAACAAATATGGTTTAAATGTGGCATAATGCATAAATTATTTATTTTTTAAAGGTCAAATGAACTAACGGACAAGTCATATTAAGACAAAATTCCATACCTATAAATCCATGCAGATGAACACACAAACAGCCCTACAATGAAGTTAAACACATGGCTACATTATATTAAATCATTATCCAAAGATTAAATTGAGTTTTTTTTGTCTTTATAAGTTACATTTTATTTCATTAAGGCTACTTCAGAAATAAATAAAAAATTCAAAGTTGTTTTCTGTAACAAATTAGTTTTATAAATGTCTTCAAATATTTAAAATATAAAAGAATAACATCTGATATTTGAAGAAATATGATATTCCACAGGCAATTTATTGTTGAACATAAAAAAAAACTCCATGTTCAGAATTACTTATACCCCTTTTAAATAATAAATAGAAAAGTTATTTATCTTTGATTGTCTCCACAAGGTTTCTAGATGTCTGCTTCTCTGTTCTTAGCTAAAACCTCTATTTGTTGACAATTAGAATGGCCTAATGGCTGTACCATGAAGCCAGATTACCTGGCTATAGCCAGTTAATTTTCACATACTTTGCACCAATTCTGGGCTTTAGGTACAATGAAGGTAGCTTAGCTCAGCTTCTTCATAATACTATGGCAACAAAGAGTGATTAAAGTTGAGCTGCCTTCATGCTATCCAAGATTGGTGCAAAGTAAACTGAAACTTAACTGACTAGCCAGCTAATCAAGCTTTATGGTACAGGCCTCTGGTTTGAACTCTCTCTAAAAATTGTCAATCAGGTTCAGATTAAGGCTTATACTTGGCCACACCCGAACATTAATGTTGTTGTCCCTGAACCATTACTTGGCCTCTCGTGCAGTATTCTTTTAGTAATATCCCACTGTTGGTACATCTGGATGCCGTCTGTACCAGCACCACCTGTTTTTCATCCAGTATGTTAATGTAGTCATTTTTCAGGATACATTCTATCTTAGGGAAGTGACCTGTATCACTGGCAGATAATCATCCATAGATCATGAAGTAACCATCGCTGTGCTTGAACGTTGGTGTGCTATTCTTAGGATGGAATGCTTCCCCTTTATTAGACCAAATATAAGCAACATCCATGTGTCTAAAGATCTGCAATTTATTATTGTCTGTTGATACAGGGACATCCAATTGTTTTAAAATGGGTTTGTAACTTTGTTGCCAGGCATTGACAATAGATTATGACTGACTTTTTACTTATATTTTCTGTGATTGCAAATAGGGTATGATTAATTTTGAACAGACTCAAATGAGAAAATTTCCATAATATTCTGTCCTTATTTATTTATATGAAAACTACGATAGATTATATGTAGATGTAGCCACCGCATAAAAGGATCTTTGTAAAACTAATAAAAAGTGAATACAATGAAAATTGCACCAAAGTAGTTTGTGTAAGTAAAAAAATGAAATAAAAGTATTGAGTTTTGAATAATTTTTTAGCATAAGTATGTGTGTGTGTGTGTGTGTCTATGTCTATATAATGTTTTTATTTTCAGAGGCACATTGCTTTGGATTTATAGACATTTTTCAGTTTAGAATGATATTCTACTGTTACAGTTGTGCAATCTAAACGAACAGCATGACTGGTGGGGTGTAAATGTGAATGTGCCACAGCCTCTCATGCCCAAAATGCCTTTATTGCATTGCTAACCTGTTCATAAAAATAAAAAAACGGTATGAATTTGTTGTATAAATTACATTTAAACAACTTCTGGATGAACACATAATATACATTATATGTCATATCCTATCATATGCCTACCAAACTACAAATATTATTCATTTTACGTACTCCATGTTACCTGTAACTAAAAAAAGTTAACATTTCAGATTCATCTGTAAAACCACCTCTTGCAAATGTAAAAAAATTTTTTTTTGCAATATATGGGAGTTTTTGCTAAATGGACACATTTGCATTAGATGTATTTTCAATTTGCATAATTTGAAGATTAATGGAAACGCCTACTGACAGTAAGGATATCTGCAGCTGTAGGGGTCTTCATTCAGGTGTTTGATGCTTTGTTGCAGACATGCTTTCTGCATGTCCAGCTCTCTTTCCTGAAGCTCCAGATCAGCAATATTCGCCTTGAGAAGTTCCACCTGCTCAAGAACTTCCTGAGGCTGGCAGCCTGAACTCTCCCCCCTAAACAAGATAAAGCAACTGCTTTGTAGATGGATGCAAAGGAGCATGCATGGTGCAAATTTAGCACGCATTACATAAACGCACATAATTATATAAAGAAATATTATGTTTACGTAAATACAATGTCAGTACCATCAGCACTTTGTGGCACAGCTTAATCTTTGAACTCACTTCCACTGAATGGTGTTTTTGGTCTTTTTTTCAATGAGTCCAATGCCTTCCAGGACATTTGTGATGTCATAGATTCTCCTCTTTTGTTTGACAGCCAAACTGTCTGCAGCCTATGGAAATGAATCATAATGTCATTATCAGCAATTGTCCAGTTAGGTTTGTTGCAGGACCCAAAATAGCTTGTGTTGATATATACCAACTCATTTTTAAACTGACATCATGAATAAGTGTATTGTTGGGATAAGCATGTGCAGGTGATAGCACTGGTCTGATTGACCCCACATTATGTAATTCCACGTTTCTATCATCTATCATTGTATGACGGCTGATAGGAAAAGGATGCTGGAGTAAAAAAAAAAAAAACAATTTGGATGTTAGTAAGTTGTAATTTTGCATTTAGGCAGTACTCTTCCTCAAGTAAGGAAATCACCTAAACACTGTAATATAAGAAAGTACAAGCACATTTACAGCATTTCTGCATGAAAATTGAAAAAAATGTTAATGGGAATTTTAGGCAGTACTATAACTCAAGTTAGTGTATGAAGAAATCAAATATTTTATATCGGTGTCACAGCGCAAGTACAAACACTAATGTTTTAAAAATAATAATTTTAATAATAAAAAACAATTTAATAAGAAAAATATACAAGTAAACTAATTGTATTAAAAGACCAGATAATAATAATAATAATAATAATAATAAAACACATTCTCTCATGCAAATACACACACAAAACAAAATATAATTTGGACCTCACATAGCATTTCTGCATGAAAAAAATGTATCCTTCCAAATTCCAAAATTGTAAATTTTCATTCTGGAAGCACAGCAACTCAAGTTAAATGTAATACAAATTGAATCCTTTTTTGATTTTTGATGTACGAAAATCAAAAGTCTATGAATAACTACACCAAAACAACAGATTCAGCTGGTGTCCAGTATTTTTGATGTTAAGCACCTCCCATTTGTACATATAAACAGACTTGCAAAATTACATTTTTAAATAGTTTAGGTGCCTTATTTAGTACATTTTTAGAGGAAAGTAACAGGTGTTAGACTGAATAATATTTCCTCCAATGTATTTACATGTTGCGCCTCTGCTGTATCGAGCGTCAGGTAACAAACACCTGCTGTGAGAGAAAAATGGCTTTCTGTACAAAAACCCCTGACACAATGACACGCCATTTCGATCTTTCATTTAACACTTTTAATCACCCTCGAACCAGAGCCTTAATGTTTCTGCACATCTCTATTAGTAAACGCCTCAGTTGACGGCGAAAGTTCACTCAGGTGAAAGAGTTTCTTTGTGTACGTCCTGACTGAACTCAACAGCCTGCCGACTTTCATTCATTCTCGTCACTCATTCGGCTCGTAAATGTGTTTTAAACCCACCACTTTGAGGTCGAGCACCCCATCTTTGGCCTCCTGGAGCAGGGTGACGAACTTGACTGTGAGGAGACCCAAACTCTTTTCGTGGCGACTGGACCCGTTCGGTGTCGAGTGAGGGAAACTCGCGCTGTTCGACTCGGCCATAACATCCAAACGCCCGGTGTTAGTTAGGTGACACAAAAAAACGGCCTCTTTGTCCCGTGTGGAGGTGGACCTCAGTTCGGCTGGTGGCGGTGAGGGGGAGCAGAAATCATCTCCAACACTTCTTTACCTCAGGCTACACTTCTACTACTGATGGCTGGAGGTTTTTTAAATCAAAGGAAATGACGTTGGATTACAGTTACTATGACAACGTCTTCGCCTGAGCGTTTGGCCAGAGCAGTTTGTTTTTTATCTGACACAAAAACCCAAATAGGATCCACGAATCATAAATATACCCGTAACGTCATTGAATACAAAAGTTTTCTATTATAATTTGGACTTAAATATTATCTGCAATCGGGCCTCACGGTGGCGCAGTGGGTAGCACAATCGCCTTACAGCAAGAAGGTCGCTGGTTCGAGCCTCGGCTGGGTCAGTTGGCGTCTGTGTGGAGTTTGCATGTTCTACCCGTGTTGGCGTGGGTTTCCTCCGGGTGCTCCGGTTTCCCCCACAAGTCCAAAGACATGTGCTATAGGTGAATTGGGTAAGCTAAATTGTCCGTAGTGTATGTGTGTGAATGAGTGTGTGTGTGGGTGTTTCCCAGTGATGGGTTGCGGCTGGAAGGGCATCCGCTGTGTAAAACATATGCTGGATAAGTTGGCGGTTCATTCCGCTGTGGCGACCCCAGATTAATAAAGGGACTAAGCCGAAAAGAAAATGAATGAATGAATTATCTGCAATTTTTTAGTCACATTATTATTTTATTGTAGTTTATTTATTTCTTTACATATTATTTATTTACATATTCTATTTCACTCATTTTAATACAACTTTGTGTTCTTTTTTATATTTATTAATGTATTGTATAATTTTATTTTAATAAGATTTGGGATTATCTGAATCATGTGTATTTATTTTTATAATTAGACTAGTTAAATCCTAGTTAAATTTCTTTTATGTGAATGTGTGTTTATGTATTTATCATAAAAATTCTAACAATAAAAAAAGGTTTGATTATTTAGTAGAGTTTATTTTAATCATATTTTATTCATTGACATTTTAATTAAACTCCCTTGCAGTGCCCAGGTTGAAAACCCCTGGTTCAGACATTTGTCCAAAATGTTTTGAGATTGTATTAATACTTTTTATTTAAAAATGTTACCTAATTCACAGGGACACAATTAAAAATAATAGTAATAATAATAAACATAACATTTCATTATTTATTTGAATATAATCTAGTATTTATTTTAATCTAATATGTATTTGTTTTAATCAAATTATTGGTATCCCAAAATATGCTTATTCTTCTGCCAATGTGAACTTATATATATTTTGTCAAATGTTTTAAATATGACATGTTTGATTATTCATTATTATTTATTTTAATGTTATTATTGTTTTTTTTTTTTTATGAATTACTTTTAATATTTTAATTTATTTAAATTTTTATTTTCTCCAAATTTTCACAGACCACATTGTGTGTCCAGTTTGCAAACCCCTGGTACAGAGATTTGAGCACTTTGAGACCTGAATATTAAAAAAAAAAAAAATTTAAATAAATGAATTAGTTAATTAATGAATTAAAAATTACACACTGTACAATGAATAACAAATGATTTATAATTTAATAAAAAATAATCAAAAAGGCATGTATGTAAAAAAGTGCATTATATGATACTGTATGCTCAATGTACAAAAATAACTTACTAATGTTTTGTATTTTGTCATTAAAAGACAGAAGTTTCACAGCTACGCCAGTTTTCTGTTAAAGAAAATGGAAGCAAAAAGCCAATAAAACAGCTAAACACAAAAGACTGGACACTCAGACGCACAGTCTCATTTCAGGTTATGTTCCTGTTTGCACAACACAGGTGACAAAAGTCATGAAAATCTTTTCTTCCAAGTAATTTTGTCTTTAGGTTTGTAATGGATAGAGTGTTAAAAGTCTTTCAGCACTTGTGTAAGGCGTCTCATTTTCTCTTCCATTACCCTTTTATTACTCTCAGTTTCCTCAAGCAGCTGGCGCATTTCCTCCTCCACCTGGAGAACCTGTGGTTAAAAAAAAGAAAGTCTTAAAAAAAAACCACTAGTTTACTCAATTATTCTTCATCAGAAGATTCATTTAGTGGATAGTTAAAGCAATTTGCACATTGATAGCTTCCTCTGAACTAGAGAATGATTGGGAATTTGGAAAGTATTTTTGTTTTTGTTTTTCAAAACAGACATTTAAATTGGTTTAGTTATTTTACTCTGTTTATATATGCACATTACTTACTAAAATTCTAATAATATTTTAGAAACTAAAATGTTTCCTTGAAATTTTAATTGTTTAAAATTGACATACTTTAGTTGAATATTTTTATAGTGACATTTCTTTATTAAATTGTTTCATTTGTATAGTTTTTTAAATAATTATAACATTTTATTAGCACATACCTACAATTTACACAAATTTATTAATATGAACAAAAATACAATAAATACATCCTGAAATGCTTGTGTTATTTGGCAGTGATACCTTCTGATTGGCTTTTTCTATCTGTTTCTGTTTGTCATTTGCAAGTCTCAGTAGTTCTGCCTGATGGGACGCTTGCAGAGACTCCAGCTGTCTACGGAAGGCATCGTCCACACAGTGAAGCTTCTCCACTGCCGCTCTAATACAACAGTAAATCAGTTGAAATGTCTACAAATCTGTTCTCCATTGGTCATATTGTGGACCAGCAGCCCATCTCGTACAGTACCTGTGTGCTTGTGAAGCTTTGTCTCTTTCCTCGATCAACGTTTTCTCCTTGGAATCAAAAGTCTCCTTCATTCGCTTCACCTGACTCTCTAGCCTGTTCAACACCTCTGCCTTTTCCTGCCATTTCTTACTTGAGGCCCTGCAAAAAGCACAAGTTAAATGTTTGTTTTTTCTTTTCTGGATAGTTGTTGAATTTAACAGATTACTAAGCAAGTGTGTGATGGAGTGAGGCATCAGCCGTTCTTTCAAACAATGATGTATTGTTCCATAATCGATAAGTACATGTTATGTGTTATTACAGTTATTAGTTGGTGATTTCATTAGAGTACATTAGTGCCTGCCCATTTTTAGCAGTGATGTTTCTGAAAGTATTTTTCCTGATAGGGATTTTTTTTTTAAAGTATTCATTAACAGGGTTCCCACTCTTTCATAAACAGCCGATTCAAGGACTTTCAAGGACATTTTAAAGCACCGTTAAATTCAAATCAAGCACCATTGTAAGTCACACCCCCCAGCATATGAAGCGCCATGAAAGTCCTAACTGTACTTAACATTACACTTAGACTTCATAGTCACATTATAAATGTGAGTGATGATTTTTGAATGTCATTTAAAAAAATTTTTTTTACCGTTTTAAACATTCATGTTCATAGAACTTTAGTAAAAGTAGTTGAATTCAAAATATTTATATTATGAAATATTTATAAATTGTGCATTATTTGTCACAGTTCTTGTTCAAGATTTTAATTTAAGATTTTTAAATGAAGAATTTCTAGTTTTGTTTTTTTCTTCATTCTGTTTTCGTCAGCATGACAATTGTTGAAATAACACCAAAAACAAATTTATAATTTAATTCAAGCACTTTCAAGGACCCTTGTTTGTTTTCAAGTAATTTCCAGACCTTGAATCCATATGTCTGAAATTCAAGTACTTTCAAGAAGCGTGGGAACCCTGAGAGGTATAATCTATGAACCAAATCAACCAGCTTTGAAGGGAATCCCAACATCTGCAACTTTGAAACAAAGTACATTAAAATTGGACAAAAAGACAAGACAAGCCCAAGACTGTGTATTTAACAGCTTTAAAGCGATGGTTTACCCCCCTCTCCCCCCCCCCCAAATTTTTTTTACTCCCCATTTACTCTCCCCCCCCCAAAATACCTTTGAGTTTCCTGTTTCCATTGAACACAAAATAAGTTATTTTGAAAAATGTTAGAAATCTGTAACCACAGACTTCCATAGTAAGAAAAACAAATACTATGGAAGTCAGTGGTTACTGATTTCCAACATTTTTCTAAATAACTTCTTTGTGTTCAACAGAATAAAGAAAGTCAAACAGATTTGTGATAAGTGAAGGTTGAGTAAATGATGACAAAATTTCAGTTCTCTTTAATAAAGGGAAAAACTACAATCCCATGAAGCACTGTGACACAATCAGATCAAAATAAAGGACAATAAACTATATGTTAAAAGATGTGTGTTTTAGACATAAAAATCATTAAGTTTTCTACAAATTGTAAAATGTACTGTATTTTTCTATTATATTATTTATGTTGCCTTGGGGCAGTGGGTGTGGCCAAATATATCTCCTTGCACACTTTGCTTGCAACTTTTTTCTGTAAAGTGCTGTAATTTTCTATACAGCATCATGGGTAAGTTGTTTTCAAGACAAACTCTGCTATTAAACAATTGTTTTAAAAAAATAAGTTGAATTAACATGGACAGATGAGACCAACAAAAGCATATACAATCGATTAACAACATTAACAACAGCGGTTTTGTCTTTAAGGGTTTATCAGTTATTGTCAAAAAAATCTATTTGTCTATAGAAAAAATGAAGAGAGTTTATACAATAGTAACCCAACCACTGGGCTCTATTCAACCAGTGTTATTCCATACCTGTATGTCTCTTTAACCTCATCAAGCTCCGCCTCCTTATCAAACAGCTGTTGTTTCAGCTCCTCCTTCCTGAGACTGAGCTGCTCCACTGAGTCTCTGAGCTCCACTGCAGACGCCGTTTCCTCCTCCAGCTGCTGCTTTAGCTTTCTCTGCTCCTGCACGCTCTCATCACCAACTTTACGCATCTGCTCATCTCGCTCCAGCAATGCCTGAAAACAATTTGTGCAAAAAGAACCAGGCAATGACATCTGACACTGTTGCACATAGAGTTTTGCTCTTTGAAGGTTTTATTTAATAGTAAATGAGTGAAATCAACACACAATTAAACTACCACTGAAAAGTTTTGGGTACGATTTATTTTAATTTAGTTTTGTATTACGAATGAGAGAAATTAGCATTTTTATTTAGCAAGGATGCATTAAATTAATCAAAATATGACTGTAGAGATATTTATAGCATTACAAAATGCTCATATAATACTCACCACCCCAGAAAAGTTTAGGGCGCAATTTATATTAGTTTATTTTTGTATTATGAATGAAGAAATTAGCGTTTTCATTTAACAAGGGTGCATTAAATTAATCAAAATATGCCCATAAAGATATTTATAGCATTTTAAAATACTCATATATTTTAAAATAACATTCTAATAAACTTTCTATTCAATTCTAAAATATAATTTTTCTTTAAACAAATAATTATACAGATCAATTTTTTTTATTTCCTGATAATAAATGTTCATTGAGCACCAAATCTGCATATCAGAAAGCTTTAAATATTAATTAGCATTAGAAGATCCTTTCAAAAACTTGTTAAAATCTTACTAACTTTAAACAGTAGTGTAGATTTTGAAATTCAATTCGTACTACAGCAACGATTACAGATTTATAAAGAACATTTCTAAAAGCTGTCCTGCCTATCTTAAAATGCTGTATTATAAACAAGGTACTCAAGGCATAATTGTGGTTAATGTAATTAATTCATAAGCATTCCATATAATTAATTCTATATCAAATAAATATTCACTCGACAGCACTAATTTATATCTTAGTATACAGTTTAGTGAGTAAAGACTTTACCTCTTTAAGTTTCCTTATCGTCTCTGTCTGGTCATCAACAATCTTAGCTTTAATCCTGAGCGAATCGTTGTCTCTTTCACTCTGCTTCTTCTGCGATTCCAGTTCGGATAACAAAACCTCAATCCTGGCCTCCAGTCGACCACGGTCCTGTGCTAGAGATGCACCTGAACAAAAGGATGAACACAAAACCTAGTTAAAATACAGCTAACTTTATCTGTCAATGTTTTCCAAAGGCTGTCTTTATTTACTGATGTACCTTGCTGTGCGAGTTCCTGGCCCCAGATCCTCCTCTCTGCCCGCAGTCCATCTATGACAGACTCTTGAGCGGTGAGCTGGGAGATCAGCTTGGACTTGTCTTTCTTCAGTAGCTCTACCTGCAGGTTTAGTCGTTTATCATCCTCTAACCTGGATTCCAGTGACTGCACACGAGTCTAGAAAGCAAAAACAGAGCATAATGAAGCAATGCCTAGAAAGTGATTGAAATCACAACCATATAACAACAAAAGAAGGATACGATAATAAAGAAGGGTTGAGTCACTGAGTCAAATTTAAAACTTTCTAGGACCTTTTTTAGACCGTTATGAATAATATTTAAGACCTACATCATGATTTTGGTCTCATTTGCAGTCATGATACAGCATTATATTATATTCGCATTATACAGCATTATATTTGGACTAATGAAAGAGAGAACTGCAAAACAATAGAGTGAAAACAAAACAAAAGTACATTCTAAAATGGTTTAGGAGGATTTTAATGAGTATTATAAGTAGCATGGGCACAGGACAATTAAGACCTGTTTGAAATGATTTAAGACCTAGAACACAATACTTAAGCGAATTTAAAGGGTTAATTCATCCAAAAATCATTTATTCTCCCTCATGTGGTTTTAAACTTTTTATGAGTTTCTTTCTTCTGTTGAACACAGAAGAAGATATTTTGAAGAATGCTGGATTCTGCCACCCATCGACTTCCATTGTAATTTTTTTTTCTACTATGAAAGTCAATGGGTGGCAACTACTAGCATTTTTCAAAATATTGTGCTGAACAGAAAAAAGAAATCGCTTTTGAACAAGTGAAGGGTGAGTAAATAATGGAATAACTAAAATTGTTCTGTGAACTACCCCTTTAAGACTTCTTAAGGCCTTATTATTTGATTGTGAAATTTTAGACTTTTTAAGACTGAAAAAAACACTGGGCTAGATTCATTTGTGCGATAATAGTGCTGTCCACTTCTATGATAGCGTAATTTGATACAAAACCCCAAAGGACAAAGAAATTAGAAAAGTCTATAGTTATTTAAAGTAAAATACTTTGGTTTTACCTTGAACTCATTGGCAGCTTCTCGTTTGGCTTTGAGAAGCTCAGCAAGTCTTGTTTTCTGCTCTTTCACCATAGCTGTGAGCTCCTGCACCAGAGAGGCCGACTGCTTTTCTTTCTGCTGAGACTGGCTGAGACTCGACTTCACCTCAAGGAGTTCAGCAGACACCTGATCAAAGCCCTCCTTTACCTACAAAGCACATACAGTAAACATGTAAAACATATTAAGGTTAATCCCTGTCCTAACATGTAAAAAGTATCTATAGTTTTTTGTAAAAAGAATGAATTTATACTGAGAAATAAATATTATAAATAGGTTTTTTATATTACATATTATTTGTAAAATATCTGGTTTTATAGTAAGCAAATATGTTTCCCCTACTAGTGCTGCATTTATTCACACATTTACTTTTTTTTTTTGACAAAATTTGTATTTTTATTATCATTTTAATTTAACTTTTGTGTTTATATTTGTTTTTAACTTAATGTGTATATATTTATTTAGTCATTATGTAGTTAATTTAAATCTTATTGGACTTTTTTTGCATAATTTTGTAATTATTATATGATTTCAATTAAGTTTTTATCTATTTGTTTTTTTTGTTTCTTTTATACTAATGTGTTTATCATAATAAAATGTTTTATTATTTATTATGATCTCATATTTATAATCATACATTTAATTGTACTTTTTTTGTACATACATATTAACTATTTTATTTATTGTTACATAAAAAAAAATCTTTAAAAAATCCAAGGACATTTTACATTAGAAATAAAATAGAAATATTAGATGAAAAGCATATTTTGAAGTTTTCTTAACAGCCACGTTAAAACTGAAGTTTAAAAAATCTTAAAGAAAACAGATAAAATCACATAACAAAATTACGAAAAATTCAAACTGCTTTAGTTTTGCAGTGTCAATTAAAAATGAAACTTAAAATCTAAAAAGTTAAAGCAAATTCAAATTGGTATATAAATAATACTGACGTATATACTGGAGTACTTGCTTTTATTTTTCTGCTCCAAGAGGACAAATAGAAAATCTAAAACTTAGTCACACAATCATAAATAAGTCTGATCAGACTACAAATGTTTCCTCATAATTGAAATGTTACCTCTGTGAAACGCTTTGCTTCAATGGTGAGAGCCATGCGAAACTCCTCCTCCAGAGCAGCATACTGTCTTCTAGCATCCCTGATTTTTTCTTCCAAATCAGTCTGTTTCTGGGCAAATCCCTGCTCTGTTGCAGCAACCTCTTTGGCTACAGCCTCCTTGAACTCGGTTCCACCAGGAAGCAATCGTGCTGTAAGCTCTTTCCTGTAAACGTCAAACAGGTCTTGTTTCGTAATTTTAACTATTATCACTTTAAAAGGTGCCATTAAATGAAAAGCTGGATATCCAGGGTTTTTGCAGATTTCATAAAGTCAAATTTAAGACTTTTTAAGACCATTGTGAATGAAATTTCAGACTTAAACAGGGTTAAATGCTTTTTTTCTACAACGGAAAAGTCTTTTACTTGCCCCATCAAAAAAAAAGAAAAAAAAAAAGGGAAAATTTATATAATGTGTCAAAAAAACAAGCAAATTTTCATTTTTTTTCAACATAGATTTTCTTTTTTTTTAATTAAAAGTTTTAAAAAATATAATAAACTAAATATAAATATATTTTCATGGACATATGAAAATTAAGACCCATTTAAAATGATTTCTACAAGACATTCTTTCTGTGAATTTAAGACTTTTTAAGGCCTAAAATTTTAGATTTGAAATTTAAGACATTTTAAGACCCTGCGGACACCCTGATATCCCTAGCCATAGCAGAATAATACATTCAGTACATTCAGGAAACGACATACCATAAGCCACACACACCATTGTTTCCTCATGTAAATTCTGTCAGTGTAGAATCATGGTGAAAAGCAGGCCAATCCGAACAAAACACTGACGATCCACACAAAATCATTAATATGCACGTCCCGGCTGCATTTGATTGGCCACAACATTTTCTAATGAGATTACAACAATTATGTTTTTCCCCTTATGTTTAAGTTTATCTAGGCTTGTATTGTATGTGGGACTCTTATTTTGAAAACAGGAGAACAGGGAAACTAAAAAGGAGCAGTTTTGTTAAACAGGCAGCCAAGCATGACCACGGAATCTTCACAGCTTGTCATAACACAAAATGCAGGATATACAGATTATAAATTTATCCAGCACCACCCCAAAGTGGCATGTTGATTATAAAATTTACTGTGCATGTTTGTAATAAGGCAAGACACGTTTATGTTTGTAATAAGACAACAAACACATGCAACAGACACATGAGTTTGTGTTTGATGCACATTTAAGTGTTAATCGTGTCATTTTACTCAGCTCTAACTGTGATTTTAATTTGAGTGAAAGGACGGCAATAAACTTAAACAAAACTCATCTGTTTATGCAAAGGTTGATATTAATTCCGGCCTGTGTTTTCATGTGTTAAAGCTTCAAAATACAATTCTAAATAAATCTCTGTCTGTGCCTTTTTTCGAGTATATAATTATAATTTCATTAAATTTTCAGAGCAGAGCTCATTAATATTCACAGTTGTTCCAAACATGGTGTTTTCATTATAGGGATAATTCCTGTTGGTATAAATGAGCGTTTCTTGAGTATTTTTTTTACCAAGGCCACATACCTACAAGATATCGGAGAACAATTTAACACATTGAATCATTGCACTCTATGGCACCTTTATTATGACTAAGAAACTCATGTACCTGTGCATCTCCTCTCTGGAGGCCAGTAGTTCATGCAACTGCTGCAGCTTCTCTTTGTGCTGCCGTGAAGATGCTCGCAGTATTTCAACTTCCCTTTTAAAAGCAGACGCTTTATTTTCCAACCCCTGAGTCCTCTTCATCTGAAAAAATATAGCAGGCCAGCTGCTTTTAATACCATTTATATGGAATTATTTAATTTTGAAAAGTGTTTTCATAAGTAGACATCTGCTCAAGTGGTGCTTCAAGAAGCTTTCTCAAGGTAGTCTTTCAAATATACATATATAAAAAGGTCAGAAGTAAAATGTACCTCTCAATTCAAAGGGTTTGAAATGTCAAAAGAAATGGCAATGTTTTTGCATTTCAGCCAAACACAGCTATATTTATCTGAGAGCTGCTTCTGGAACCATCTTACAAAATTGCTCTCAACATGGCAAATGCTTCTGTTTCTAAGATTGAACCAGTGCCAGTCTATACACTATATTGGTGCTCAGTTGAGGTTATGGATGTGTTTCACTACTGGACTGGACTGTTCCTCTACCTCTTCTGCACGCTGCTGAACTCTGAGAGCCTCTGCTTGACTCATGCTGTCCTCCAGACTGCACAGCGCCCTCTTGTGTTGCTCTTCCCGGCTGCGCACCTGCTCCAGCTGCTCTAAGGCAGACCTGAACCTCTCCTCCAACTCCTGCAAATGAGTCTGCAGTCCTGCCCGATCTGAGCGCTCTTTTAGTAACATCTCCTTCAACCTAAGGAGAAACGACAGATCTGCTTTCTCACAATATGTAATAATCATTATTTTTCATTCATGAACATCATAATTCACAATTTTGTTTTGTACTAATTTTGTAAATTAGTATTAGTAGGATTTTTCTTTCAATTTAGAATAACAAGTTTCTATTTTAATATATTTAAATGGCAATACTTTCCTTATAATGACATTACTCGAGGCTTCGATGTCATGTGACCTTTTAAAAATCATTATAATCAGCATTTTTATTCATTATTAATGTTGAAAGTAGCTGTACTGATGTTTTGCAACCTGTGAGCATCTTCTTGAAGATTCGTTGATGAATAGAAAGTTCAAAACTGTGTTATTTTTGTCAACAAAAATAAAGGTAAAAAACGTTGCCTATGGCTTGAAACAAACAAAAACTTGGCATGTTTGTTGCGCCAGTAAAGTGACTGAAAACTCTGCTTAATGAATGAACAACAGTGCAATATACTTGACAAAAAAAGATGAGACTAAAACGTAGTCAAAAAGATAAAAAAAAATAATCAACATAAATATTTGTTATAATCTGCTGAATTGCACTATTTATTCATTAGATGAGTGGATCAGAGTGTGCGCATTCAGTCGTGTTACTGATCTGTCAAGTTTCTGTTTGTTTCAAGCCATTTATGTTGCCAAAATCAACATTGGTTCAAAGAACAGCATTAAAAAAAAAAAAAAAACTAAAATTGATATTGATAGGACTCTAGGGGGCAACAGGAATGGGGGAAATTAAATTAAAAAAATCGATTTCAAATCAGATTTAAAAACACAACATTCACTCAAAAAATATGTTTGCTGCTTGTACAAACTATTTATTTAAAAAAATAGCAGAAATAACACATACCTTAAGATTTCTTTTGAAGACGACCACATTTTTTAAATATTCAATCCACTTAAATTTGTTAACAGATTAAATTAAAGTTAACTTAATCAATTTGTGTTGGGACAACATGAATGAATTGTGTGAAATCCTGCATTTTTTACAGTGTACTTATGAATGCTTACCATCTCACTACTACCATCTAATCCACGGCTCTGATAGATTTCACAACAGCAAAAGCTGAATTACACATTTTTACAGCATTCCAAATAGAAATAAATCCACCTCTCAAGGTCACTTTGGAATAAGAACAATCATGACTGCAATATTTAAGTGTCATTCAAAACACAAGTGCTCATAACTGGCCATTTGGGATGAAGGATTTTGAAGGGTTATTAACTTTATTAGGTTCTTAACTTATGGACACTTTTTACTCCCATAATTCTTTTCATTTGTGATGTTCCACAGAACAGTTCATCCCTTTCGAAGCTCTCACTTTGGAGTATAAAGATGAGCACAGAGATGAGCACTTTAGAATGGAACGCAGCCTGAAAAATCAGTTTAATGACATTTAATACACGATGCTGTCATATTCACCCACACTCAGCGGATGAAGAGTTAACGAAACACATACTGGACTGTGAGGCGACAGTCATTAGCAGTCCAGTGCTGCAGGGGTGACAATTAGGATTGATTGATGATCTGCAGCAGACATGTGCCTGTCACCACGACTTTAATCTCCATTATAATTACGATTTATCACCAGGGGGAGCGCGTGGGCTATAATATTAGAGCACAATATCAGGGCCATCATCACACCACACAAAGCGCCATGCAGGTGGGATGGCAGAGCTTCATACATCAGGGCCCTGCGGTGGAGTCTCTGGAAACTTCTAATAAAATTTAATTATACTCGAGTGTATTCGGATCCAACATTTCAGCTGGAGCTGACACCAATTAGGTGCAATACGTCAAACCAAACATTCTCCGCAAACACTTGGATGGCTGGAGATTGTTATGGTGTCCTTGATGGGAGAGAATGTTTAAACGAGAGAGATAAAATAAAAGTTGCAGCTATATATATTATTTTGACTGTCAGCATTGGAACTCTTAATTAGGCTGCTTAATTTGCATTCATATCATTTACATTCATTTCAACACAAAAGTTTTTAAAAAATGGAACAAAGTGAAACTGCATTTGTCTGTTTGTCCTGACCTGTCTGTGGTGTGTAAGGCCAAACTCTGCAGATCTTTTTCCTCGCTGGCTCGAGTCTGCAAGTTCTTGACCTGTTCGGTAAGCTTCTTTGCAGCCTGCTCTGCTTTCCAGCGCCGCTCTCGCTCCTGGTCTCGCTCTTCCACTATTGCCTGCATGTAAACACACGAGCAGTACTCTTTGAAAATTCACATTAAGTTTAATAGCAAACCTAAGCAGTGCAGTTTGCATACTTTGTAGGTTTCCTCTTGCGATTGGCTTTTGGGGCCCGATTTGACTATTTTGAGGCCCTTTTTTATAGACTCTGTAGTTTCAGCAGACTCAGAGCTCTGGATTGATGTACTCCTACGGGGACAAACAGTCAGCTTTGTGGACCTCTGCTTCTGTGTATTTGCCACACTGCAATGAAAACAAAAGAGCCACTTCAGATTATACGTGTGTGTGTGTGTGTGTGTGTGTGTGTGTGTGTGTGTGTGCGTGCATGTATGCGTGTGCAAAAATTACATGGAGGAAATTATTTGCATGTATTTCAATTAATACAATGTTGTTTTTTTTATCAGAGCAAAATCATCAAATACTTACAAAAAAAACAAAATATAGTTTGTAAATATCAGACTTCAGTCTAATATGTACAAAATATCAGAAAAACAACTGGTGTGCTCCATGCTGAAGCTCTGGCACAAAACCATTGATTAGTTTGGGATAAACCGTCTTTGGACAATAAAAAAAAGACTGAACTTTAGTGTGTCAATATTTTTGTAGAGCAGCAAAATGTATAATTTACTTATAGCAGTGGTACTTCTTTATTTGTTAAATTTATTAAATAAATATGTTTTATTATATATCAATTAAAAGTTACTATTGTTAAAATAAATATAGCAAAAATTGCCTTTGAAGAATGTCATATAGTAATTGTATCATATTATTAATTCTCTTTTAGCATGCTTATTTGTCATTTATGTTAAATGTTTCATATTAAATGTTAATTTAAACTATAAATCTTGTTTATTAACACACTAATGTATTGTTGTATAGAATCAACCACTGCTGCAACGCAATAGTGAACTCTCTCTACAGTTCCACATTATTGCAGTGTGAGTTTTGATGAAGCTAAATGAACTCAACTCCAAGACAGCGTAATCATTCATGTGTTCAAGCAATTTTAAGTAGGAGGAGCAAGGACAATTTATAAGCTGCCCTGATTACTGGCCTGCAGCAAAGCCTTTGTCTAAAGCATAGAGCTTTTCTATAATTATGAACCTTATTAAGTGAATGCACCATTCTTATGCAGCCCTTATGAAAAAGAGCTAAACAAATGGTATTGAGAAAGAGTGCAGCAAGTAAATATTTTAAACAAGCTTCTCGAAACACAATCCAAGCCTTGTGCTGGAAAAAATTACATTATTAATCAAATCCAGTAAACTGTAATGAGAAGTCGATGTGCTAATTGTCGAAAAATACATGTAAAATATGAACAAGTAGAAGTTCTGTCACCAGTCAGATTGTTTGGCTTTGGTGTCCTTGGACAGTTTTTTCCCTGCAGAGCCTCTGGGATGAGACAGGACTTTTGAATGCCGCTGGTTCTCTTTTCCACTGTCACATTCACTCTCTGATGTCTGATCGGTGTCTCTTTTTGCTTTACGTATCACAGAAGGCTGCTCAGTACTGTTGGAGTAAACTCGATCACTTTTAGGGACCTAAGAACAAATGCCAAATTTAGAAAAGCACTGTTTCACACATTTTGGATTGCACCGTTTCTATAAAAATTTAACATATTTGAGTACAGAAATATACCCTCTGTATTAAATGGGAAACCTGCTGCTCGAGTTTTTTAATTCGCTGCTCATTTTCTTGATTTTCTGTAGATGGTTTTCCACCTCGCTGTCGAAACTGGGTCAGGACATCATCAATCCGTGGAGTAGTTAGAGGAGCATCTGACTTTGCCTTCATAACAACAAAACAGCCTGAACATCAGCATGTGTCTCACTACCAATTCAAAATCATTCAAAATGTTATTCTCTCATTTAAAAACAGACAAATACAGGATATTAAGAAGTATAATAAAACTAGTTTACCAGTTCTCCATTTACACTAGTGTCTGATGAAATCAGAAACTCGAGGAAGTCCTCAAGACCGGGAACATCCATAGGACTGTCCTCTGCTAATGGACACGTGTTTCCCATGCGATCTACTCCATCTAGTGTAGTGACTTGAAGCAGAGATTGAAGAACCATCTCTCTGTAGCCTAAAGACATAAGAAAAACAATAAACAAGATTAAATTAAAGATTAAAAAAAAAATTTATAAAAAAAAAAAAAAATTATAAATAAATAAATAACAAATCTACCTACGAAATGTATGCGTATATAGATATAAGTGCTGGGAAAATATGTATCGCAACTAATTGCATCCAAAATAAAAGTTTGTTTTGACATAAAATATGTGTGTGTGCTGTGTATATTTATTATGTATATATAAATACACACATCCATGCATGCATATATTTGAGAAAATGTTTATTTATGTTTAGATATAAAATATATTTGTATATTATTAAAAAAAAATTCTTTAATACACCAGTTCATATTAATGTTTTATTTTCTTGTTTTTCCAACAGGGCTTTTTTCAACAAACCTATCATTGAGCAGACTGGATTCTCTGCGCCATCCTTGCTAAGAGTGATATCTTTCAGATTTTGCAGTCCCACCATGCATTGCAGCAGGTGGTTCATACTATCCAAACGATTGCTGTGAAGCTGCAGGTACTTCAGTTTGTAGTTTGCTCCATGGAGATACAATAGACCTAAAAGCACAGAACAGAGACTCAATACACATCTGTTCTATTGCGATGTATGCTACTGTTCTACACTGTACTATTTTAAAAATTATATTATTATTCAGTAGGGATGCATTGAATTGTGTGACTGCAATCACTTTGTTATTGTTACAAAACATTTCAAATTTAAATAAATGTTGTTTTGTTTGAATTTCCTTATTCATCAATAAATAAATAAACAAATTCCACAAAATTATTTAGCAGGACAACTGTTGTGACCACTGTTAATAATAATGATTTTTGAGCACCAAATCAGCATAATAGTATGATTGCTGAAGGATCATGTGACACTAAAGACCAGAAAAATGGCTTCTTAAAATTTGGATGCAATAAATACAGACTTAGTGAGAAAACGTTTTCTCTGTAGAATTGACCAACTTCTGCACTGTAGTTTTCATTTGCTCCCAAAATGTAAGATTTTCAGAAATCTAAAACAAATCACTCAAACATGAACACATTTACCAAGACTGCAATCTAACCTACCAGTTAGGTCATTTATTTGATTGTAGGCCAAATTCAGTCGTGTGAGGTTTGTTAGTCCGTCAAGCCCTGAAAATAAATATATGCATTGAACAACTCCATACCACAGATGTACCAGTTTGACATAACAGCAAAACGAACATATTTAACCTTACATTCAGAACAGACATACTTTCATTTCACTATTATTCATTTTGTAATAAAAACATACTGCAAATTTATGCCATATTTTCTGCCTCAAAAACTGTGCGCCTTACCTTCTACTTTGGTAATTAAGTTGCAAGACAGGTTTAAGGCGCGCAGAGATGACAGGGAAGCTAATCCCTCTATACGACAGATGTCATTGGATGACAGGTCCAGATGTCTTATGTGCCATCCTGTCATCAATCCTTCAATTTTAGTGAGACGATTGCAGTGGAGATTCAGGGATGAAATGCTGGGATTCAGTGAGACCTCTAGAAGACTAAAATAAAACTTCAGTAAAATTACCATGACACAATACAATCCAGCTTGTTAAAGTATGCATTTTCTGTACTGGAATAGTGTCACACTCACCTTGATATATCTTTATCAATTAGACAGAGCTCTCCAACAGCCATAATCACACTGATAACACGTTTCTGTCTTTATCAGCCTGTCAAATATATAGGCAATAACCTACAGCAACTTCTGGGGTGTTACACATATATAACAACAATAGATGTATACCGCTAAAATACCGCTATAAAAAACGATTGAAAATTCATTAAAATTAATTTTACATTTGATTCTTGCTTCTGATAATGATAGTTGGATCGAATAATGAAGATAAAACGTGTTAGACGATGAATGACTGACAGTTTAACACTTGACAACACAATGTAAACAAACCGCATGTCTCATAATGTAAGTAACTTTAAGTAGACTCGATCGGACAAAGTTGGTTAATAACTGACAAGTTATTTCATTAAAAGAGACGAAGTCCAAGGTTGTATGAAAATGTAAAATATATATAGTTAAACGTTTCATACAGCTTTAGTTTTAAAATGCAAAGTGTTCTTATGTTTGCTAGTTTGAACCATGGTTTAAACATCAGTTCTTCTGCTTGACTTGGTTTATTTTGCCGATTCCACGATAACATTATAATCTCCATCATGCTAAAACTAATATGTATAAATAATATGCATTAATAGTCACATACCCGTCTTATGATGAACTTTAACCGCTTGCGTAAGATCCACAGCTTTCCATTTTGCTTTTCTTACCGCTGCGAAAATTAAAAGTCCCGCTTAGCAGTACTTTCTGCTTCCGGACGGTTAAATAGTCACTTCCGGCCTCTTTTTCCAAAACTTTTAAAAGTTGAACTGAACGGATAGAGTGTCATGTAACTTAATAAGCAAGTGAGTATTTGTGTTCCCAGTAATATATGTTGTAAATAACTTCAATTTATAAACAAACAAACAAACAAATAACTGCTGCAGTTGATTGGGTTGATTTTATTTGACAAATTAGTCAGACAATATTAAGCACATAAAACAAAACAAAAGTATTTACCACACTTTATAGATTAGTTATAAACTACAATAAAAATAAAATAGTGATCTAAAAGTAGCTTTTTCATAAGAATATGAATGACATCAATCATTTTCAATAAACATATTTATGACTATGTACGTAATAGAATACTATAATATACAATACAATGTTTATTTGTAAACCTTTAATGACAGTGACATGTATGTGTAGTACTTTTGCTAGATAAAATACACTAATTATATTACAAATTTTCTTGAATATGGTTTTCAACCATTTATTGTTTCTATTTACATATATCTTGTTTAGCTGAATGACTTCATGGATTTGACTTTCACATTTCATATAAAAATTAAATTAATTAATTTAAATAAATAAATATAGATAGATAGATAGATAGATAGATAGATAGATAGATAGATAGATAGATAGATAACATACAATCTTACCTACATACATATTGTACATACATTAATAAATACATAAATATGAAAATTCCAAATAGATTTCATTCAAAAATAGTAAACTTGACAGGAGTACTGGTTTCAGTCCTAGAGAGAGAGAGAGAGAGAGAGAGTAAATGTTGATTGTGAAATGTAAAGTTTATTTAGATTTATTTTATTTTTTTATTAATTATTATTATTTTTTTATTTGTATTTTTTTATTTATTATTATTATTATTATTATTATTATTATTATTGTTATACTATATATTATAATACTATACTACTATTTACTATGTTCTTTTTAATGTAAACTATAAATGCTTTGGCAATACATTTGTAACATTTGTCATGCCAATAAAGCAATTATTGAATTGAATTGAATTGAATTGAAAGAGAGAGAGAGAGAGAGCCTTCAACAATTTGATTATTGCTTAATGCTTTACAGTATCAAAAAGTGTTTTCCAAGAACCTGTTGGTTATACTCTGAATGAAGCAAAGGATTTTTGTTTGCCTGATACTGAAGGTCAAGCGAGGAGTCATTTCAGAGACATTAGCATTCAGACATTAGTGGCTTAAATAGCTTGTAGTTTAGAGGCCACTGCTTATGAATGCAGAGGTCTGTATGAAAATTATAAGTGCTGTAAAGTGCACAATATACTTGAAAAACAGTCTTTTATAATATCAGACAGTGCCGATCATTACATTTCATAAAACTCTTGAAGGACAGACATCATCTACTTTTTGAAGCATTTCAAATGTGACGTGACATGAATTTATAGTACAAACCTTGTTCAGTTGTCTACATCAGATATGTGGTTTTCTATCTGGGATTTAACACACGCATACACACGCACACACACACACACGTACACACACATGCACACACACGCACACACAATTATTATGCCCTATACCAGGGGTGCCCAAACTCGGTCCTGGATGGCCGGTGTCCTGCATAGTTTAGCTCCAACTTCCTTCAACACACTTCTGCCTGGAAGTTTTTGTATACCTAGAAAGAGCTTGATTAGCTGGTTCAGGTGTTTAATTGGGGTTGGAACTAAAATATGCAGGACACCAGCCCTCCAGGACCGAGTTTGGGCACCCCTGCCCTATACAAATGGGTCTTACTGATATATCAAATAAATAACAGTTCACATTCAGAGATGTTCAATGACAGCTCACCAGTCCATTGTCAACTCTTTCATCATATCCGTCATCACCTTCATCGGTCACTTCCCAAGAACCCTGATGACACCGATCCACATCCTCGCCAGGATTTTCTTCTGTCTCAGTGTAGAGACATCGATAGGCTTTGTCATGCTTCCTGTGCAATTCTACACAATGTTGATAATAACACAGAAAGAAAGGTGAGTGAGATTGAGATTAAAGGATTGCCAACTATGCCAAGCCATTTTAACATTTAGTAAAAAAAAAAATAAAATAAAATAAAAAAAAAGACATTACACTATCTATTCTTATGCCAGTACTTATCTTTTTAGTTTCTATCTTTTCCAATAAATAAAACTATTTATTTATTAGGCACAAGTGCTTTCAGTACTAATACCTATTGAGTAGGGATGTACCAATTCACAGTGAGTCGGTTGAAAATGAATTCAGATATGTGACGATTCAAAACAGTTGGGATGTTTAACGAATCACAATGCATGTGTGTGAACAGCAAAGAACATTGTTTATTGCAAACTTGCTGAATCCCTCTGAGATTCATGAAGTGAAATCATCAAATCAGGAGTAAAGGTCATGGAACCCAGATGTCTGACCCTTATCATCACACAGGTAGTACGACACATCTTTCTGTTCATTGTTAACTGTCATCCAATTAATACGATTAAAAAAGATTGTAAAAACACTGAACCACAAACCAGTCATAATGGCTACTTTTTGGAAGTTTTCTGTCACGTTACCGGGAGGTATTGCAGACGGGACAAGAGATAGGA
>CAIGQV010014432.1:8364667-8422507 GCA_903798115.1 Danio jaintianensis
TTCACCAGCGATCTCTGAAGTCCTTGATCGCTGGTGAACATGACAGTTTTCATTGATATATGGTTCTAAAATCTGAAGGTAAAATAAAAATGATATATTGAGAAAATCGCCTTTAAGTTTGTTCACCTTAAAGGGGTACATATTACATAATACATACACATTAGTAATCAAAAATTGAGTTTAAATATAAAGGAATTTTACAAAATTATTATGAAAAAAAATCCAATTGTGAGATCAGTATCATGAATCATATGTAATCGTGAATTAAGTAAATCATTACATCCCTACTATTGAGTACTTATTTATTAGATACTTGCACTTTATTTCAGTAGTAATGATGAGTAACTATTGTTACTATAAAAGATTTAAGATGTTTACCCTTGACTTCTATATATGGATCTTATTAGAATTATTACTAGTTAGTATTACTAGGATTAGAATTATTACTAGCCCTAATAATTAAAAAAGGTATTAGTACCTTAGTAGCAATAAGTAGTATCTAATAAATAAGAAGTAGATTCTAATAAATAAATAATAGTTTGTAATAGGCGGTTCAGTCTGCTGTGGCGACCCCTGATAAATAAGGACTAAGTTGAAGGAAACTTAATGAATAATAGTTTGTAATAAATTGAAACATATCTCTTTAATACATATATCAAATGATCAAGTGCTAGTATCTGATAATTGGTTCTAGTCCCAACTTGAATACATATATTTAAAACTGAATAGTCTCAGTGACAGATCCTTGTAGAACTCAATGGTAAAATGTTCAATTTATTATTAGTAACAAAAGAGTAGTTAATCAGTATTAAAATGAGTAAAAGTACTATCTAATAAATAAGAACCAGAATAAAAGAAAACAAATGCTAGTCTCTTTTAAAAAAGTACTAGAACCTAAAGAATAAGCATAGGGATAATTGGAAAAGGTACTACAAGCCAAAAAAATAAAAATAAAAACTCTAGAACCATGAAAATTGATGTGATTGCATTTTATAGATTAGACGGCTTGCCATAGAGCCAACAACTAGTGAACATTTGAAGAATAAGTTTCAAGTAAGTAAAACTAACACAGGTATTTGGATGTCCCTTGTCCCAGCCCAAATTGTTTTTGTGTGTATGTGAAGAGAAAGCGGTGTTGTTTTCGATTTCCAGCGCTGACATTGAAAGTGATGAAGACAAGTGTTTTTAATCTACCTACTGCCAACATGGCCTCTACCCTGACAGCAGAGCTCATTTCATCCTCTTACCCGCTTCTGCTAACTGCTTCCTCTCAATCTTCTCTAACCTTCCCAGTAAAGAGTCGATCTTAATCTTGATCTGGGACAGTTCTTGCTTGATTGTCAGGAGCTGATCGGATTTCACTAGGGTAAAAAAGAAGTATTTTTTCAGCTTTTATTCTTAGTTGTTCAGTGGCATAGACAAAGCTATGTTAGAGGTGTAGAGAAGAGTTTTAGGAGGTAAAAATGTGGGAAATTATATGACTTCTAGTAATGGAAAACCCATAGAACATAATGAACCTGATGACAGTGTTTTTAGATAAGAAGAGCAGGTGGACATCTTTGGCTGGAAAGAGTTTTTCATCCTGCGTGTTGAGAGAGCAACCAAACGGGAATGTTTGATGGGTAGCACAGCCCGAGGAGATTGTGCTAATCGCCCGTGGATGTCAAAAATCCTGAAGAGAGATAGAAAAATATTATTACAATTACTATTATTATTATTAGTATGAGAGATATAAAACTAGTACATTTGCATTTTTACTGTTGTTAATTTCTTTTAAATATCTTTATCTCTTTTCTATTTGTGTACTACATTCACCACTTCACAGAAAAAGGTAATGAAAATTAGGGTCTGGTGTATATATTAGTGCTGGGGCTGGGCAAAGATTAATCCAAAATAAAAAAAAATTTGTTACATAGATATTTAAATGTATGTATAATTTGTATCATACAGATATATATTTTACATCTAAATATAAATAAACAGGGCTGCACGGTGGCGCAGTGGGTAGCACGTTTGCCTCACAGTAAGAAGGTTGCTGGTTCGAGACTCGGCTGGGTCAGTTGGCGTTTCTGTGTGGAGTTTGCATGGGTTTGCTCCGGTTTCCCCCACAAGTCCAAAAACATGTGCTATAGGTGAATTGGGTAGGCTAAATTGTCCGTAGTGTATGTTTGTGAATAAGTGTGTATGGATGTTTCCCAGTGATGGGTTGCAGCAGGAAGGGAATCCGCTGTGTAAAACATATGCTGGATAAGTTGGCGGTTCATTCTATATATTCTATATATATGTATTTATATATACATAATAAATATACACAGTATGAACACACAGCACACTTAAATGATGTCAAAACCACTGGTGTTCTGAGGCATTTGGACTATTGTATTTACCTAATTAAAATGAGAAATACAGTATATTACTGCATGTATAGAATTTCATTAAAATACCTTATTTTTACAGTAAGAGCGCATTTGAATGTGTTGAAATTTAGTTTCATCTACTTCCATTCATTTTTAGCTAAACAAATGTCATTAATTTGAGCTGCACAGCGTGTTATCCTCCATGATATCATAAACCGGTGGTTGGGTTGGGTTTTTCTTGTATTGTTTTAATCCTTTGTTATGCAAATAGTAATATAAATAGCAATTTTGTGCCATTTCTTCTAGTTATTTACCAATAGCGACTAATGAATCGGAAGTCTCACTTTCAGAAGTTTATTTTGGCATTGCAATCTAAGGTGGATAAAGAGATGAGAGAATATCTTAATTAGTGTACATGCAAAAGAGCAAGATCATTTCTAAGTCTCTTTCCCCTGAGATAACACTTGATGAGCATAATTAGGTTTTTCTTGCATATTTTTTAATAACTGCACTGAAGGGACTTTGCTCGTTAGCACACATATATTTTCCACGGAGAGGCATAAAATTCGCCTCTGCCAAATGAGGAGTGAAAGTAAACACATGAAAATGTCAGAGGAAAGTTGACCGGCGTGTCGGTTTAACGACCCAGCAGCTTTCTGACATTCAGCTAATGTCTCACAGGAGAGGAGTGCTCATCATTAGCCTGAGCAAAGGATCCAAGTCAAACCAATAAAACAACTTTAATTATGGTTATTAGGGGGATTCCTTCCTCTCCTTTTTGGCTTTTATTTTTCTCTTCACCTTACCTCGCTTTTTCATAGCATAGAAAAGGTCATGGAGGATCTAAATTGAAAAATATTAATTACCAAAAACAAATCAAAAAGCTTCTGAAGGAAAGATCTTATCAATTTAACTTCTGAAATAATGCAATTCTATAAAAAAACCATAGTCCGTTTTGGTCTCTGTAAACAGTGATGGTGTGTTTCGCAGGGTGACTGTCAAATAAAAGAAATTCACTTGAAGATCATACATAAAACTACTTCATAAATGCAATGCTCCTTTGTAATACCAAGGAATCTACATACCATCTGTTAATAGACTGTCAGAGTGAACTGCCATTTTGCTTGCTGTATTTGTAAATGTTGTTAATACATGACCTACATTTCTGCAAAAACGTATAACTACATTTCACTGCAGTTGTGGATGTGTCATCGGAAAAAGGTTAAAAAAACATGCGAAGCAACATATTTCTGTATTTCCAGTTAGCCTGGGCGTACGATGGCGTACTGGATCCGGTTCGATACTAAGTGGACATTTTAATGCAAATCCTACTCTGATGGTTGGGTTTAGGGCTGGGGTTGACGTTAATAATACACAATGTAATGGGTAATTTAATAATTAATATAAATAATTCTCATTTCGGCTGCACGGTGGCACAGTGGGTAGCACGTTCGCCTCACAGCAAGAAGGTCGCTGGTTCGAGCCTCGGCTGGGTCAGTTGGCGTTTCTGTGTGGAGTTTGCATGTTCTCCCCGTGTTCGCGTGGGTTTCCTCCGGGTGCTCCAGTTTCCCCCACAGGTCCAAAGACATGCGGTATAGGTAAATTGAGTAGGCTAAATTGTTTGTAGTGTATGTGTGTGAATGAGTGTGTATGGATGTTTCCCAGTGATGGGTTGCAGCTGGAAGGGCATCCGCTGCGTAAAACATATGCTGGATAAGTTGGTGGTTCATTCCACTGTGGCGACCCCAGATTAATAAAGGGACTAAGCCGAAAAGAAAATGAATGAATGAATGAATTCTCATTTCTAGCAACAACCACTCGCACATGCACATCAGCTACGCATTGGACCTGATCCATACGTCATCATGCTTCAGCAAGGACACACTGAAAATGGTGGCTTAGAGAGCTCAAATGCAATTTAAGAAACCCATCCAAATAGAAAAAAATCTTCATCTATTTGATAACACAAATCTATACAAATACAGAAATGTGCTGCAAATAGCACAGACCAAAACGGAAACCTGTTGGGGGAACCCTGAAAAGAGTCAGCAGTGTTGTCGAAGATCTGAGATTTTGGTTTATTTTAATGTCTTTTTCATATGGTACAAATGATTAGGAATGCAAATATACCAACAACAAGGGGTTGTATGATCAGGACGTAAAAAAAAAAAAAAAAAACATCACCTCTCAGATCTCAGACAACACCGCTGACTCTAAACAGTGGTCCCCTGACACATTCCCATTGAAGGTCTTCACTATTTGCTGAACGTGTTGTCAAACTGATGTCAATGTTTTCTTAATTTGTACGTGTTTTTCTTTTTGCACGTTTTCATAACTTGTGGCGAGTTTGAGCTCTCTCGACCACAGTACAAATCCCCAGCGGTTATACAAAAAATGATAGAAACTATTGTCAGGAATTATTTTTGCAGCTGACTTTATTACGTACATTTGTAGCGTCTTCTCAGTCAGATGCATGCAACATGATTTAATAAGGATTTCAGTAGTTGACTGCACCATTATTTAACACATAAAAAAACACATCTTCACCCATTTAGTGCTTGTGTAGTACATTACATGAACCCTATTACCATCGACTCTGCTTGTTTGCAGTCTAATTTTGGTAGATTATGTGGGTCATGATTGAAATGAGCTGCTGCGTCTGTTTTCTTTCATTTGCTCAGCTCATTGTTAGCCGATTACTAGCAGGACTTTTTATCACTGCTCTTTGATGGGATTGCACTGTCAAACCAATTCCCCCTGTTAATATTTTGTAAATCTGGTGGTTAGGCCATTTGAGTAAGTGAACACATGCACATACCTGGTATAGAAATCATCCCTGTAGAAATCATAATCAAATTCGTAGCCGCTAAAATAATAATTAAAATAAAGGAAAGGAAAAAAAGGATGAGAAAATAGTTATTTCAGCTTTTCCATGCTTTCCATTTTTATTTTAAATATAAATGACTTACCTGTATAAAGAGAAGGGGCGCTTAGATCCCACTTTTGGCCTGTAAGGACGAGGCTCTCCAGCCATGTTAATGTCTGAGAGAAGAGCAAAGGACAGTTTACGCTTTCCCTTTTAATTATAGTCTCCTTCAAATAAATGACTAACAAAGGCTGGAAAATATAATGGACTTAGAAAAGCCTCTGCGGCCTCAGAGAGTGCATAGGCATTATGCCACAGAATAAATGACTGATGGCTCCCATCTGTCTCATCAGAAAGAGAGATGCTATCAGAGCAACACACACACACACACAGAGAGAGAGAGAGAGATGCACAATCACTCCTGAGTGCCTTTCAAGGTCATCCGGCACGTTATCCAGAAGGACGAGCTGCCTGAGTGCCTGACTAAATCACAAATCGGGGCTTTAAGACATTTACAAGCAATTTCAGCCTTCAGTCTGATGAAGCACAAAACAAAGCTCTAAATCTGTGAAGAAAAAAGTTGTGCACTTTTAGAGTTTAGATTAGTCTTTGCTTGACTGAGTCAAATTCATTATGGAAGTGAACAGACCTTTCAAATAGAGGCAGTCGCGCTTCAAATGTATTTATGAGATTGAAGTTTCGAAACATTCGAATGAGAGGGTGACCAGAAGGAATACTTTCGAAAATACGCTTAAACACATCAACTGAAAAGTAGGGGGGAAAAAAACGAGTTGACTGGGGTGATCAGATTTGTTTCATCCACTGTCATTAGCAGTAGCTAATTAGCGCTAACCTTCTGCAATGAGAGTGGACGTTTTCCACAGAAACATGACAATTAGCTTGATGTTTGCACAAAAGCTTTATATGAAAAGGAATTCTCTTCAAATTACTTCGATTACACTGATTTAAAATGTTGGAGCTTCAAAGGATGTGACTTTGAGTTTGATGTCAGTTTCTAAACTGAATGGCTAGTTCTCTGTTATCATTTAATCTGCCTCATGTTGCTCCAAACCTCTGTAAGTTTCTCTCCTCTGTAAAATATATTTTGAAGGATGTCACTTTGTCCGCAAAATGGAAGTCAAAGGGGTCAACATTTAAATCTACAGTATATGCTCCACAAAAGAAAATAAGCCATACATGACATTCTTCTTTTGAGCTTTTTGTCCAGAGCAAAGAAAATAAAACAATATTCTGAGAAAGTTCTAAGAAAGTGTTTATTTTGAAGAACAAAATACCTAGAAAATAGAAAAATTATTATATAGTGTTAATTGTTATATGTGTGTAGAAAGTGTGTCAAAGTGTAGAGTGTGTAGAAAAAAAGATTAAAGTAAATGTTAGAGAACCAGGGATTTATTTTACACAAAGCGTAGTAAAAAATAGAATAGTTTTAGTACTAAATGTTTGTTGCTGATACATTTATGCTGATCATACACAGGGCAACTTTTTGAGCAATGTTGCTGGGCAATAATGGAGAGCATTGTTGCCTGGCTGCTTTATTATTAAGAATGGGCAACAATATTGTATCTGTGTCCCATTGGCCTAATTAGTTGCCCTATGTCTTACCTGATTGTCCATTGCCCAAAGTTGCCCGGCAACATTGCTCAAAAAGTTGCCCAGTGTATCATTAGCATTAGAGTGCACACTGTAATTTTAAGACCTGTACACTTTTTTTGTTGAAAAACATCTAATTCAGTTAAGAACTTCTAATATCTGAAAAGAAATCAAAATTGCAACAGGAAATGCTCCATCTCATTCACTCAATTACAGATCTGCCTCAATGTTTCTGACCACTGTACTGAACTGTAATGGGCAACATCAAGACTATAATAAGGAAAAAACAGGTGTCGAGCATCTGTACATTCTAGCATCTTATGATATTGCATCCTGTTTTTGGTTTTATTAGATGTCTTTGGTCTGCATTGTGTTCCTATTTCAATAAAGCTGCGCCACAGTTTCTTTGGATTCTTTAAATTAGAATTATTTGTCCTTATTATTTCACACATTTTCAAATAAACCCCAAACAGAGCCATGGCTAATCGAACCAAACCTGCCAAGCATGAACACAACTTCAATTATGACAGAATGTAAGATTTTAGGTATATGTTCTTTTGAGATCCTATTCCTTACCCAAACAATTTGGACAGCTGTACACATTTTTAAAACTGTTGTTTTTTCCACATCAATTCATTATATTTATTTAATATTTCCTGTTAATTATGTTTTCTAAAAAGAAAAAAAAAAAGACGTTTATCAAGCATGACACAATTGTTATTTCCAGGATCTAACTAAATATCAAATGATCAAATGTGATTTTCTAATTCTACTGGATTAGATTAAAAGTTGATGAGTTAAAAGTTTTGTTATGTGAGCGTCTGAGGTTCAAAAGTAAGTCATCATGAGTTCAATCATAACGAACTTGCTAATCACAGAAATGGCTGACGTTCATTGATTCACATTAACGCATTTGGCAGACACTTACATTGCATTCACTTCAAGCCATACATTTGTTTTTTCAGTTCATGCATTCCCTGGAAGATCGAACCCTTGATGCCAGTGCCATCCTTTACTGTCTGAGTTACAGAAACGGCTTTATTGAGTCTCTTTGACTGCTATAATGTGGAAGCAAGTGATTTGAGTCCCTTAAAGCCCTTAATAATGTTTAGCGAGATCTTAATAATAGTTTCTCGGAAGCCAATATGATCCAGAACAGGCTGACTCATCCAGACGAGCCAATAATCAACAGATTGTCCCACGACACGCCAGGCGTTTCACTCAATATTAAAAACACCACCATATTTCAGATGTGGAGCCTTATCAATACTTTAATCTGAGTTCACCAATAGGCCTGCTCTTCTAAGTATAGGCTGCTTTCTCAAAGGTCTGTCAGGCTTAGAGAGGAGATTGACGTTTCTCTTTCTGATGACCTCTGCTTAATGTCAATGTGTCCACCTGTCAGCTTAAAAGAGTTTTCTGAGTGATTCCTTCAAACGAGACATAACTGTACACTTGAGCCTAAACGCTGAACTCTAAATTAAAGAAATCTCAGTTGAGGATACACCTGAAAGGACTTCAAGGACTTTTTTTTTTTTTAAAAAGCACACCACAGACATTATAAACGTAATTCAGGGATCTGTTCAGATGGTGAAGTCTACGAATGATATTCAGACACTTCAGCCAATTGTATCTGTTTCACTAATGAGTGTTTTTTTTTTTCCATACATGACCTACTTATAAAATATTTCTTACGCTTGCTTTATTCGCTCCTTTGTGGCGTGATGTAATTCGGTGACTGATGCGCGCAATTGTCTGGAACAGTTTGTACACTTGAGGACATCATATCCATTTTCCGTGGCGCTCATTATCCCTGGAGTGTTGTGAGTGTGTGCAACAGCCACAAAACTTTGCTTTGTAACTTTGATGTGCCGTCTTTGATTAGACACAGACACAAAACATGGATGCTCATTATGGCCGGATGCAGCGTGCATACAAATTGAACAGTTTTGGGATTTAATACCGATCACATCTGTCGTTTTTCAACTACTTAGCCTGGTCAGACCTGCAAATTAACTTTCTAGAGTTGACAGTCAAAACATATTAACAAGTTTTACCTACATTATACTGTATAATTGCCAACAACTACTAACGTTTACATTAAGTATTGTATACACTTGGGTCCCACTTTATATTTATTGGCCTTAATTATGTGCCATTATTTGATTTAAATTAATCAATTGATAATCAATGCGCATAAATGTTTTTACATTGCACTTATGTTTTATCTGCATCGAACTGTATCTTTAATAAAATTCTGCAATTACTTTTATAATTACACTGTTGACAAATCCCTTACATATTAACCCACCCTTAAACCTTTACACTGTAAAAAAAAAAGGAGGGAATGCAGGGTTCCCTGTGTTTTCCCAACACAAATTAAATTAACTTATCAAATGTAAGTGGATTAAACATAAAACAATTAAGTTGTCCCCCAAAAATATCAAGAATTCAGCTCATTTCGAATAAGTAGTTTGAACAAGCAGAAAAATAATTTTTTTGAGTGTACCCATACCACCAAACATGTCCCTAACCTTACCCGTATCCCACCTCACAACACCATAAGTGTTGCACAATATAATATGAACACAATAAGAACAATGTACTTATTTTTTGATGTAAGTACCTAATTAAGGCCACTTAATATTAAGTGGGACCAACACTTCACTTATTATCAAGAGAAATGTATTTGCATGTTTAAAAATACCTGCAGGTAATTACAACAATAATGTATGTAATTACACTGCCTACACTCCTACTCACAACACAAAACCTGTTTCTAATTTTAACCGTATCCCAATTAAACAGAAACAAATGTGTTTAGCAATAAAAGCAGTGACACACTTCAATGTGGAGAACACATTTCAGAGAGCTGTACCTATATGAAAGAATTAAAGACAGGATATGATTATCATTTTAAACGAGTCAAAACATTTTAAACAGGTACATTTAAGTAAGCTCACAGCATTTTTATCATAATATTGAAATAAATTAATAATAATATTACAGAATATATATACAAAATATACATAAATTCAATAAGTAAATATAATTTTGAAGGAAAAAAATCTTTCTAAATTACATTAGCACATTGCATTTAAGTATTTATTTCAATATTATAATAACAGTATAATAATCCAATATTATTTATATACAATATACATTATTATTTTTCCAAATATACTTTTAAACATTTAGGTTGCCAAAAATGAGGTGGTTTTTGCAGATCAAGTACAAATAACGTTTTAAGGAAACAACTGCAAGTGGTTATATGAAAGCGCATTTGTACATTTGTTATCGGTCTACAATGACTGTCTCCAGTGCAGGAACAGTTTTCAGTGCAGGAGAGTTTTCCTGATCTTATTTACAAAGTAATGTTCCAAGTTGTAAAATTTCACTTGCATTTGCTAAATGTTTTAAATGAATACAACTTTAAAAAAATATTCATACAAGAAAAACAGAACTATAATATTAATCCATATACTGTTGATAAACACATTCCTTTTAATAACAGTAATGCAAAAGATATTGCATATTTATGCACATTTAAAATAACATTTTATTGATTCTGTTATAAATAAAGTATTAAAAGCACTTATCAGAAAATATAGTGCATCTTATCAGTCTGTAAAATACTCACATCTGTGATTCTGGCGCTTCCCTTTATGCACAGTTCTTCTGTACATGTCCATTAGGTTGTGCATACTGAATTTTGTGGAATAAATGACTCCTTTCCCTTGAACTCACTTCACCGTAGTGTCACTGTGAGAGACTGACTGAACAGAGTTCAGCACACAGGCATGCACCATTCCAGACTGTACCACTGACACATGACAGGGGTGTGGACAAATATGCAACAATAGATTTTTAGAAAAATATATAATTTGGTGATCAGGGTGCAATGGGAAACATAAATAATTTAGTAATCAGGAGGTAATAGATCTGAAAAATCAAGAAATTATTAAGAAATTATAAATAAGATAGTTATTTAAGATGCTTTAAATGCTTTTTTGCATTTATCTGTCAAATGTTGTCTATAAGAAAACAAGCTTTTATATACAGTATGTATTTATAAATGCATTGCTAGTATAAATATGTATGATCAGTCACTGCAGTTTATGCTCTTGTCTGAGACTGTTGAACTGATCTTGGATCATATTATACATCAAAAGAACAGCATCCCACAGCTGCTGTCATTCACTTGGAAAGGCTTCTGGTAGTTATTGACATAATAAGCCTGTAGGCTATTCATGGAGGAATATGCTTTTTCCTTTGAATTAGAGTCAGCCTCTGAAATTGAAGACATTGTGATGCTTTCATATCTGTCAGAGGGTTCAGATATTGAAAAAATAATTACAATGACAACAAGAGAGAACACACACACACACACACACACACACACACACACACACACACACACTCAGTGTGACAATGATATATATATATTTTTTTTTAAGCTTTTATTAAGGTAAGCTTAAATAAAACAGTTTCTAAATTGTTATAACTTAATGTCCTATTTCTGACTGCTTTTGAAGCTCACAAAAATTTAAAGTTTGACACCATATGGTTTATTCATAGAGGTGTTGTTCAAATATTCAGACAAAAATGAGATGATTCTGTTTATGGGATTTTAGTATTCCTCTCCAGTATTTTATTTTCTGTTATACGTTTTGAGTAAAAGCAATCTGCATGAACTGAATGGGGTCAATGGTTATGAATAAATGCTCCACAATAAGCTTTTCTGTGTTATCTTCGCCTCTGCTGTGCCACAGATGTCTTTGGTATATTTATATTGCCATCTAGCGGACGACACGAGTTTAATTTACTGAGTGAAATAACATTCAGATGCGTTGCGAAACGCTTCTCAAAATTACACAGCGCATCACGTGTGATCTTCAAACAAATACCATTCACAAAGAAATTGAAAACTAATTTCATTGAAAACAAGCTTCTCCACTGAATATATGTAATTATTATTATTATTATTTTATTTTATTTTATTTACAGTTTGAGTTTACAGTTCAAGTCAGCTCACCTGTATTTCAACTTGTCAACTTTAGGGGGCAATATAACACTGTACAGTGTTCAGTCAAGTACACTAAATGTACCTACTAACTTTCTACACCATCTCTAAAGCAAAGAACGCTTTAATGTTATTAAGCAGATCTGCCTTATCCAAAATCAATATTAAAAATATTATTAAAATGAGGGGCGGTGACCCAAAAAGTAACCTAAACATTTCTAAAACTATCCGAAATAAAGCTATAAAACTATCCTAAAATAAGAAATCAAACTAGATTCACTTTCTATCTCTCGCAATACTTTCATCTGATTCATGGAACTAGAACAGATGTCTTCTTTGCTGTCTTTGATATTATGTCTGTTTCTTTTCAGTTAAAAAATAAAGATGGCGTCTGACAGCTGCTCTTGGTAGTCATTTTGTTTGAAAATTAGTGGCAAAGTACACAAATCAGGCACTTGAGTAAAAGTGCAAATTTCCTAAAATAATACTCCAGTAAAAGTGTAAAACATTCCTTTTCGATTTTACTTGACTCAAAGTACAAATGTACTTGATTTTATATAGTTAATATAATCATAAAATGTAATACTTAAGTATTAAAGTACTTATTGATAAATGTTTATTTTACAAGAACACTGTATTAACAAAGGCTGTCATAGTCATAATTCATGATCATTTAAGAGTGCAAACAAAAAATTACATATAATATACCCTTGTATAAGACAATAATAAATAAACAAAAAAGTGTGCAAATGTGTTCTGACAAATATAAATATACAATATAAAAAAGACACAACGTGTGATAAAAAACAGCAAAAATACTTGATCAGTATTAATTTATGTTACTTTAGCATTATCTTTAGTCTTTAAATAAAAACTACCTCATTCAAATCAGTTTGTAAATTCAGCAAATCTTGCAATGAAGGTAGTAAAAGTTTCTATAAGTAAGTAAAACTTTCCTATACTTAAAAAAAAAAATACTTAAGTACAGTAGTGAATTAAAAACAGTTACTGTTCACCACTGGTGATAATCCTCTGAATTATGTTTTTTGATGGTGACTTGGTCCAGATGATCTGCTGAAGTCAAACTGAGCATCAGAATGGGGATGGAATGTGATTTAAGTGAGTGTGAATGTGGTATTGGTTGTTGGTGTGAGACAGGCTGGTCTGAGTATTTCAGAATCTGATGATTTACTGAGATTTTTACACAGCCATCTCTAGGGTTTACAGAGAATAGTCTGAAAAGAGGAACATATCAAGTGAGTGGCAGTTCTGTGGGGGAAAATGCCTTGGCGAGGTTAGATGGGGCAGTTTTATGGGGGCAGTTGTGGCCTAATGGTTCGTAAATTGGACTGGTAACCAAAAGGTTGCTGGTTCGATTCAGCAGGAATTGAATGTGAGGAAAGTGAATGAACTGCACTCTCTCCATCTTCAATACCCAGCTGAGGTGTCCGTGACCAAGACACCTAACCCCTAATTGCTCACTGGGTGCTGGAAGCAATAGCTGCCCACTGCTCCGGGTGTATGCTGACTGTGTGTGGGTGTGCTCTCACTCCTTACTCAAAAATATGTGTGCGTGCACTTGGATGGGTTAAAAGCAGAGGACCAATTTCAAGTATGAGTAAAACCACACTTGACAAAGGCTCACTTCACTTCATGAGAATGGCCAGAAGAGCATCTCTAAGTGCAAGACATGTTAAAACTTGAAGCAGATGAACTGCAGCTGAAAAAATGCACACCAGTGAAAATCCCATTAATTAAGAACAGCAAACTGAAGCTACTATTGGCCCTATGCAGACGGTTTGATTGACAGGTGATCCGGCCAATCATATCTCATGTCACTGCCTGCCATTTAACCCGACAAGCAAAACAGTCAGTCTAACCAGATGTAGTAGAGTAACATCAGCGATTAACATAAAAATGTGCTCATATGGAACTTATAACACAGACAGCAGCTACTCATAAATGCTGGACAATATACAATTTAATATTTTCCTGAAATCTAGAGACGTGTGTGCAATATATGTTTGTGTGGACAGATCACTAACCGTCAATCAACGGTGCAGTCACTTGCTAAATGAATGACTCGAAATCCGAGGACTCAAGACTAAACTCTGTTGTTATGTTATGTTATGTTATGTTATGTTATGTTGGTTTCATTTCAAGTTACGCTTACATCTTGAACATATTCCTCATATACATATTGCAGACCTTTATGTCTGCTTCTGTCTGAAATCAGTATGAAATTTTTCCAAAAATGATTGACTATTTCCCTGGTGAGTACACAAATTGATAGGGGAGCACCATATCTGATACTGAAAGCGTGTTGGGCCTAGAGAAGGGGGGAAGGGCTTTGTGAAGGGTCAGGTCACACATTGGACAAAGGAAGATTGGAAGCGTGTTGACAGGTTTTGATTTCTGCTTTAACATTCAGATGGTCAGCACAGAACTTGACATAAAAAATATTAAACGATTCTGGCTTTTATTGGTTTAGTTTATTTGGGCAGACTTTCAGCCTCTTAGTACCAACTAAGCATGATTTAACACCACAGCCTTATTGTTGTATCTGTTCATGACCACAGAAACTCATTTTGTGACTTCTACTACCAGCAGGATTAACCTGCCATGTCACAAAGCTCATCTCATCTCAAATTCTTGACATTGAGTTCACTATTCTTACACTTCCACCATAAATCTCAATTCGCTAGAGCACCTTAGAGATGTGGTGAATGAGAGATTCACATCATGAATGTGAAGCTGACAAATCTGCCACAACAATATGATGCTCTCATGACAAAATAAATTTAGAGTCCAACAGCAACATTAAAGAAAATCAGTCCAGCACAAAAGACCCTCTGGAGTTCAGCTGGAGCCACAGCCGCTACAGTGACAGCGGGAGTTTCATTTTTAATAAAGGATGATGAATATTTACCAGGTAGCCATGGGAACGACCATGACCTAAGATCAACTGTCTCTGTGCCTGCCCTGAAGACCTTACCTTCCATTCTTTTCTCATTTTGCCCAGTTAAATTTTTTTCTTCATTGTTGTTAAAATAGCTGTCGGTCCAATCATCTACGCAAATGAAAGAAATAACTGCACTCACCTAGTACCTGTCCAGCGAGCACCCTGGTGTTTTCTCCAGCCACAGCTGAACGTGCGTTTCTCTCACAGGCATACTGGACGAAAGCAAAGCCCTTGTGCACAGAGCAGCCCGTGATCTTGCCATAGTTGGCAAAAATAAGCTCGATGTCAGTCTTCTTGACCACGGCGGTGTTGAGGTTACCAATGAACACTCTGGAGTTCAGAGAGCGAGGGTCTGTCTTGTTTGTTATATTGCTGGTTTGAGTTTTCCCAGTCATCCTTCTCAGGATGTCCTGAAACACACACGCACACGCACACAAGCACACACACACACACACACACACACACACACACACACACACAGACAGACAGACAAAAGAATGATATTAAAATGAAGGTGAAGTAAAATTCACCAAAACAAATGTAAACCTGCTCATTATGTGTATGAACTGGCATACACAGAGTCCTGAGTATTATAGAGGCAGTATGGGATCATCTGGAGAGAGAAGAATAAATGAATAAATAAATAAAAAGATGCCTAAATTTAAATATGAAATTGGGGAAGTACTGAAAGAAGTCTGGAATGCTTCCTAAAAGAGTTCAAGCATGTGCCAACCGAGGTCACACTATACTGACTTTTACCATGCTGAAAATAAAGACATAAAAGTAAAACGTAAAAGAAAAATGTACTTCTTTGGGAAGTTTTAGCACTAAAGTAACTTTTTTTTCAGTTCATTATCATGTATGGAATAAAGTCAAGTTTAAGTTATATGAAAGTAACATTGTTTAATAATGCTTAATTAGTCATCTGAAGTCATTTTATTAAGTAATTTACGTAGAAAATGAATCCCAGATGTTAAAATATTATTTAGAAAAACTTGAACTGAGTACACGATATGGTGGCTCAGTGGTTAGCACTGTCGCCTCACAGCAAGAAGGTCACTGGTTCGTGTCATGGCTGGGTCAGTTGGCATTTCTGTGTGGAGTTTGCATGTTTTCCCCGTGTTCGCATGGGTTTCCTCCGGGTGCTCCGGTTTCCCCCACAGTCCAAAAACATGCGCTATAGGTGAATGAATAAACTAAATTGGTCGTAGTGTATGTGTGTGAATGAGAGTGTATGGTGTTTCCCAGCACTGGGTTGCAGCTGGAAGGGCATCTGCTGTGTAAAACATATGCTGGATAAGTTGGTGGTTCATTCCGCTGTGCGACTCCTGATAAATAAAGGGACTAAGCCAAAGGAAAATGAATAAATGAAAGAACAAATACAAATCTAGAAAAGAGTACAAATCTAGAACTTACTTTTTCATACTTTATTCTTGCCTAACTTAATTATTTAATGTAGAAATGTCAATAAATTTATCTGTAGTATTTAGCTTTGAAACCAAATAATTTGTAGTGAAGCCATTTCATTCTGATTATTGTGAGTTTTTTTTCTTTGCACACTTCATGTCGTCTTTTTGCATCTTAATAAAAATACCAAAACATAAATATAGATGCTCAATAAAACTATACAAAAACACTAGAGTTGTTGGAGGAAACGAAATATATCCACAATTCTGTCTACATTAAATGTACAGAATATTGCTCTGTGTACACAGTGTATATTACTTACTTACTTACTCCCAGGGCCATTTATATCGAAGTTGATATTTAGCCGCACCATATTGGCGTTTCGTAACATCTAGTTTTTATGAGGTGAGTTGTTAGCTCAACGCTCAACCCCAATCTGGAGGACCAGGACATACACACATACACTATGGACAATTTAGCTTACCCAATTCACCTACAGCACATGTATTTGGACTGTGGGGGAAACCGAAGCACCCGGAGGAAGCACACACGAACACAGGGAAAACATGCAAACTCCACACAGAAATGCCAACTGACCCAGCCGGGACTCGAACCAGCGACCTTCTTGCTGTGAGGCGACAGTGCTAATCACTTCGACACCGTGTCACCCAACACAGTGTATATTACAATTCCTTAATAGAAAGATGCAAAAGGATGAGACCCTCCTCCAAAAATGTATTAATTAATGACCCAGTAGATTGTTTGTGAAAGCAGTTTATTACTATCTATAATTTAGTACTGATTGTTACTGACTGACAAAGAGTTACGGATTAATGAGTTATTCATTGGGGCTTAAAGCGGTACTGACTCATCCATTACCTGCCCATTTCCAAACTCATCTCCATGGAAACAGACATAAAAGTTTATGATCAGGAAAGAAAGTAATTTTCAGATAACTCCACCTATTCGCATCCCCCTCCTGAAAAACCATACACAAATAGATAAACGGCCAGCTGGATTGTAACTGTCTTCGTGCACATTTTCACATCTTGCTCACCAGTGCCAACATTCTGCAGTGACTATAAATAGACCAAAATAAAAGAAGATCACTCTTTAAAGATGATCCTGTCAGACCCTTTTCATGTGTACAGAGACTGTACATCTGTGGGTTGACACCAAAGAAGACACTAGTCGGGATGAGGAGCTGTGAGGAGCACTACAGAGTGTGAGAAAGCTGAGACGTGTGAAGTTCACACTGCAGAAAAAAGCTTCAGATATAAGGCTTCTCCCGACTTTCGCTGCAAGTGATAACAAAGTGTTTCATCAGGTCAGGATTCCACCTGCATTCTCCTGCATGCATTAAGATGTAAATATAATCAAAAATGCTAAATTATTCGAGTTTTTGAGTGCTACATCTTGTCATTGTTTAAAAAAATCTAATAAAAAAACTGGCAGTTACACGAGCCTTTATAGAACATCTACTTTGAACAGAAGGTTATGTATGGTGTAAAAGGGTTCTTCAGATTGTGAAAATATACTTTACACATTTTTATAAAATATGTGATTTCAGTAAAAAAAAAAACCAACATGATGGAATAGAGTGAAGGATGCACTTTTGCAGTTATGTACACTGTAAAAGAAATTACTGTAAAATATAAAATTTTGGTTGCCTGTAAGACTGTAAATTTACAAGCATACTGCAAATAAAGAATTACAATTGTGCTGCATTTTTACATTACAAATGTAATCATTAATTAGTGCACTTGTAAATTTACAGTCTTACTGGCAACCAAAATTGCCAGTAAGTGACTGTAAATTTTACAGTAAATTGTAATTAATAATTTGCCGTGTGCTTGAAAATTTACAGTCTTATTGGCAACCAAAATTGTCAGTAAGTTACTGTAAATTTTACAGTACATTGTTTACAGTGTAGAGCTGGTGTGTGCAGATATTAATCCCAGTTTGTAACCTACAGTTTAATGAGAGTAAAAAAAGCTAAATAAATTAAAAAGTAAGATAATTTACTTTATTTTTTTAACATTTACTTTTAACAGAAGAACTGTAATATTGTGAAATATTGTTACTATTTTAAACTTTAAAACTGATTTCTTTTTAAAATAAATCATTCCTGTAATTGGAAAAAAAGTAATGTTAACATTTGACATTAACAATAATACTTGCTGAAAAACAGTTAATATAATATTTTATTTTAATACTAATATTTTTTTATATTTTTAGTTTTATCAATTTTTTTTATCGACTCTGCAGGATAAATTTAATAAGCTTTGTTAAAAAAAACATGTGATTCCAAACATTTGAAAGATAGTGTAAATGCTAGTCGATCTACTGTAAAATATTTTAAAACATTCATTCATTCATTCATTTTCTTTTCGGCTTAGTCCCTTTATTAATCTGGGGTTGCCACAGCGGAAGGAACCGCCTATTTTAAAACAACCTTTCACAAAAAAAAACATTCATGACTGCACTCCATGACTTATTATAAAGTCAAATATTCTAATCAAAACATTCATACTAAGTGCTGGGAATACACACATACACAGCCTTTGCCCACATTTTTGCCACATTTCATCTGGACAAACTAACAAACAAGAATCTGAGCACTCTGAGCTGACTGATTTTGCATAGAAACGTTAAGTTTACGATGGGCAAACACTTTCTTTACTTTTTGGCTTCATATCATACTATGATCTATGATTCTGTCGAGTCTGATTTGTCCAGCATCTCCTAGCAACAAGCCACACGATTCTGTGTGAGTTTATTATGTTTAGAACAACTTGAAAGTCTAGAGGTTTTTTAATGCATGAAGCCCAGTTTTCCCTCTGTAACATTTACAAAATCAACAAGAGAGGGATGCCAAGTGTTTTAAACTTGTATAGTGAATTCCATTAGCCTATTCCATATATCTGATTATAGCAGATTAAGTTCATTACTGTGATGCAAACTAAAGTATTTCAGCTGTTTTAAAATGCATCTATATTTTTGCACTTCAATAGAAATTCAACATATAAAATACAAAGTATAAAAAAAAGTAGTCTTTAAAGGAACAGTTCTCCCAAAAACGAAAATGTTATCATTTACTCACCATTGACTTGTTCCATACCAATTTTTTTGCCACAAAAGGAAATCTGTAGTCAGTGATTACATGTTTCCAACATTCTTCAAAATATCTCTTTTTGTTTTCGAGAGACCAAAAACCTCAAACTGGTATGGAACAAGTTAGGGTGTGTAAATCATGGCAGAATTTTCCTTTTTGGGTGAACTGTCTCTTTAAATGTTAAAGTCTGCATGAACTGGAAGTTGCTAAGACTTTTATTTCAGTATTGGATGTACTTCCAACTGAAACAGAATATTGAGCGTGGCTTTTATTTGTGCGTCATTGTTCTTAACCACACCCCTTAAGCCACAATATTCTTAACACCCCTCATACCGTTAGTTTGCTATGAGGGGTGTGGTTAAGAATATTGTGGCTGAAGCCGTCAAACATCAGCAGAGAAGAACCGCCCCTCCAAACGCAGAAGCAAATGATTTTAACTGAATATTACTAAAATAAACATATTTAGGATCAAGAGACTAATTGTTCACCTAAAATATAACAATGTGTGCTAGCAAAATAAACATTGCACGTTTTGATTTTACATGGACTTTAAAGACAAATGTTCAAGTAACTATTTCTAGTTTCTATTTCAATTAAGATAGGTGATTTGTTTTTAGAAAGAATATCACAACTTCCAGCGATTGCTTATATAGTCTACCATTCAAACACACCAGAAACAAAATAACCGGAAACCAGCAGACCGACAGAGAATCCATTTCATCTGCGAGTCAAACCCTCTGACTGATCCTCAGCAACACCACCATCCTGCTCTCAACACACGCCGTCATTTCTCCTCAATCACTGGTCCATGAAAACCTTTCGCTTCCCTGTGTTAACAATAACCTCACCTCATTCTCTCAGGTTTACAGGCATGGCAGAGCTCTGGCATTGTGACTGGACATGACATTTCTATTCCCTTTCAAACTCCATCACTTCAGCAGCTCCACTGAGCCTGTGCACAGTCTGTTATTCTATTATACGTTCCCCATTCAAACACTCGCTGCTCCCCGCATTGTACAGTACTTCACACTCCTGCTAGATTTACTGTTCAGAGCTGAAAGTACATGAATGAAAAAAATCTAATTTCCTTTCTCTGTCAGCATTAGATCCTCTCACTACTGCACTGTAAAAATGGGCATGATTTCAATGGTAAACAACCGTAAACATGCTATACAGTAAAAATCCGTAACCTGGTTAGCAGTAGGTTTCCCTAATATATACTGTGAATAACCGTAAATTGACTTTTCCCTGAATTCTCTACATGACTCTTCACTTTTTATGCTTTTTTTTAACATAACCATATGTCTGTGTAACAAAAGATACGATTTGAAGATGTTAGTACTTCAAAACAGTGTGTATTGACATTAGAAATTAATTAAATACATTTATTTTAACTGTAAAATACTGGCAACCTACTGATTACCTTTTCAATTTCTTATTTAATTATTAAATATATTAGTAGTAGTAGTCTGAGTGTAAGATTATAAATTGACTCAAATCGATATTTAATTTCCACATATTTATTTATTTGGTGAGTGCCCTTTTTAATTAGCTAATTTATCACAGCTAGCAAAAATATGTTCTAAGATTGTTTCTCTAATTCATTGGAAAGAAACATTCAATTTTATCATTCTGCAGATATTACAGGAATGTTTTGAATCTGTACTAAACATTGTGAACAAGTATAGGCTAACTTTGAAGAAAATGTAAGAACTAAAATCCAACTAAAACATATTAAAAAAAACGTTCCATGTATGAAGCATAAGTAAATGTTTTCCTTATTTTTTGTTCAGTTCCTACCAGCATACTGTAGTTTAGTGATTTGGTGTTTCTGTAGAATAGTTACAACAGACATTTTCAAACTTGCATGCATATCATTTATCAACACTAATATATTGGGATAATCATTTTCCATTGAGGTCTATAACATTAGATCAATACAATAAAAACATGAAAAATGACAATTTATCTGACAATACTGAAATGACAGCTGATATTTTCCACTACTGAAAACATTACTTGCTATGTCTGGCAAAAGATACTCTAAACATGATCTATTTTATATCACTTTTTTACTGTTTTCTCTATATACAGTAGCTGTTCCTGATGTTGTGCTTGTCGAGATGACAGTTTCTGAGACACAGAATTCATGAAAAAAAAAAAAAATTGAGAAACATCACAGCTCCAACCAATCCACTATACAGGACTTCTCATGTACACTGAACATTCAGCTCCACATCAAATCAGTATATAAAAAATCAGTATCAAAAAATATATATAGTGCCATCACATTCTTGCAAAATCATCCTGCTGGCATTAGCATTCCTTCATGACTTATTCTTCTCTACACAGAAACACCCTCTGTTTGGTGATCCCAAATATAGAGTAAATTCAACCAGGCATGTGTAAATGGGTCACTAGAGCACTGACTAATTAGCCGGTAACACAATGAGCTACAGTTGACATGACAAGTGCATTGCTTACAACAGACAATATGGGGTCAATTCAAGGTTGAAAGCCATTTACTTTTACATGAACAGTGAGGATGACGCCATCCAGGGCACTGAAATAGACCCAAAACATTTCCTGGGGTCATTTTCATGTCATCGCAACAATAGAGCCTACATTGATCTATTGATCTAGACATCTATCTACAAAATGTTTTGTTCTGTTTCTTTAGATCATTACAATGTTTTCATGCTACAAAATGGATGGTTCTTGGATGGAACGCACTGTTCATTGAAAGGTTCTTTGGGGGAATCAAAATTGTTCTTCACTCTTAATTGGCATTCATGGTTCTGTAAAACATAAAACTTAAATAATTTCCAAAGAAAATGAAATCTGAGAATGAAGATGAACACTATTCTGAGTAAGACCTGACTCCATAACACTTCGTTCTCAATCTACAATGAACTTCTAAACAATTAGACACTGAACAGACAGTAAAGTGGCTTCAATGTGAAGCCTAATAGGCTATGTTTCTAAAAAAAAATAAAGTGTGCTGTCAAAATAGCATGCTTTATGCAATCGTCTTCCTCCCACTAACATTTTTATTTTCAATTAAGTGAGAAATCAACAATCCTGCAGTCTGCGTAGGTGTCTACAATCTAAAACTTTACTGGAAGGGATGTCCTGAATGGGAGTTATTTTGGTTGTGAAAATGTATTGTGGTATAAATAAAAACATACGTGTGTCTTCATTATCTGTATTCAGATGGAACGGAAGTGTAGCTCTGAGGAAGACTCAGGAATTCTGTCCAGGTATCGTATGGTTGATACTTCCATCCCTACTAGAATTCCCAATGAGAGATAAGCCTTACTTGGGGAAAGGATATTTCACGGCTGGCTTCCCCCACCTGTCCCTTGACTGACACAGTCTGAATAATAAATCATTCTTTTCTTTCACAATAACATACATCTTCTGCACTATCATTCTCCATTCTAAAAGAACAATATTGATTAAATAAAATGGTTTTGCAGGAAGACTGTGAGCACCTTATCTAGTTGAGGACATAGACTGATTATTATGCTTTGCGTTGTGTGATTATACAAAAGGTATGAAAGAAATATTGCAGCTGGCTGGATAATATAAAAGCCATATTATGCTGATGTAGCATGAAATAATCTTATTACAATGCCGTGTGATAAAAGATTATTATTTGTCAAACTTCATCAGACTTTAAGTTTCGTTCTTAGACTTCCCTAAAAGACAAACATTTTCATATGATTACAATAATGTCAAGTCCATTCTTACCAATATGTATCGATGGCATGAATAAGATGGGCGCAAATGTGAACCACTTGAAGAGACAAATTATTATGCATTCCAGAAACTTTATGAAAAATCCATAATAAATAGGCTATATGAATTAAGTTAAACATTGCAATGCTCTAAACAAAATGAAACAAACATGAGATGAAAAAAACATCACTAAAGTTTGTAAAAAGTTAGGATAGACATTAGCGTCAGTAAAGCGGTATTTGTATTTAATTTTAAATGTTTTTAATTGTAAATGTTTTAAATTGTGTGCATTAGGCTATTTTTTTATATGCTTGAAAGAACATAAAAATAACAAAGTAACAATAGTAAGAAAATCCTTAATGCATTTCCAAAAAGTCCAAATAGGTGCATTAGGCTATCTAACGCTGCTGATCTTGCTAGCTGCAATAAGCAGGGCAACATGTTTAAAATCTCATTTAAATCAAAAGTGCTTTTAAGCGTAATGTAGGCCTATTATTTTTCATTTCACATGAGTTTCTGCAAATAGGTTGGATCATGAGTCATTTTAGTGAATGGCTGAACTGTTTTTCAAAGAACTAAGCTAAAGATTTTTTAAAATATTTTTTATTCCATTTTTTTTTTTCATTTCATTATTCCTTTAAATCGTTTAAGCATAATAAAATAAACAAATAAACAGGTAAGAGCAGCAAACAACTTTGGAACCAACTCAAGAGTCATTAATCATGCATGCATTAAAATAATTAGGCATGCAGCTCATAAAATCAATCATTATTATTACTGTGAAATAAACTCGACATCAATTTGATAAGACATTAAACGGAATAAAAAGTAGCTAGCGCCTCTTTCTAAATAATAAAATAATAATATCCTCGGTAAATTATTACCTCAGTTAAACCAAAGAGAAAAATTTGTCACATTTTAACAAATGACAAAAGGAGGAAAGAATGAAGAAATCCAGCAGCTACTCACCAATCAGAGAGTGCGAGCATCAGATGAGCCGGAGCGCGAGTGCAGAGTCAGAGCGCTGTGCTTCTGGATCTCTCACATCTTCAGCCTCTCTGGATCATGTGACAGCATCTGCTGCCCGCTTCACCATCCCTACTGCATCCATTCATACACAACTACACCTGCAGACATTTGCCACGTGGTATTTCCTCAAGTTCTTATGTCATAGTGGATGATTTTGTTTATTATTATTAAAACAGACTAACCACTCGCGATACAGTAGCCTACTACAGTATAATACAGTGTCAGTATACAGTATCGGTGCGTTTGAGGTGATAAACCAGTTTGTTATCTCAAGAAGCTCTTTTAAACAGCTAAAAATAACTGCTAGCAAAGACACCGGAAGCATCGCACAAATTTACAAATGGCGGGCTACGTTAAAAACAAACGTGGATAAAAAAGTTATTAGGCATGTTTAAAACAGTTATCTAAACCAACAGTGAAATAAGCATCCCATACAGTATTATAGAAAAGGCTACCTTTATTTATACAGTCAACTTTCTGTGGTAAATACTGTAGAGTTGTTGTTGTTTTTACCTTGACCCTTAAATGGAAATATCTGTGGAATGGAAAATAGCTATATTGAAATGACATGTATTACAAAATATTGCAAAAATATCAGTTTACATGTTTTTTCAACCATTCATTCATTCATTTTCGGCTTAGTCCCTTTATTAATCTGGGGTCGCCACAGCGGGATGAACCGCCAACTTATCCAGCATATGTTTTTATGCAGCGGATGCCCTTCCAGCTGCAACCCATCCCTGGGAAACATTCATACACACTCATTCACACACATACACTACGGACAATTTTAGCTTACCCAATTCACCTATACCGCATGTCTTTGGACTTGTGGGGGAAACCGGAGCACCCGGAGGAAACCCACGCGAACACGGGGAGAACATGCAAACTCCACACAGAAATGCCAACTGACCCAGCCGAGGCTCGAACCAGCGACCTTCTTGCTGTGAGGCGAACGTGCTACCCACTGCGCCACCGCGTCGCCCCTTTTTTCAACCATTAGAGTTACAAATATACCGTGTACTGTATGTGCAGGCCCTATGTTCAAATACATTAGCTATACATTTATATATGTGTTTATATATGGCCATATGATCACATAAAAAATTATAGCTAATGTATTTGAACATAGGGCCTATATGCACACATATGCAATTCCAATGGTTGAAAATATATAAATAGCCCTTTTTCCAATATTTTGAAATATATTGCATATATAACATATTATTATACATGTAAATGTATTTTATAAATGTACAGTATATATGTGAATATATGTTTTCATATATTTTTACATATTTTATATATGTGACATCCAAATATGAAGTTGTAGGCTATATATGTCATATATGTAATTTGCATATAATTCCATAGATCAGATTTCTATATGGGAAATATGCCAATAAATTGCAATGATGTGGTAATGTGTGGTAATTCTGCTTCACTTCTTTTGGAACTACTGTAGATTAAACAAATTATTACATTAATTACTATAGTAAATCAGTAAAACTGGACCCTTTGTAGTTTTTACTGTGTAATAAGGAAATATATGGGTAGGCTATTTTAACCTTTAAAGCCATGTTTTGGTGTAGTGCTAACTGTTAGTGCCAAGGCAATCAGAAACTCAGTCAACCTAATTTGCCCTGACTGTTAGCTAAAAAGATAAATTGTAAACAACTACACTGTTCCCCCAACTAAAAATATTATATAACTAAAATATATTATCAGTACAGTACCATGTTACAGTACAGTACTACATTAATGAAATACAAATACTATAACTAAATACTATGCCTATAATACAATACAGTATACCATAGTCTACTTGTTTACTGTAAGAATTGATTTTCTCAGCCTGAATTGTTTCCAATATCAATCACAGGCCTCTGATTCAATAAGAGAATAACATGTGTTGCAGTGATTCAACTTTTTATAGATTCTAGAGGAGCAACAAAACTACAACTTTATCTTAAATTAAATCTTAGAGAATAACCAAAACCTTAAGAGACAACTCCATCTGAACCAGAGGTTGAAAATGTTCTTCATGGGCTGTCAAGCTTTTTGCAGCATGTCATCATATGCTTCAGAGCCTGCATGAGGATCTTGTGTATATCTTATACGCCGACAATTTTCTCTTCTTCTCCTTCCTCCATGAGCACAATTTATCGTAGTAAAACTGAACTTTAAATTTAGCAATGAATAAATCCCATCGTTTATGAGAACAGAAACACTGAAATGTATAAATAAACTGAAGTCACACCATTTGATGTTGACGTTATTTTTTCCCAGCAGGTCTGCTTGCATGCACTTTCTCATTTGAAGTTTACTACAAAGAAACTGTCATCGGTGTTCTGTAAGTATGTCACCTAGAGAGCTTAAAGTAGTTAAAACTTTTCATGTAACTAGGGCATGTTTCATTTTGGCAAAAGGTTACCTTCAGTCTATTAGCCAACTTAAAATGGACAGTTTTAGGACTGTAGATAATATATGACTATCGGGTGATTTTAAAGTGCACGCAACATCTGGTTCGAAAATCATTGTCAGGCACAACTCCTTTAGGGGCCAAACATTAGTCAAAGTCAAGTTTATTTAAATGCAACAGCACAGCAAACAGCAGTACATTATTTTAAATAGCTTTCCTTTGGGAATGTGTTTATATATATATCATATTTTACTAGTTATTTTTGCAAGATGTTAATATTCAGCTTAAAGAGCAATTTAAAGGCTTAACTAGGTTATTTAGCTTACAGTTTTTCTCAGTCACTTTGGTATACATTTCTGAGATCAGAATTGAAATTCTCAAAACTACTAGTTCAATCTTCAGATCATCGTGTCACTTGTGCACATCAAAAAAGCAGTTTCTCTTTGCTTTGAACAAGTTGCAAATGCTTTGGTACATCCCTGTAAATGATTATGTACAATTCTTTGTTATTTCCTACATTATCAGTTGCTTATGTCATGTTGATCAAAATGTATTATACTGGTCTCTGTCTGAATAGTCTCACCCTCCACAACACGTAGGCATTAGGTTCATAGCATAAGTCTTTACATGCAAAATGGTTGAACAAGTTGTCATAATATTTTGTCATAATGCATTTTACTATACATTTCCATCAGATCTGTTCTGAATTGGTAAATTGCTTCCAGATGAAGCTTGGCTTTTTCTAATTAAGGTGCATCTCATGAACCATCAAATATATATAAATTATTATGTATCAAGTATAAATATATATATATATATATAAGGAGAGAGAGAGGAAAGTCAGGAGGTGTAAGAAGACTGCACTGTAATTCATACAGCACTGAATGTACAATTTTCCCTAAGTTCACATTTCTAATTATTTTTAGTTTTATTTTTCATAGATGTGAATCTTGTCCAGTCTCTTGCAATCAAACTTATGTATTAAAAAAATATATTTGTAATCAAAAACGTAGCCATATTTTACATCAGAACATCCCTCCAGAGTACACTGTTATATTGACAACATGACTAATAATTTGACTGTCTTATCCATGCACAATGACACAATGACTTGTCATCCTGATGGCATTGACATGTTCACTGACACAGAAATTTAGTTCTGAGAGATAAACTAAGGATTTTGAGCAAGAGACTGAATTTTGCAGGTCATCCATGGTGTTTTGCTATTTGTACGCGTTGTTTTGAGAAATGCACTTACTGTTTTGCAAATTTCAATTCTGATCTAAGAAATGTACCGAAGCGACTGAGAAAAACTGTAACTAAGGTTGAGTTAATTAGGCATGTCATTGTACAACAGTGGTAAGTTCTGTAGCCAATACAAAATAAAATCTTAAGAGGTGTAATAATTTTGACCTTACATTTCTATACTTTAAAACTGAAACTTTTTATTCAAGACTTTCTCTAGATGTAAAAAAAATATAACAGGAAATTTTACAAATGTATGTGTACACTTAGTTGAATATATATTTTATTCTCTTGTTTAAACTTCATTTTTTAAAATGTTGATATGTATTCAAATATACATATGTTTGTATATGGCGGCACGGTGGCGCAGTGGGTAGCGATGTCGCCTCACAGCAAGTGGAGTTTGTGTAGTTTGCATGTTCTCCTCGTGTTCGCGTGGGTTTCCTCCGGATGCTCCGGTTTCCCCCACAAGTCCAAAGACATGCGCTATAGGTGAATTGGGTAGGCTAAATTGTCCGTAGTGTATGTGTGTGAATGGGAGTGTATGGGTGTTTCCCAGTGGTGGGTTGCAGCTGGAAGGGCATCCGCTGCTCAAAACATATGCTGGATAAGTTGGCGGTTTATTCCACTGTGGCGACCCCAGATTAATAAAGGGACTAAGCCGAAAAGAAAATGAATGAATGTGTGTATATGTGTATAATCAAGTATAAAAATGTATGTGCATACAATATCAAAACTAACAAAAAAATAGAAGTGTTAAACAGCTTTCAATTAAACCTTTTTAGAAATGTGTATATTTAGATACGTTTAAGCCAGAATCAGAACAAGTGTTTCATTTTTGCATGAATATAATTGTAGCACTGAAAGCCAGTATAGCATTTCTCCTCACATTTTGACATTTTGCTTTTAATAAAGTTATTTGAAACGTTAGACACTTTCATTGAATATACTTTCTATGCATTTCAAATCTCAGTACAGTTTTATTCAGCTTGCAGCACTCTCAAACATACAGTATCATTATATTGCTTCTGACTGAGCAAAAAAAAAACATTTACATGCATTCACACATTTTTTAAAAGCCGCATTTCACTGTATAGAAGTGCCATCAAAATAATCACAATCTCCATTCAAGGCCAGATCTTCAGCCTCATCATAACAGTCCCTTTCAGAAGCAAACTTGCTCACTTGACACATTAACCTAACAAGAAACTCTGCAGCACTGTCAAATCCAACGCACAGAAGTAGACCACTAATTTCTGTTTGCTTATGCAGAGGACATATTTACCCTTATTACCATTCAGGGCCCTTTCCCATCCACTTTAATGACATTCAGTTGGTCCCACAGGTATGCAGGCCATGGAGAGGAGCAGTCAGCACAAACTGGACTCATGCTGACTGAGGCATTAAGCAACAGTTCAAAGTCTCATAGCCTTTGCTGTATCCCCTCTCAAAGCCCACCTAAGGCCAATTAGACAGTACGGAAAGAACCACACCAGACGTGCCCGTGGTATGAACATGAAAAGCTGCTGAGTCTGCATCTAGTAACATATCCCTGCTGATTTCTAGTATACTTACACAAGTTGCCTGTCGGAATGGATTGTGTCGATAAAGTCTGTTGTGCATTCCTGGGAGAGTGGGCTAGGTAATCCAAGTATTAGGTATATTTTGTGTGCTTCATCACTTCCCTTTTTAGTTAGAGTGGCATATTTATAGTACACTTGCAGTTAATGCACATTTCAACATGTTTGCTGTCTGTGTGAATAGTCATTAATGTTACTGTGCTGGCATGCCAAGCTTTTTTAAAACAGTCATCAAGTGCAGTCACTATTCATCTGCCTGAGCGATCTTTTGGCCAAACGCTGTTGTGAATGGTTTAAATCCTGAAGATGCATTGAGTGCTAAGGTATAATGAGGGTTTTTTCCTACATGATAATAAATTGAAATTAGATTAAATAAAATAAATGACATTTACACAAACCGTACACACCGTATACATCAGGACTGTATAGAATATACTGTATTTCTTGTATACTACGCAGGGCTATATTTTTTTCTTGAAGTTTGAAAGCTTTTGTCCATTTTCTTCCTCTATTAATAAGACCTGAATTTGCAAAGCAAATCAACTTCAGATATAGTTTTTTGTGCATAAGTGCATAATTCAGATAAAAAGATAATTCAATTTCGTTTCATTTTTGTCACAATAGACATAAAATACAATAATGATACAATATATCACACCATGTATTTTCAGTTTTATGTAAATCACACAGAGGTTGCATATATTGAGAACATTTATTTGAATGCACAGATTTCTGCTTTTTCAATTACTACATTATCAATTTCTGTTGTTGTACTATATCCATTATTCTCAGGTTATATTTTAAATGTAAATTATACCTCAAGAAGAATAAAAACAAAACAACATTTTAATTCATTTTTTATTGAAAAAAAAAAGAGTGGAATAAGAGTGGAAGCTACATTAAATATGTATATTAAAGTGACCACATAACTAAAGAAAAGTATAACACAGATTTGAGTATTGGTATTTGTCATATTGAAGTACCCTAACCTACACTATATAATACATAAATACATATAGGCCTACCATATATTGCTTCACATTACCATCAAGAAAACCCCAAAATGTATTGATTTGTTTCCCAACATGACATTTCAGACAGAATTAGACATTATTCCCTAGAGTTACTAAAATGTCAATGATTCCTGGATGATCCTGAATCGCTTCTCTTGCACAAAGCTAAATGTGTGCAAAACATGATTGAATTTTCAAGTTCTCATCCAGTTTTTTCCTCTCATTTCTTGTAGCCACCCATGTGTGCTCGTAGGAAGTCCTCAAATCTTGGAACAGGATACTCAGGAGCCATGAGTTCAGGGAGAGGGTTGCCATGACCTTGTTCTTGCTGGGCCGGCTTATCTTTGTGTTCTTCACCTGCAGATTCTGATCGGCGCAGACGGCAGTTGTAATCAATTTCTGGGTCACAGTCGGGATGGGGCTCAATGATGCCGTTTTTGACTGTTTTAGCTGGCTCTGCTCCACTGGATGGCTGCGCAGCAAACCTACCACAGTTAGGGTCATAAGGGTGGCAGTCTGGTTTGGAACTGGCAGCACTGGACCTCAGATCCTGGTTCTCCACTGGGGTGCAGTCCTTATCGTAAAACATATAGCAGTCATAACCTTCTTTGGTCTTTCCACGGACACCCAGATTGTGACGGGTCTGGAACTCTGGGAGAACTGGAGGGGGCTTCCTGAGAGCAGCGGATCCACCTATCAGACAATACGGGTCATAACGAGGGTCACAGGCCAAGTTGAGAGGTGCAAGCTCATCTCTTGGAGCATATTCCAGGACAGGCTTATTGAGAGCTGCTAGTTTGGCAGCTGTAAGGGGATTACAGCCCTCTTCAAACAAAGGGTTGCAGAGCTTGTCTTTTGGGGCTTCTGCACTCTCAGCGGTTTGGGCTGCAGGTGCAATAACATTGGCAACACAAAGAGGGTCAGTGGCGGGATTACAGGAAGGGTACAGGTGATACAAACCTGAGGGAGACCTGGCCACAAGCTTGGGGTGACAGTAAGGATCTTTGGTAGGATCACATCCAAGGTGAGAGTAAGAAGGCTGAGGGCCAAGTGCAGGCCTGTAGCCGTAAGCAGCACGCAGGTGATATTGCAGACACTCTGTGTCTGAAGGGTTGCAGATGCGCAACAGCTCTGCTCTCTGCTCAGCTGACAAAAATGACTCCATGACTGGAGCATAGTAATAATGGGCTAGAGGTGTTTTCAGGGGCAGCGGGAGCAGAGGTGACAGAATTGGAGCAGGGACCTTTGCTGGGGCAGGTGAAGGCTCTTCTGCAGCTTTTGGTCTGATGGCGTAGAGGCAGTAAGGGTCGAGGTAAGGGTTGCACACTGCCACAGTTGCTTGCCTCACAGGTAGAGGCATGACAATATTAGCTTTTGGTTTGCTAGTGGACTCTGCAATGCAATCAGGGTCATCGGAGTTGGCACAGGTTTTGTAAATTTCACTCAAGTGAGTGAGGTAATGGTTGTAATTGCGGCCCTCTTCTACTCTGTGCTTGTTCTGCAGGTAAATACGGTACATTCGATCCAAGTCCTCAATCTGTGGAGGTCATCACAGAAAAATAAAAATAGGGTAATTGAATTACTTTTGTTGCAGTTTTTTCTGTAAATATCTCTCAAGAAAAACTCTTTTAAAACACCCCCATTATGCTATTTTACAGGTTCCTCATGTTGTTTTGGAGGTCTTACAAAATTGGTTTACATGTCTAAATTTCTCTGATTGGTCAGATGGCGCTGTAATGGTCTACCAGTTTTAGCATGTGTTGGAAACGAAACAGCCATTACCATATTTGCTCATGTGGCTTTCTTCCCTCAGTGATCGAAAGCACTAATGCAGTAACAATTGCGTTGATGATAAAACATTGGAAGAACTAGTTGATCAACCCCAAACTTGCTAGCACAATATGAGCAGGATGTTTCTACAGAGAAGTAGGTTGGATAAGAATAGATTGGCATAATAATCAGTAACACATTTACTGATCTACTGGAATTCCTATCATTTCAGTGGATCACAATCATCTGTTTTAAGAAACAGTAACTATCCATTGTACACTTTGATCTTTAAATATTTGCAGCCATCAAACACTGAATAAAATGTAATATTAAAGCATAATAGGGGCTCTTTAAAGAACAACATTGCATAAAGTCAAAGACAAGTCTCAGAAAGACTAACAATCTATACTACTCACTCCCTCCTGGTTGTTGGTCTCCATGAAGTATTTATACCAGCCCCAAAAATCAGGTTGACTTCTGTAGAAGGCAATATTCCTCCTGTTGCGGATATGTGATTTGCTGTCTGTTTTCACCTCAGGAGCACCTTTTATAACAAAACAAGTACATGACAATAGTAACTTTAATAGAATTTTTATAGACTGTATGATAAGTTGTCTGAGTGGGAAAGTGTGGATAATTCATCATGGTGATTCGATCTTGGGGTTTCTTTGCTCGACCATTTCTAAATATATAACCTAAAATGACATTGAGATGAAGGGTGTTTATTTTAGGGCCATGATGTAAAAAATCTGAACATGAGAAAATGAACCACTGCCATTTTACAGTGTGCAATATAATGATTCATGTTTAATGGCATCACAGGACATCATAGCTTTGTTGTTGGTGCCATTTACACCATAGCTGATGATATAATTAAACACACACACACACACACACACACACACACACACACACACAAACCTTACCATCCACTTCTTCATTACGCCTTACAGGACCAGCACTCAAGAAGTCTGTCTCAGATATAAAATAAATAAATAATAAAAAATAAAAGAATTGTTAAGAACCAAATGTCACAGTTCTTAAATGAAGGAAAATGCCAACTGACTAATATGGACCTATGAGTGCACAGTAGGCACTTTTTTCCTGTCAGTGGAGGCTGTGTCTTATTCTAGTGATTACTGCTCTGTCTCGGCTGTCTGAGAGCTCTCTAAGTGCTGTAAAATGGGGCTTTAACTTCCGGGACCCCCTGCAAGTGTACCTGTTAAACTACAAAGAGATTGGGGAACAAGCCCACAGGCTCCTGCTATAATTACCAGTGCTGTAAAATAAAATGAAGGATGTAAAACGTTCTGTACGTGCAACATTATTTGTGGCATATATCTGCACCTCCAGTAGGTCCCTTTAGATGTTTATGGCTTATGGAAAAAGTGCAATTAGCTAATAAGTGCAGAAGGCCTAACTTTTCCTGATTTGAATATAAAAAGTGTTCACAAAATAGATTAAAAACACAATGCTCACAGTTTTTTTGGGTTTTGTAGATGGTGTGCATTTAGGTTTTTGCAGTTATACAGTAACAATTGTGTTTTCTCTCTCATATATATATATATATATATATAAATTATCAGATGATCAGAATTGTCAATGAGGATTAAAATATTCAGCATAACCATATATTTTGTTTTGATAAAAATGAATTCTTACCTGACATGAAGACGATCACAAGAGCCATTGCAAAGATCTTAACAAGTCTGGCCATTTTTCTCAATTAGTTGAGTCCTAAGAATAAAAATTGGTACTTGAGACAGTGATATATGTACATTTTTAAACAAATATGCAAAATAGTAGTTGGTCAGTTGAACAAAAATGTAACATTTTACAAAAATGTTAAATTTGTGCAAAAATAACTAATAAATTGAAACTTGAAATAATGTTTCAGAAATTGACAGTAATGTATAGTTTAGTCATTTGTGAGTCTTTAATTAACTTAAGATTATCTATACACGGTTTAATGCTGGGTTGTTTTAACTAAGTTTGGGTAAATATGGACAAACCTAACTGTTGAGTTACTGTTGAAAAAATACCCAGTCACTGGGTTTGTCAATACGTTACCCAAATTTGGGTTAAATCAATAAGTGCACCCATATCTTGTTACACTTGTTTCTGTTTAGTGGATATACTGTAGTGCACAATATTAATATGTAAAGATTTTTGCTTTTTTTAGTTGTCAACAAATTCTTATTTTTCAGAATGTTAGTTTTTTTCCCCACAGATATACTTTACTTCTTTCTTATTAAATCCCAAATTTTCCATTTTTACAATTAGATAACGATTAGACTTTGAAAACGATAAATTATTTGAAATGTTTTCAGTGACAAAGACGTGAATAATACAACAAATATGAAAATCCATATGAGATTTTCACACGAAATGGCAACTACAAGATATTAGGTGTAGTTCTCCATATATAACAACTCAATGAGAAAAGGTAACTGATGAAAAGCATTTACCTGTTCCACCAGAAAGGTTTGAAGATGTTGGTTGTGGGCTCTGAAGGGGTGTCCTGAACCTTTTACTCTCCCCTTCAAACCCTCTGAGCCACTGTGGCAGATTGCAACATTTTTAAGGAGCTCCATGATCATTAAGTACAGAAAGGTATGTCATATGTCAGGAGCTTGCTGTTAGCCTTATCGGGATTGGCTCTTGCAAAATCAGCTCATTGACCAATGAGGGTCCTTTAATTTAAAAGAAAAGTAGCAAGATCCAACTTGGAAGAAGCAGCCGGAGGGATGCAGAAATAATCAAAGCGATGTATTTTTTTGCTGATTGACAAATGAGGTGCCACATGTACAACAGACAAATACATTGTGACATTCAGTTTAACAGACTGAAAACCTTCAGTACTAGTTGTACATTTAATTGTGATTAAATATTTCAGACTTGACTTAATAATTTGTAATTTTGTCACAATAAAACTTTTACATGGTTTATATATAAGTTAAGTACAAGAATAAATTTTTTATATACACACTAAGACTATTCGTTAGTCTAGTTATTGGTGTAGTGAAAGCTGTGCAATGTAAGCTAATTAAAAACCAGACCCATGCTGTTAAAAAAAGACAAGAAAGAAAAGTCTCCTCAACAAGCAGATTCCTGTCAGCAGCTTTTTGAAGGTGTTATCAGGCAGTTCCCTCACACTCACTAAAGATTCCACAGGAGAAGCAGAAAGTGTCGGCCACTGTCATAAGAAACCCATGGCAAGTGAAGGCCAGAAGGTTACAGGATGCTATGAAAAATGGAGTTTAGGTTAACAATCCGACATTACAGCTTTTTTATGACCAGAACATCCTAGATCAAAATGATGGCCTGTGTCAAATATAATTTCAGCCATGTCCTTCCCAGCTTATACGGCAAAAACCTACAGTATCTGCTTTTGATTCTGAAAGTACTCTCCTATTCATATATGTGTTTGAATGTTTAATGTGCTCCAGTGACATCCATTCATCACGATGATGTGACAGTCGGATCAGCACGTCCACTGGTACACATATAATTAAACTTCAGGCTTGCAGAAAACAGGTGTTTTTCATAGCACATAAACCTACAATCCAACCTGGAAGCAGCAGAGCAGACAAACACGATACAGCCACATAATTTCAACATACCACATGTAGAAGAATGTGACGTTCGCTCAGAATTTTGAAACAGCTGGTGCCAGAGAACACTTTAAAATCACTTATAGAGGACAAAAATATAAGTTTTCCCAAAGGCATTTTGTTTGAATATGTTATCTAGTGTCTACAGCAAATGTCCATGTTTTCTCTTATTTTTCCCAAAAATAAACTATTTCACAAACTTTAGTGATTTTTTTTCTTCTTTTTTGTATAACTTGTGGCAGAATAGAACTGTGGCAGGAAGGTCAAGGTGATAAAACAATGAGGAATTCTGCTTTTTTATCTTTTTTTTCACAGTTCACTTAAAACTTAAAAGTTTTACGAGGTTTGAGACAAGCCAGTTTTCACATCTTGCCAGGTAATTGAAATATCTGCCTTAAAGGCCAGAAAGCTATTCCTTTTCTTCAACATAATAGCCTTAAAAAGTATTTTGTTACCTAAAGCCCAAGGATAGTGTTACTGTTTCTGACATAATTACTCATAACTGCCATTTTACAGAAAGCGTGTTTACAAAGTAATGTTAAAATGGATCAATTTTTGTCATTCCAAATTTGTGCTGCTAGTTTTCATTAGATGGTATCGCATAATGTTTGGCAGTTTCGTAAAGTCAGCCCACCGAAATTAAAATATTTTTACAAATTCAAAGCTCAAATCTAATCTTAATTTGTTTGCATACGTGAACAAAACTCCACACAGCTCTTCCGTAAATAAATAAGTCTAGTCTAGCCCACAACTTACATTCTGTATATTTAGCAGCACAACATCAACACTGTTGATGTTCAACAGTGCAAGTGGCATCAACTTGTTGCATCAACATACTGCAAGTGGCATTTATCTGAAAACATCATATCAATTAAACATTTTTTTTTTTTGCTTTTTAGTACATTTTTGTTCTATATTGCTTCAGATTGTCACTATAATTGACACTAGTAGGCCGACTACTGTAAATGTGATTATTGTAACTCTACTTGTGTATACTCTGACTGAGATGATGTCTGTTTTAAGATAACTGCATATTCCATGTATAACTTCGTATATATAAGTCACCTTTTTTTACATTTTAGTGGACGGAGCTTTTGAAAAGATAAAGATAATCAAAAGACGAATCAAAACTCATATCCGTAATTATGGTAAATACATACAAACAATATGTTTATGCAGTGCACATATGACTCTGCATTTATCACAATAATTAAAATGTATTATTAAACTAAATTTTACTAAAAAAATCATTAAAAACTACAAATTAAACAATGTGAAATAGAAATAAAACAATATGACTGTTTTACTGTGCAGTTAATATTAGTAATTTTTCTCTTTCTATGAACAATATTCACCTGCAATTAATATGTGTGGCAATTCAGGGACTTTTTCGTGGCTTGTTTGATTTGTTTTGTTTGTTTTGGCCCTAAGACACAAATCACACCACATAAAGAAATGCACTGGCAGTAAAAACATCTCCTGCTGGGCTTGAACCCTTAAAGGACCACCAGATGCAGAATTATGGAAGAGTTTCTTTATAATTGTTTCAGTATGTTAAGAAATAACCCATAATCACTTATGTTAAATCCATCAAAAACTGTAGAGCTTGTTTGTTCACTTTAACCATATGTCACACTAAACCATAAAACCAATCATGAGGGTCCATTTTTAGCTAAATAAGCTTGACATTGATTTATGTTTTAAGACAACATTTGGTCAAGATACAACTATTTGAAAACGTGGAATATGAGAGTTTTGTTCACCATAAGATTAGATTTAGTATTATATTTAATATTCTAATGATTTGTGGCATAAAAAGAAAATCAATAACGTTGACTGATACTGTGGATTGTAGGCTATTCCTAAATTATTCCTAAATTAATTTGAAATAAATCATAAACCATAATTAAAATACATTCAAACAGTGTGGAAAAAAAATGATGTTTGTTCATGCTAAAGTTCATAAACCCACATAGTATCTTTAACCAAGCATAAATCATTCACACTGGAGTCTGAAACATGATTTTAATTTGTTCTTTTGACTCGAGGAAAAGTGTAGGTGATATGTGGATCGTGTGCTTTACAGGTGGACTAGGAGTAAATCACCAGGTGCTGTTTAAAAGTGTCCGATTTATGAGGAGAACCGGGCCTCCCTTTTACCTGGTAAACCTGCTAACAGTTAAAATGCCTCATATTTAACCAGTATGTGGATCTAATGACAGAACATTGTCACAAGTGTTTATAGTTTTGAAATTTAATTAATATGACTGAAGAATTAGTTCACCTAAAAATGAAAATTCTGTTATTAATTACCCACCCTCATGTCAGAAAACTAATGAAGATATTTAGCTGAAGTCGAAAGCTCCCTCATCATCCATAGACAGCAAAAGACTTGAGTCGTTCAAAAAAAAGAAAAGAAAAAGGGACCAAAATCATTGTCAAAATTTCCGTGTGACTTCTGTGCTTCAACTGTCGTATGATGCTCCGAGAACACTTTTAGGCACCAAAACTGTAAAAACGACTTTGTTTGCATGTCTTCCGTATCATATCATTGTACGCGTTTATTAATGACAAATACGACGCTTGCGTGTTTTGTTACGTCATACTTCAGATAATAAATGCACACCCTGAACTGACGTGGGGAAAAAAAGACAGGAGAGAGTCTTATTTGCTGTGTTTTTTTTTATTATTATTATTTGTTTGTTTTGCCCCCGAAAGGTGTTATTGGAACTTCATATGATTACAGTTGAACCACTGAAGTCATATGGAATTTGACAATGTTTTTGGTTCATTTTCTAGTCTTTAAATGTTCCTGTCTGTCTATGGAGGATGAGGGAGTTGTTGTTGTTGTTGTTTTTTTATCCAAAATACTTTAATTTGTCCTGAAATTAACAAAGGTCTCAGGAGCACAGAACAACAACTTAAAGTGAACTAATCTAAAGGTTTTAGATCATCGGTCAAAAATGTATTAGTATAATAATATTAAAAAAGTTTTATCGTGAAAACTTTGCAATATTTAGTAGTGTGCAGTTTTTGTATTTTTTCTTTTCTATTACAGCAACACTGAAACTTTGTATTTTTTTCTTAACATTACCTCAATTATTTGTGTTCTGGTTCTCTAGGTTTCAATGAAGAACAACCTCCCACAGTAACCTGAAACAGTGTTGAGCTATTTAGCATATTTTCAAAATCCACTCCAACTCAAAACAAGAGACAGAAAGCACTACCTTTGAATCATACATTTTTAATGACATTCTTGAGTTCATGTACATCTATATTTTGTTTATTCTTTTCCGCTCTGACAGACAAACTTGCACAGGCATATAAGGCGATCATATGTGTGTGGCAGCTATCTAATAGGAGTGATAGATAGGAATAAATAATATTAAAATAAACAATAGAAGTATCAAACTGACACAGATTAAAATCTTGTCTGAATAGCAGTTATTGTAGTGAGTGGCAGAAACTCACATCCAGCCACTGTGTTATAGAAAGCGCATGATATATTGCAAAACAAATTCATAATACATCAGTAGTTTGTTAGAAACACTAAATTTAGATACACACCGAGCACCACACTGTGAACAGACTTGGTTATATGCGTCTGTACTTATATTGCTAAAAAGGCAATTATGAATAATGGTAAATTGATAACTCTCTTTCTAGCTGAAAGTGGATAATGACCCCCAAAGAGACATTCAGATTTATATGATTGACTAAAGGTACAACTATCTTCCCACTGCATTGTTATTTCCATGACTGAAAATGGCTGTGCGCATATTAAAGAGACGGTTCACCTCAAATTAATCCTTATTAACTCAAACCTCTAGTCATTTGAAACATTTGAAAAAAATAAAAGAACCATTTTGGTTTATGAAATGATAGTCAGTGCGGTCCAAAATAGCATTTAAAAAAGACTAAAGTGTGACCTATAACTTTATGTACTATTTCATAACTATTTATATGAATATGAACCATAATCTGTTCAAATTTGGTGCCTATATGTGCTCTAGTGTCTAACTGGTTTACTCTAAAGAAAGGTGCAAATAGAAACAAACATGACTACGCATGCAAAATATTACACTAAGACCCTCAGCCTTTCAAAAATGCTTCATGAAAAAAATTATTAGAAAACTAAATATTTAAAATAAAAAAAACACATATTTGCCACATGAATTTCTGGCACAGGGATTTTGTTTGTTTGTTTGTTTGTTTGTTTGTTTGTTTGTTTGTTTGTTTGTTTGTTTGTTTGTTTGTTGCTATGCTGATTGTCAGTTAGGGGAAGGCCCTTTCTTTTTGGCCATGAAGCTTTTTTTATTTTTTTTGATGATGATGATGATGTGAAGTTGAATATTTGGCAGCAAAATATGGAGTATCCTGCCACTACCAGCCCTTAAACAGCTAAACTAATGATTTAATCTGGTCCACAACACTCCGTTCATTGCAGGGCTTGGAGATTGACATGAAAACATTGCGAAAATTATTCCATCCAATGACTCCAACTATGACAAAACTACTTTCACCTTCTACAAAAAATACAGAAGTGAGCCCAAAGTATACTTCGCTTTTTTATGCATAAATTACATAGTGTCTACACTGGACACAAGTGGAACAATGTGACTGGACACATTATAGCCCATTATAGTATTGTCTACACTAGAAAGATTCATCCTGGTCCAGTGTCTGTGCATATTTTCTCTTAAAGTTATAAGGGATAAAATATCTTTGTATTTTTGTAAACTACAATGTGTTTTAATCCCCTCACACAAGCACTCATCGACACAGCTGTCCTTTGCCAGCTACAATAGTTTGTTTTTGTTCTTGTTTGTCCTCCATTTCTTTTCTGACAGCCTGGTTCAGTATTGACAACTTGTGGACAAGCTGTCTTTATACCTGCTTTTATATTAATGTATAATTTTGAGCAAGAATCAAGGCTTGCTCTGTATTTAAACCTGTTTAAAGGAATAATTCACCCAAAAATGAAAATTACCCTATAATTTACTCACCCTCAATCCATCTTCAGAGTATACGACTTTCTTCTGTCAGACAAACACAGCCAGAAGAGTATTTAAAGACAAATTCCTGGCTTTTCCATGCTGGATAATAGTGTTGAATAGTGGACCTTTTTTAAGCTTGCCAAAATGTCACAAGTGCATAAATCCATCATTAAACAAACCCATAGGCTGCCATGGGGTTAATGCATATCTAATGAAGCTGATCAATGTGTTTTTGTAACAAAATAATAAAATTAGAAGCTAAAATCACTAACTTCTGGGGAAACAGAACTTCTACTGAACTTCTCGACAAGTTCCTAGTCAGGATTTGTGGGCTTTTGGAAGCTTCAAATAAGGCCGACTACCCAAATCAGAGAGTATTTAAAGAATTTGATCTGAAAGAAGAAAGTCATATACATCGAAGATGGCTTGAGGGTGAGAAAATCTTGGGATAAATTCAAAGATCAATAATATAGAATTATATAGAACATTACATCAGTGGGTAATTTTCATTTTTGGGTAAACTATTCCTTCAAGAGAGCTGTTCTGTCATCACTGTAATTTGATGTAACTACAGTGCAACACAATGTAACTTGATGTACAAATGTATCCCATGTGAAGTAATCATGATGGCAATACCATTTATTTTTATTTTTTAAATTTTTCTTATAATTCTTTTTTTTTTAAATTTTTTATTATTATAATTTCATAATTTTTTTTTTTTAACTTATTTTATGTATCCCCTCGTGTGTAAGGGGTAAAAATGTTGGGGAAGGGGTTGTTCTGTTAAAAAATATATTGAAAAATCTTAAATAAAAAGTTTCAAAAAAAAAAAAGAGAGCTGTTCTGACCAAATTTCAATTAGGTTATCGTTTTAGCTCCAGGTTAAACCACAATCCATTCTGAAAGGCATTAGCAAAACAAACACTGCTAGTTTTTAAACAGTGTACAACATATCTCATTGTACATTGTCAGATTGCTTTCCAATCAAACCACTCCAGAATTAATTTTCAAGTGGGCTGAGACCACCTTTTCATAGTGGATATTCAAGAACAATTGCCATGTTCAAAGGGTTGGCAACTATGTCAATATGAATTAAGAGACAAAAGTGATGCACTAATCTTGTTTTTTCATGGCTGATTCTGCTTATTTTTTACAAGCAAATTGGCCAATTCTAATATAGAATATATTTTTTCTCATTTTTTAAATTGCATCCACTGCACTTTCATCCAAACAAAGGGTTCTGCATTCATTAGCTTGGGCATGTAGTGATTTAAATTTGATTACAGTAAACTATGAAATAAAAATATAATGACCCAACATTAACTTTATGCAATTATGCTACATAAAACATATATTTACAAAACATAAACAGTAGGCAGCAGACTATGTGAAACAGCAGATTCCTTCTGTGTCAGCTGGTGGCACTTTTGGTAGCAGGAATAACAGTGTTTCCTTGGTTACTGCTGTGAACAAATCAGCTGTGCTGGTATTTAATTTTGATGGAGATCTTCTAACAAAGTACCATCTAAAGTCTCCTGAAGACAATAAGTTTTATATACATCATCCTCAAGTGTCCTGATCAGCACTGCTACTGTTGTATAGTTAAATCAGCATAGCAGTCAATAAATAGGAAAAGCCAGGTCAAAAGGCTGGGCAAATCAAATATTGGAAATGCGGGCCAATACAGGACGGCTGACAACCTTACATGTTCACATATGCTTTAACAAACCAAGCTAAGGGTGTGAAGACTCCCTAAGTATTTTAAATAAAAAAATAATAATACATTATTACATACATACATACATTGTGAATTAGGGCGGATGTGTTCACTAATGATGAAAATATTAAAAAAATGGATAAGCATAAAAAAATGAAGTATACTTTGGACTTTATTCTACCTACACAGATGCCTTTGTTTTTTTATTTTTAGCAAAACACCTAAATCACACCAGCAAAGTAAAACAATGGAATACCTTCATGACTCTGGACCATTCCCTGTAAACCCAACACTTCTCCTCCCACCCACATCCCATCACAGAGGGAAGGCGGAAACCCCTCTGAATCCGATCAGTGGCGGCCCAGGAGTTTGGACAGAAAGCCTGAGGAAGGTTTGCTTGGTTTAGACGGCTCTGCGAGGTTGGCCCTGTCCAGCCCCAGCTCGCCCTCCAGCTGCTCCAGCTCCGATTGGTCCAACAACTCAAAGTCCTCCGCCTCGCTGTCTGACTCCTCGGCCAGAGCCTGGAGCAGTGCAGGTGCCACTGCCGCCTCCAGACGCTCCTGTATGGCTGTGGAGACCGCGGCTGTGATCATGTCTCCGGCCAGCCTCTGCACAACCTCCAGGGCCTGGACTGCGGGCTCATCTTCTGACTGCGTAGAGCCCACTCTGCTGGGATGAGCTGGAGGAGTCGGCAGCCCAATGCTAAAGTCTTCATCATCCTCTCCATTCGTCCCCAAGCCATTGTCCAAAGAGGGGAACTCCGGCAGTTCACCTGTGAAGACCTCCTCATCACTTCGACGGTCTGAGTCTGTTTATGGAATAAATAAATTAAGTAATTAAATATAGGTTGTGTGAAGCAGAAGTTCCTATTGACTATATTTTCAGTGGAATCTAATTAAAAATACTTTTTTTTGACATATCTCCAACTGAAACAGAATACTGATTAGAGGGCAGAGTTTTATTTTCCAAATTTTCCAAAGATAAAGACTTTTCTTTCCCCCGTGGATTAATTGTTTATTTCAAGAATAGCAGTGTGTGCTAACAAAGTAAACTGTCAAATTTGATCTTATGATGACTTCTCAGAGGGTATCTGAGATCTACGTACATTCAGCTGATGCATAATTTGGTCTAATATGCAATGCCTCAACATATAATTTCACTGAATCGGTATAATAAATAATTCCTAAAAATGACACTCTAATAATGTTAGACAAAAACAATTTCTTAAAACTAATTTTCTATAATCACAACATGCTAATGACTTAATTGCATGTCACATTCATTGCATAAATTAGTCAAATTAAATCTATTAATAATGAATGGGAAGTACAATTGTTTTATTTACAATGTTTTATTACAATTCATGTTTTACATTTTTATATATTTTAAAATGTAAATAATTTTTGTGAAGACAAAGCTGATTTTTTTTCAGTGGTTATTATTCCAGTCTTCAGTGTCACATGATCTTCAGAAATAATTCTAATATGCTGATTTGGTTTCTCAAGAAATATTTACATTTTCAAATGTAAATTAGTTTTAAATTATTTTTTTATTAGTGTTGAAAGCTGTTATTGTTATCAAAGCGGTTTAATTTGTTTCTTTAAACTGATGTACTTTCATAAAAGATGTTCTGAAGAGAAAGAACATCAAATAGATGTTTTTAACAATGCAATCGCTTTTTCTCTTAAAAAAAATGTTAAACAAAATTATTAATTACTTGCTTATAATGAGTACAAAGAAAAAAAAATAAAAACTAGTTTGCTTTTGAGGTGAATGATATTCAAATTTACCCTCACACTATACATACATCCTATTCGTATATTACTAAGATTTTAAAAAATACCGTCAGAGTTCTCTGTTTGAGGTGTGTGTCCCTCTGAAAGGTTGAAAGTGCCGTTGTCAGTCCACGTGACTTCAGAGACCTCTGTGTCTGATATGGACAGCTCTTTGCACACAGTGGAGTCCATCTGCAACAGACCGGTTCACACATAGACAGGAAATGAACATATGAATGTTATATCATTAAACCCTCAGTCTTCAGTTGTGTGACAGTGCGCTGACCTTGGGGAAAAGCGCAGATAGATCTGCTTCGATGCACTCTCTCTCGGTTTGTGACTGGATTATCCTTTTCTCTGGAGAAAGAGAGTAAGTGTGATGATCATTCATATTTTCTATGTTCAAGTTGTTTGTAGTAGCACATTGTTAGCTTAGCAACATGCTAATGCCAAACTTTGACTCAAAGTTGATTCACATATTTAAAGAAATGTGTAATGAGCAGAGATGCTTCCTATGTAGAAAATTTAAAATAGGTTACTTGGTTTACATAGTTAACTTTCCATGCAATTTTATTTTAGTATTATTTGTATACTATTGTAGTATAATACTTAAAGAAACTTTTACCCAAAATTTTAAAATTACCTCATCGTTTGCTAAAGATATTTTGAAGAATGCTGGTTGCTGGATCCCATCGACTACCATGGTTGGAAAACAAAATACTATGGAAGTCAATGGGTCCCAATAACCAGCCTTCTTTGTTATCAAAAATTCTTATAATTTTGTTATTAAATGTTATTCCAAACCAACATGACTTTTTTTTCCATATTTTGTTAAAAGCTCTATTATACACCGATAATAAAAAAAAAGCATATTTATGGATTCGTATATATACTCAATTCAATTCATGTTTATTTATATAGCGCTTTTCACAATATAGATTGTGTCAAAGCAGCTTAACATAGTTCTAGTAAAGTCCAGATTTCAGAGTTGAAGTTCAGTGTAGTTTAGTTCAGTGTGGTTTAAATTTCACTGCTGAAAGTTCAAACACTGTAGAGCAAATCCACCGAAGCACAGCTCCACAAGTCCCGATCCGAGCAAGCCAGCGGCGACAGTGGCGAGGAAAGAAAATAAATAAATATACTGTATAAGAAGATCTTTACTTCTTGTATTCTGGAAACGCACATGCTTGATAAATTTTGTATTAATTACTGTAGCCCAACAGGCTACTTTTATTATGTTGTTTTCTGATTTTAAAGCTCAAAACATTTGGGTGAATAGAGTATCAATGAAAAGTAAAAAAAAAAATCTCTCAAGTCTCCTAGGGGTTAAGTACCAAAAGCTAAAAAGTTAAAACCTATTTCCAAGAAGGTTAGGATTAGGAACAGAGCTATAACCTTTCTAAGGATGTCTGGTGAGGCATTTGTCTTGTGATTCATATATCAAAAACAGCACGTCCTGGGGAAAAGCTATATAAATTCAGAAATGTAAAGTCAATTTTGCATGAGAATGTATTTAGGATTTACCGTGATTCTCCTTTATTTTCTGAAAAAACTCAGCCACTCCAAAGTCCAGTTTCTGCAGAACTGGTTCCAACCACATCCCGAACTCATGTGACGACACCAAAGGCCAGAGAAAAATACCCAGCACTGCGGTAAACAGATGTACAAACTATTAATGTAAGGCTCACGCTTACGAACCTGCTGACTGCTAGGAAGAAAAAGAAACCAGAGACTGAGTGTGAATGTGAATGTCGTCACAGTGACATTACTAAGAATCCACTACCACATGACGAATGGACTGTTAGCTGTTTTTGGCTGTGCTGGAGGTAAATCCAGAGAGGGTTTGCTCTCCTTGGCCAGTAGCAGCATGGTTAAATTGATTTGTATATAAATGTCAATGAAAAAATAAGACAAAATGACTATTGTTAACATTATGTGATTTTTATTGGTACTTACCTAAGATGTATGAAATAACAACCCCTGGAACGTAACGCCCAAGTATTGCTAGAAAAGAGCACATACTGCAAACCAGCAGACAAAACTGCAAATGAGACACAAATTTAAAATGGCTCAGTTCACTGTAAATTAATCGCTCATATGAAATAATCTTTGGAAGATAAAAAGAACCTGCAATTGGACATACTAAACTCTAGCTATTTTGATCATTCTTTAGAAATTATTATAAAAACAGCAGTTAAAAAGCTCATATTAATATTACATGACATACTTGTAAAAATTATCATAAAATTACTACATAAAACATAAATCCTTTATAGGACTCTAATTGAAATACTCATAGGAAAACTAGGGAGTGCAACAGGGTGTTATTACAGGACCCTTGAACCTTTATGACTTAAAATTAAAATTAAAAATGTATATTGTTATTAATGTCAATGAAGTTGCACAGGGTTCAACAATAAATACAAATGTTTAAAATAAATAATAATGGTTAGAAATGATAAATGGAATATTTATAAAATTTCAATAAAAAAATAAAACAATTACATTAATTACTTTTTCATTCTTTTCTATTTATTTATTTATTTATTTTATTTATATTCTTTAAATATGTATTTAGTTATTTGTTAAATTATTAGTTCATTTATGTGTTATTATTGTTTATGCAATGTCTTTAAAATTTGCTTTTAATTGATTGTATTTTTGAAAGCACATTGTTTATTCATCTTGATAATTTTGAATAAACATGACACAACAAATTACATGAATTACTGCAAGACCACAGTAAGGTGATTACATGTGAAATAGTGAAGGCAAAACAATGATTACAAATGATTAAAATTGTAGAAGAAATGGAGACTTGTTAGGTATATAGTTTTGCTTGTACATTTTTACAAAAAAGTTTAGGTTGATGTAAAAAAAAAGACATGTTAGGTATCAACTAAACAAATCCATCCATACCTTGCCTGGATTCTGCTGTTTAAAAGAGGATGTCTCCTCAATGAACAGCCTGAGGCTCGTCCAGAAGTCTGTGAATGGAGATCTTGATCCAGACTTGCCCTCCTGGACAGAATCAATGATCTCCCAGCTACAGTTAAAAAGATCAATGGCATAAATAATCATTAGACCAACCCTGTCAGAAAAAATTTATTCGCTACACTTCTTTAATTATCACTTTGAACTCATACACTGTCATATTTCATCTATTATTTTAACCCTTAACATTCAAGTGCATTAAAAAAATCTATAGTGCATACAAAACTCAAAAACGTTATTAATGACAAATTCTGTGACTCACTTGTGCATAGGCAATACTGTATTGTTTTACTCAATATAATTTGTTAATCTTACTAAACATGAAAATACAAACAAACTGACTAAACATATTTAGTTAAACTTTGTAAAACTAAAAAAAATGTTGGAAACTGATAAACATCAAATAAGATAAAGTAACATAAAAGCATTTTCTGTCATGACTTTTACTCATATTTGTGTATTCCTCTGAAAGCAGAAACTAGTACCATCGAAAAGCGTATGTGAAATAGTTCAGCAAGAGTGAGGACTGCAGAAATGTTCAGAAGGATTCTTCTTACTTACAGTATAACTATGGTTCATGAGATACTGAAACTGAGCCAACCTGAAAAATACTTGATTTAACCCTTTAAGCCATATCTAAAGGGACCCTCCTTCTCGTTCATTTTTTAAAGTTTGACATCAACATTCTTAGCATTAATCAATCTATTCATTATAAATACTACAATAAAGAAAGAAATGTATGTTTTCTATTTGAGTGTACAGAGTTGCTATATCTACTCGAGACATATCATAATGTATTCACTGTACAAAAACAAATATGTGTACCTGTCCCTTGAAGGTGAATATATAGAACCAAAGCGATGATGTTGGAAACAATAGTTTGATAGTGATAGTGATGGTAATGTCATCTCAGATTGAACCTTTCCATTTCCCAAAAGATAACGAGTAGTTTAATTAAAATAAATATATTTATTTTTATTGAATATCAGGAGAGTTTTATGCTATTGCAGCAATATTTTAAATCTGTGTCTCTACAAAAGTTAAGGGACATTGAAATACTTGGCTTTTGCTTATTTTAGGGTGTCTTTATTATGAGATTCTTATAATTCTTATATGTGTATATATATACACACACATATATACACATATACATATATTATTAGCTATTATTATTAGCTATCATGATTATGAAATTAAAGTTAACTTTATATATGTGTGTGTGTGTTTGTGTGTGTGTGTGTGTGTGTGTGTGTGTGTGTGTGTGTGTGTGTGTGTGTGTGTGTGTGTGTGTGTGTGTGTGTGTGTGTGTGTGTGTGTGTGTGTGTGTGTGTGTGTGTGTGTGTGTGTGTTTGTGTGTGTGTGTATATATATATATATATATATATACACACACATATATACACATATACATATATATATAAAGTTAACTTTAATTTCATAATCATGGTAGCTAATAATAATACCCACTAAAATGTCAGGCAAATATTTCTTTGGTCAAACATTTGCCTTGCAATGAATTAGTGTGGCTTTTAGAATGGGGCATCTGAGAATTTCTTGGCACAAGATAAGCATCTATTAACAGGCAGCCTGTTAATGCCTTTTATCTCTGGTTATGCGTCCCTACTCCATTCCCCTCACAGCTGTCGCCCTATATTTCCCATCACTAAAACAAACCAAACAAAGCCACCTATGCATCGAAAACTTCTTGAAGTCTGTTTGCATTATACAAACAGATCAACTCCAAACCTAAGCAAAAAAACATGCTAGACATAACTCAAGCAATTAGGCCCTCTCCTACAGATCAGCTTGAGCTGCATTTCCTCTGAAAGGTCATAAACCAGTCACCTCCAGCATTGCAGAGACATGTTTCCCCACCGGAGGTTTCCTATTAAACAGAGCGCATGGGGTGCATGTGACTATGAGGCAACAGAGCTCACATTAGCATTTCACCATCGACCATGTGGCAGATACAAGCGAATGTGCCAGAGAAAGTGAGTTCAGGCTTACCCGACCCCGTACAGAGCTGATGACTGGAGATCAATGAGGTGTAATACTCGCATGGCACTTGTGCGAAGAGATTTCATCAGATCACATCTTTGGTTTCGTCTTTTGGGAAATCTGCTTGTTGACTAGCGCCATGTGGTGTTTGAAATACGCTATTTGAAATCTTACTGCCCAGGATGTTTGCCATTAGTAAATATTAGAAATATTAAATATTGAATGAGGAATCAGTATTTATTTAGTGAAAAGAAAGACTGAAATGTCTAAAGACTGATGCTGTTTTACAAATGAACATGTTGCCTACAGGGCAAACATATCTGACTGTCTAAATTTGTCAAAGATTTAATAGACAGCTAAATCATTCCTTACAAAAAATGGATAGAAAAGGTAATAAAAATCTGTGTTAGATTAACATTTGTATAACCAAATATTTACTACAAATGCCATTAAAGGTATTGTTAAAAAAAATACTCACTATTATGTGATTCCAAAGCTTTTTGAGTTCATTATTGTTGAACACAAAAAAAGATATTTTAGACTATACCAGAATGCTGGTAGCCAATAGACATTTTTCAGTTACTGGAATTCTTCAAATTATCTTAAAGAAAGAAACGCATGTTTGAAACAAAGGGGGCTGACAACGGTGACAGAATTGACATTTTTGTGTGAATTATACATTTAAATATGGTTAGTGAAGCAAAACCATGGTTAATCTGAACTAACCATTTTGTTATTGCTGTTGTTATAGTAAAACCTTAGTTCTTTTTGTTATAACATACTATGAAGAAATTCACCTGGGAGTTTGAATAAAGATGATTTAGTGACTTATCATGCAGTGCTAGTACTGTAAATATGTTCCTTTATATTACCAGAAAAAGTTTGCTGCCTCAAGCAGGTCTTAAACCTTTTAAAAGCAAAGAAATGTGCAGAAATGTCTTTAATGTCTCAGTAAATGCCAACAACAGGTGAGTATAGACTCAAAACCAAACCGCTCGACTAGCTGACTCCCATGCTAATCGCTAAAACAACACAGAAAGCTACTTGTCTGACAGGCCCAGTGACAGGGCACTAAAATAGCCCAAAACAAACAACTGACAAATGGCTGTGAACATCCACAGCATCACTTCATTTTCAAAATAGGGTCAGAGAAAATAATAGCTAAATAGACAGCATAGCATTTTTAGCATATAGCTAAAAGCAGTATTTTTCAATGCTCTTAGCCTGTCTGTGGTTTTATCCACTTAAAACTCATCAGTCTTGACTGACAGGTTGGTCCCATTGCTGCGTGGTTTACGTGTATGTATCAGTAGAACCTAAAAAGTCCTTGAAACACTCAACATCAAATTGCTCACAAATGTTCCAAAGCAAGAGTCACTATAAAAACAACATGACCCCGGATGCATTCTGACATGATGACTGACATTTATAGTAATTCAGAGCAAGCCCATGTCTCAAATATTACACATCTAACTGTAATAAATATAATATATTTAAATATATATATATATTTTTTTTTACCTCACCGCTGATCCATGGTCTTCAGCTGTCATCTCAAAAACTCTGGGTTTCAGCATGAAAAGTGTTCAGAAGGTGAGAGTGTCAGTGATAAGTTCCAGAGTCACAAATGAAGTGTCGCATGAAGCCACACCAACTAGTGTTTATGTTGATCAAGGCCTGAGCTTCACTATTTCAACCGGTCAGGTCTAAAAATACCATGAGTCACATAGCATTCCAGAGGCAGGCATCAGACAGACAGTGCTGGAGAATGAACACACACACGTACAAACACTCCATATAATACCCCCTTAATACCCCCTTTCACAGAAGGAGACCCTCTCAGAAGAGTATTTCGAATGGCACAAATTTCTCACTGAAAAATGATCTCTGTTCATCTTTTTTTTTTTTACTGGAATGCAATTTCCTGATGTCACAACAACAAAATACAGTTTTGGCTTTTTTACCTCAATTTTCATCTTCAAGATTTATGCTTTTTTTTATTTATTGTTTTTTGATCACTGTTACAAAAATTTAAAACTGCTATTATGTAACTAAATTTTAAAAGTCATCATCAATTTCAAAGAAATAAATGAAACTACACTAACCAGTTTCTTAGAAAAAGGACATTTTTCATAAATCACATTTGAGCACTGTTGTTGCCTTTTCCTTATTACAGGTTTTAATTGGTATAAAACTCTACTGTTTAATAATTAAATATTTTCAGAAATGTTTACTTGAGCCATGCTGTCATATTTTTTTCACTCATTGTTTTAAAAATGAGTGAATGGAAAAAGCATAAATACAATTATATTAATTATCTTGATAAATGTCTGTTTGTGGCAGATTTTAACATTTTATTTCCATTTTGCCTTTTAAATGGCATGCAGTTACATCTTTTATTAAATAAATAGTCACTTTAATATATACCTGTTTAGGCTGCCACGCTTTAAACTGCATAAAATTATTATTTTCATAACTTCCTGTTTTGGGATGGTTGTAAATTGATTCATAACGTTCTTGTGTTTTTAAATAATATTATTACAACTTATTAATTTAATTATTATTATATATTTTTTGCAGATCATTTTTTCATGCACTTCAACTTTTGTACATGTCTGTTTACGGAAGATTTTAAATGTATACAATTACACAGAAAAATTATACCATTTTTTTATTAAATAATTTACTGAAATACAGTTTCAGGCAGGTTGTAACCTTTTTCATTATTTACTAGCTTTAAATGATATAAAGGTATTTATTAATTAAATATTTATTTATTATAAACATAAAAGGTGGTTTCCTTCATTATTTACACATTTTAATTGGTATAAAATACTACATCTATTATTTAAAATATTTGCTGACAAATTTTTTTTTCTACTTTTCTGTTTCACAATGGTATTATATACATATTGCTGAAAAACCTTTCATATTCTCCAAAATGTATTTAGTCAGTGGAGTAAAAAAAGTGAAAATGTACCTCCTCTCTACAGACAGTAAAATATTTCTATATTATTTACATCAATTTATTATTTATATATAGTTCCACTATTATTATTTGGTCATTTGACTGTGACGAAAGAACCGTGACTGGACAGTTGGTCAGTGGACACATAACACCAGTCATCTCACCCTCTCTCAGCTTTCCACCAATAAACCACAGAGACTCTAAACACACCCTTTGTAATTTAGTATCTTGTGATGTGATTGGCTTCCCAGCTGGGACACTCCAAAATCCTCCCAATAAGAATGGCGAGGAAATGCAAGAAAGGATTCCCATCGCTGCTGAATGCACAAACGGCTGTGTCATTCTACTGGACATGCACAACTGTCTGAAACATAAACTCAAGTTTCACAACATGGCAGGACAAAACAAGCCACGGTACGCCATACGTCACAGTGTACAGACAAATAACGTGTTTCATCACTATGACAAATATTAAAAACAACACCTGTTGGAACAATGATAGTATATGTCAACAGATGACTGCTAATAAATATTTAGAAACATTTGAGGTAATCAAAATTAACTACATTCATATCACTAAACTTCTGTTGGATGCTTTTAAAAAAAACAGACTTATCTGAAAGCTCTTCAAGGGATAGATTTGTATCATTTTATCCTTGGGTTCTATCTGTATGAATTTCTTTTTTCTGCTGAACAAAAAAGAAGATATTTTGAAAAACATAGACAACCAAACAGCTGCTGGTCCCCAATGACTTCCATAGTATGAAGAAAAATACATTGGGGAAAAATAGATTGAGCAGAAGCTAAAGCTCCATTCATTTCTTTCATAAGAAATTTTTCACCAAAAACTGATAACACTTAAAACAAAATTGCATATACTTTTGTTGAACACATCTGTCTGCCTCAATTCATCCTTTTTTAAATAAATTGCAATTCATATCAAAATTTGTGCTGAAAAAACTATATTCTCATAAACTCCAAACAATTTTGTTATTTGGAAGTTGCTTTTTGACTCAAAAAGTTATTAATAGATATTTTCAAAATATCTTCTTATTGTCAACAAAAGAAAGAAATTTGGTAACAATTTAGTTTAACTACCAGTTTTCACTCTTAACTAGTGGTTTATTACCTGCCAATTACTAAGATATTGGCTGTTTATTACTTATAAAGTAAATATTCTGCATTATACTTTCCTACATTCCTAATCTAACACCTAGCATAACCCCTACTCTAATAGTAAGCAGCAAATTTGGACTTTATTGAGGCAAAGTCATAGGTAATGGTTTATTATTAATATTAAGAATTGTACCGGTGGTTTAAGGTAAATACATAGAGGTTTGTAACAACAACAGGGTGAGTAAATGATGACAAAATTTTAAGTGAAATATCCCTTTAAACCACAATATAAAAAAACAACTACAATATAATTAAACTACAATTATGTAATGTAATGTCTAAAAGTAAAACATACTAAAAGTAGGCTACAACAGAAAACTCTTTGAGGCCATGACTATGTGAGGTTAAAGGGGTCAAAGTGAAGATTCAGCTGAAGACAACTGTTGTACACAACTCACATCAACAGCAGCGGGCAGAAATGAACAAGCTGAGACTGTCCAGCAGCTGTTGGTCGAGTACCCGAGGTTTTAATAAGGTCGGTCTCGCATAAACCCACACTGAGGAAGATTACAGCACTGGCATCTCACCCACTGGAGCACAATGCCGCCATTGCATTTATTTTCACCATAAGCATGTAAACAATGACAGAGCAGCTCCGGTCAAGGTACGGCATAGCACAAATCTGAACAAAATAATGGAAAGCTGAAGGCCGGTGGGGGCGACGCGGTGGCGCAGTGGGTAGCACGTTCGCCTCACAGCAAGAAGGTCGCTGGTTCGAGCCTCGGCTTTGTCAGTTGGCATTTCTGAGTGGAGTTTGCATGTTCTCCCCGTGTTCGCGTGGGTTTCCTCCGGGTGCTCCGGTTTCCCCCACAAGTCCAAAGACATGCGGTACAGGTGAATTGGGTAAGCTAAATTGTCTGTAGTGTATGTGTGTGTATGAATGTTTCCCAGTGATGGGTTGCAGCTGGAAGGGCATCCGCTGCGTAAAACATATGCTGGATAAGTTGGCGGTTCATCCCGCTGTGGCGACCCCAGATTAATAAAGGGACTAAGCCGAAAAGAAAATGAATGAATGAATGAAGGCCGGTGATAAGCAGTATTGGATAAATTCATCAAACCGTCCTCTAATCCAATACGTTAACAAATTTAGGCTGACTTTTTAACGTTCTCGTTTGCTAAATGTTGACGTAGCCTAAATATTATCTAATGTTTGATCCGATTCTCCAAACTAACATATATGAAAAGTCACCACAGTCACGGGTTTTTATGATTTGGGTAAGTCAGGAGTGATTTGTTAGGTTTCTTTATCAGTCTTGATCAAGCAAGAGGTTCTGTACAGAATCGTTGATGTTTAAACTCACATGACAGGTTTTATGGATGGCTGCGTGTCGTCAATAATATCATTAAAAGTCAAAGAACACCATCTGGTGGTCACAAGCTAAATTGTAGCTGATGAATGAAAAATGCTTGAGATAAAAAAAAAAAAACCATTATTTATAAATGCAATCAGAATCAGACCCTCAAATGATTGAGTCAAGTGGAGCTTCCAAAAAAGAATTAGTATAGCCTGTTTGTTGTAGGTACACAATAACTTGATGTAAACTGAATTTCTGGCATCATCCGTCAATCCTTGCGTTGTTCAAAACTAACAAAGCAAACAAAACATTAACAAACAAGTCATGCTACTATTGAATGTATAAGCTGCAGTTTTCTTTACAATGGGAAAATTGTTGTTTGTTTTTAAAACCAAATTTTACACTAATTCTGAATGTGTGAGGTCAGTAAAACCGTTAAAAATGTATACATTTAAAAATATATAATACAGTTAAAACTTTGGTATGGGTAAATACACAACAACCTGTCCTTTCACAATGGATAGAAGATGAACATATACAATCATAGGTAAAGCCGAGGCTTTTTTAAGTGTGGTCCTCTTTGTTATGTTAGAATTTTATATTCTGTACTGTTCACTAGGGTTTGTAACAAAATTTAAATCAATAAAACAAAATTTTATATAATACCAAAGTTTAGTGACAAAGTTATATGCTATAAAAATTGATTTTTATTCTGAAATGACCCAATGAATTGATGAAACATTAAGTCTTATTTCATAAATTTCTATATATTTTTTTGTTAATTTAGCTTTCACCATGTACACTTGTAAAAAGTGCAATCCAGTTTTTATTGTTACAGCTGACAAAAATTAATTTGCATTGATAATTACAACAAATGTTTCTTGAGTACCAAATTGGTAGATCTCAGAATTATTTCTGAAAGATCATGTAACATTAAAGACTGCTGAAAATTCATCTTTGACATTACAAGACTAAATTAAAAATGTAAATATAATCATTTAAATTTAAATACAAATTTACAATATTATTATTATCTGCATATATGTAAATATGTGTTCAAGTTCCACATTTACCTGCTTGTCATACTCCTCCATAAAGCAGCTCCTATAAAGAGAGAAATAAACACCAATGGGATCTATATCAACATTTGATTCCATGCTCATGAGTAACCACTGTCACACAGAGATGTTAGAGTTTTATGTGATGAAATAAATCCACACCTCTTGATCTGGAAAGAGCCGCGTCTCTCATTAGCTGGACCACCACTAGAAGAGCCAGACAAATGGAGATGAGGGTGAATACTCGACAGGGACTGAGCGACACAAACCTGCATGGGGAAAAACAAAACAAAACAAAAACAGGTTTTCCATCTTTCATCACCTGTTAAAGCAAACAAGTGTAAATATCACTTTCGTTTTATAGAGCATGTTTTTTGTTTTGTATTTTTAAGGCCATGGTATTATCTATGACTGGCATACATTTGAAATCATCAAGCAATTAGTACATGCTCACGTGTTGTTATTTCTGTTTACAAGATACCTCTTAAGTAAAATCATGTGCTTTGAGGGTGAAATTAATTCTGGAAGGAGCACCAAATTACTACTTATACAGTTAGGGTAACCCAAACACAAATGTTTTTCCACATGCCACAAACATATTTCTTTAAAATGTCACAATAAGATTTGTTCAATTAAACATTTAAACATTTTTGTTTGTTTGTTTTTAAAATGCAAGATGTATTTTAAGATTATGGTAGAAAAAATATTCCAGCCAAAAATGAATAAAATCTAAAATAGGAAAAATACTGAGAATAATATGCATTGTACATAGAAGATATGCTCATTTGCATCATAAGTCACAGGTAATGTAATAAAGTTTAATATTATATTAAATAATATTTACAAAATGTGTATAATAACTTAAAGGTTGATTGATTATAATTCTGCTAAGTTGGATAAAAGCATCTGACAAATATGATTGAATGCAAAAATTTAAATAAATATTTACTTTTATATAAGATAATTAAACTAATGTAAATATGCATATAAATACATATTTATACATAGAAAAACTCTAAATATCCATTTTAAGTCTTGAAAAAATATATATGTAATTCTCTGCCAGGACATTATTAATTTTATGGACTTTTCTGTATATAAACATTTTTTGAGTATGGATGGAAAAACTACAACACTTAATTAAAATGTAAATATTTGATACTAATATTTGGAAAAAAAGCTTCTTCAAATATGCAAAGAAAACAATTATAACTTGCACAAAACATTCACCACTGAGCTTACAACAACACAACTAGACTAAAGCCAATCAGACCTACAGAGAAAAGAATCAAGGGAAAATGACTGTGGGGCAAGTTAGCAAAAAAATCAGTTAGGCCTGCTCATTAAATTAGGCAGAGAAAGTGCACTGAAAAGCGATAAAGACTGGCCCATATTTAATAATGCAAACATTTTATTTAAACTCCAGCATCATGCTACCTACAAAGATAATATGTGAAATTCGCATTCATACATTCTGCATTGAATACAAATCAGTGCACAAGGAAAATACGCTGCGTCATGAGTCTCACCAAAACGCTATATTTGTAGTTGCGAAGAAAGCGGAAGTCCATAATGGTCTTTTCCAGTTAATGAGCTTTGAGACGCGGCACAGCGGATAACAGGCTGCAGGGTGTCGGACTTCCGAAGGCTGCAGTTTCTGCCCGTCCTCTTTCTCCGCCATCGTCTCTCCTCCACCTGAGTTGAGTGTTGTGGTGGAGCTATGGTCCACCGGCTCCACCTCTGAAGCATCCAGGCTGCCGCATCCGCCCCGACGATGAGCCATAGCAGAGAAACACGAGAGCGCGCCCCGCTCCTCACGCGCACTGCCAGCTGCTGTTTACTTTGTTGTTGTTTAGTCGCTGACGTCACGCAGAGTCAGCTCTGGGTTGCTGTTGGGAACTCTTACGTCATCGTTTAGTCAGCTGTGCGACTTCCACCTGTTCCAGGTTGCCTGTGGTGAGAAACTGCAGCCAAATCAGGGTTTTGTTTGATTTTATTTACATAACAAGGAAACAGTCCAATGCATTCTATGTTTGTTGTTGTTGTTGTTGTTGTTGTTGTTCTTCTTCTTCTTCTTCTTCTTCTTCTTCTTCTTCTTCTTCTTCTT